>JAJPUD010000625.1:228201-271372 GCA_023553655.1 Myrmecobius fasciatus | reverse complement strand
GTCACTTAACCCCAATTGCCTCAGCAAAACAAAAAAAAAAAAAAGAAAGAGAGGGAGAGAGAAAGAAAGAAAGAAAGAGAGAGAGAGAGAGAGAGAAAGAAAGAGAGAAAGAGAGAAAGAGAGAGAGAGAGAAAGAGAGAGAGAGAAAGAAAGAATGAAAGAAAGAAAGAGAGAGAAAGAAAGAAAGAAAGAGAGAGAAGGAAAGAAAGAGAGAAAGAGAGAGAGAAAGAGAGAGAAAGAGAGAAAGAAAGAGAAAGAGAGAAAGAAAGAGAGAGAGAGAAAGAGAGAAAGAAAAAGAAAGGGAAAGAGAAAAAGAAAAGAAAGGAAAAAAACCAAAGTGAAAAAAAAGTTAAATCAGGGGTCTTAGACATCTACAAAAAGAGGCCTATGTGAATCACAAAATCCTCCTTAAATGCTACTCTAAGTGCAACTATTCATGACCCCAATTATCCAGATAATTTAAAATCTTTTGTCTGAATTTTAAGGTATTCTAGGTCACAGAGAGTTTGTCTTAAAAAACAATTATTGTCTTCCATACTTTATTTTTTTCAATTAACATTTTCCATAATCCGTCTTTAAAAGGTAAGACTTAATAATTCCTGTTTCACTAATGAGAAAACTAGAACTGGTAGGATCCATGCATTGGCCAAGGTCTTGAAGCTGGTCAGCAATGGCATATGAATTTTTTACAATTGAATCAAAATTATTAATCTGGAAGTCTTGGATCTGAACATGATCTTTTCTTTAATGACTTTCTTTTAGAAAACTTAATACAGTTTAGGAGCTGATCATTTTTATGTGTTTTTGATGTATCCTTTTTTAATCTATAGTTTAAAGACTACAATAAGTTTGAAGCATAAAATAATTATCAACCATATGTCTATAGCCCTATTCTTCATAATTGTGCCATACATTGCAGAAGTGAAAGCCAGTAAGGAAATGCCTTTTCATCTCACTATTTCTATGGTTTGTTTTTTCAAATTCAGAATGAAATAATTTTTTGAAATCATGAAAAATCTGCTGATGTTGCCCTTTTAATTACTTAAAGAATATGGGTCTAGGATCAGGCCAATTTTTAATTTCACTGATTGGCACTGTAGGAAAATGCTCATATTTCACAGGTATACCATTATTAATGCCCAATCCTGTAGTCTTTCCACAAGCAGAACTCCCACTGGGAGTACCACATGAGAAAGAAATGTAGGATGAGGCCCGATTATTATAATTCACAAGACTAATTATGACTTTGAGTTTTCCTGGATAAGCTAATTCTTCTGGTGCCCTGGGATCAGTGAGCACAAAAGTAGTCTCAGAAGGGTCTCACTGCATTTAACATTACACATATGTATAAATAAATGCAGGGACATTAAACCAGAGATCAGTGATAGTCTGTTTTTCATACATTTCTGCTTTTTTAAAGAAATAAAGAGAAGGGAAATGAGGTAGCGCCACAGGTGTAGGGCTATTGAAAATAAGCACTTCTCTTTTGGCACTGGCTCATTTGTTTTAAACAGACTGTTTGTTTATTTTTGTTGGCATCGGTGGTGAACGGGACTTGAGCAGGGCATGGGAAAGTGAGGAATAAAGAGAACTTGAAAGAAAGGAGAAAGACAGAGACAAACAGGAGTTGGAAGGAAAAGAAAGAACATGCACTGCTGGAAGATGAAAGAAGGGTGGCAAGAGGGAGTCTGCGTAATTTTCATTTAGAGGAAGCTTTGTGGATGGTATAAAATGATTAGGTTTTTGAATGCTCTGAAATCCATGTTTGTTTTATGGTGTGACAAATCTCACAAACACTGATTCCAGGCTTTTCTATGATGGCACTATCAACAAATCCCCTCTAACAGCCCTTTTTTATTCAGTTACCCATTGTATATCTATAGGAGAGGGAATTTCTTTGTGCACTGGGTAATTTCCACGAGGTTTCTTGTCTCTAGCTATCTCTAGTTTTATACTGGAGAGAAAACTCACATAACAATGATGATGCTTAAACTCAAACCAACATGGATTTGTGTGTCTTTATACAGAAAAGAATTTCTATCCTACTTCCTATATAGACAGTGTAAATGTGATCAATGTTCCTTTTCACATTCACCTTGTACAAAAGAAACAACTTCAGTGTGGAATACAAAACACTGGTTCTCTCTATGATCCTCATGGTTAGCCAAAGAAAAATAGGTATGCACCTGGCCAGCGAAAATTTTTTAACTGGGAGGGGAGGAGGAAAAAAAAATTATCATCTAGGACACCTAAGAGAGTGATGTAGAATTTTCTGGAAAGAAATCCTGTTTATACAACTTCCTAGGATGGAAGTATCATCAAGCTGAGATACCACACTTATCTATAATAGCACATTGTACCCTGGGTGTAATGCAGTGTACCTGCCATACATGGCAAATATAATTACTGCTATTTTCTTTATTATCAATTCATCTAATGTTTTATCAAGAATACTATTTATTATCACAGTGTTTACTAGATAGCCCTTGATTATGACTAAATCAACACCTAAGATCATTATCAGGGCCTATTTGGAGTCACTTATTTTGATCATAAACATGACTACACAATCTACATGTGGAGTCGATAAAAAAGTAGACTTTCATTTAAAAGAAACAAAAATCGAATGGCCTTGCTTGTAAAGATAGTATCCAAAATAGGAATCTGTTCTGAAAGGGATCAAAGAAATTTGAGGACTTCCACAGAAGAGATTTATTTAAATATCTCCTGTGTGTTCCCCCAGCTCTGACATGCACCTACCTCTCATTGAAACCCAAAGGATTTTGTTTCCTTAACTATAAGCATAACTATTTTGGGGGTCTTTAACTTCCTCTACCAAGATGAATAAACTTAGAGCAGAGACAGCAAGTACAGCTACATTTAAGCTTATATCAGCATTTCTGTTACCACATTTTAAAACTACATTTAAGTAATGTTGAGGTTATGACACAAAGTGACAAAACCCATATATATGAGCAGGAAGAAACTATCTTTAACTGGCCTTGCTATATCAAAAGTATTGAAATATATGGGTAAAAGGCAGTTAAGGCTTTTACTCTGAATTTTCCGGGGTGTGATGGCTCTTTTCAAAGTCTTAATACTAAACATATCTTATCTAGCCACTATAAGGGCATCTGTGGCTAGCAAACAAGTCAGGGAAGCTTGAAGAAGCTTTCTCATCCTAATCTTTTATTTTCATTTGCTTCTCGCTGCCACCTCCTTTTCCATACCTACCTATATAGCTCTCCTATACCGACTTCAGAAACCAAATAAGCAAACAAGTAAGAAAAATGCCTTTGGAGCCTTAAATTAGGTACTGGGGAGGGAAATGAAATTCTATAATTGGTTTTAGCTAAAATAAAACTTTTCTGAACAAAAGTCTAAAATTGGTTCAATGGTATACAGTGAAAACAGATTTTACGAAGATAGGAGAAGGTGCTTATTTTTTCCATTAAAAAAAACAACAAATGTAATCTCTTTATATAACCAATGGAAACAAATGAAAGGAGAGCAGGTGGACAAGTATACACATAGAGCAAAATGTTATATAATTTGAAGAACATTGGAAAATATAAGTTTAAATCCCAAATGCAACTTACTACCAATTCTCTTAATTTCCCTGGGCCTGTAACCCTATGAATTAAATGAGGAGGTTAGACTTAGATAAGTTCTTAGATTCCTTCCAGCTCTAACATAAAATAAGCACACACACACACACACACACACCCCTGTGTACATGTATATATGTGTTATACATATGTGTATATCTATACATGTTCTTGGAAATATATATATACATATATTTATGTATATGTAAAAGGAAGTGTGTGCTAGTAGATAGAAAACAGACAGAGAAGACAGGAAAATAGACTGATGTCCTATGAGGATTGTCTGGCAGTCAATAAACATTTTATTAAGTATATACTGTATACCAGGCACTGTGTTAAGCACTGGAGGTAGAAGAAAAGGTAAAAGCTAATCCTTGCTCTTACAGAGCTCACAGTCTAATAGAGGAGACAACATATGTGATCATGGGCAAATCACTTAACCTTTAACCCCCAGGTAACTCTGAAATTATAAGTGATATACTGCTTTAGATATTTCTTGGTAGAAGTTTTCTCACCAAGAGTTTTCCTATTAACAATAGGAAATCAAAGGTGGGAACTCCCCTTCCCATCAAAAAGAAGGCTCTGTATCACAAATTTGGATTTATACAAACCTTAGTGTCTATCAAGGAAATACAAACTCTTTTTGATTGGGCTATTATCATTTCTCTGAAGTGGTACTTTACTATCAAAATTTACTCTGAAAAAATATACATCCCTTTTTTAATAAAGATTGTTAGCTGATAAATACAGGAAAGATTATAATGCTGCAGTACCAGCAATGATGAAAGATTTTAAAAGAACACTTATTTTAATGCTGTAACATTTTTAGTACCTTCTCTAATGAAGTAAATAAAAATTAAATGGTATAATCTTATTCAGTTTCTTAAATTTGAGCTATTACAGCTTAAATGCTGAAAAATATTTTAAAACTTGTACTATTTTTGTTAGAAGAGAATTTTCTTTCAAGTACAAGGCGAAAATGATAACTTAAATTTCATGAACTTATATGTATTTATTAATTGTAATAATTAATTATGAGAATTAATATTGATTTAAAGGAATATAAATTTTGGATTTAAGTGTTCCTTATTTCTTTTAAGAGTGGAAAGAACCTAATTGAAACCATATTAACAGATGTTAAAAATTTTAATTACAGGCATGAACAACCATATTTCTAAAGACATTACATTTAAGTGAAATGAAACCAAGCTTAATTCAAATTTTTTCAAAACTATATATTTGATTTTGTAAAAACCCACATCAAAAATTAGCCTAACAGTATAACTGAATTGCTTTTGGTAGATTAAAAATATTGAAGACTTTTCATTTAGAATAAAGTCAAATAAATTGGTATGCTTAATTAAATTAAGGATATAAAAATTATTTTTCACAGATTTACATAAAATATCAATAATCATTCTTACTTTTAAAATAAGTCAAATAAAATCGGAAGAAATTAAATCATTTTCCTTTTTATAAGGAATTTGAAAAAATTATAGAACCAAATCAAATATCTGTTACTGTCACCTCCTATGTATCTGGGCTGGGGAACTGTTTTCAAACAAGCATCTTAAAAATAGAACCTGTTTTTTAAGTAATGCAAAAGTTATGGAAGAAACTATTAAATCTGAAATTATATCTTACACTGTGATATAATTTCTTATATCTGGTTATTAACAATGACCTAAATTCTGTTTCTATAACTATTTCAAAAATTTTCTGGATTTTAATAAAATGTTCTATTTCTTTTACTGCTTTCAAAACCTACAAACTTATTCTAGGTCTTGAGAAAGTATAATGTGAGCAGGTTGAAGCACACAGGTAAACTGGAGGAACAACTTATTTCTTATCAAATATGAAGTTAGATGGAAAGGAACTGATTTGTAGATTTGGTAGGTTATCTGAAAAAAGAAGTCACCCAGATAATTACAGTAGCCCAGATGTCCTGCATATTTAAAATTCATGTAGAACAAATTGTGAATGGTAAGGATAGAAACAGAATTTCTAACATATCACGTGCCAAATGCCACAACTCCTAAGTTAATGAGATGTAGGGGACATTGAGGCTCAGCCTGTTCTTCACATGATCATTTTGTATTCAAGCAGATTTTAGCGAGTGAGAATGAGGGGGTCTGTGTGTTATTACTGAGCTGTTTGTCATGACATTTTCTCCCCAAATATGATCACTACTAAGACCTCCCACTTCTCTGGATTTCACCTACATATAAAGTTTTTCCCCCTGTGGTCTTGTAGGGCATTTAAAATTTATGCAAAAATCCAGTGATAGCTCAAGAATACCCTCCTTTAAAAAAAAAAAAAGTTTTCAGGTGAATGTTTTCCCAAATGTATTTATTATAGACTAACTGAAGGAAAATGGAGGGCATTTGCAAATGGCTAGAAACAGAAAAACAAATATAACTAAAATCATATCACAAAGAAACCAGAGCTACCATCATCATCAGATACAGAAATAATTCTTGTCTATAAATAACTAAATTTTATTTCTAATTATTTAAAACTACATCCCTAACAATCCTTCCCTTGATTTTAATACTTTGAGCTTAATCAAAGTGAGCCAAGCTTTTGTTAGAAAATACAATCCAGTCAAGTTTGAAGGCTACAACCACTTCCCTCTCATCCCCGCTCAATTCCATGTGCCAATGTCTTTCGGAAAAGGAAAGAGAAAAAAAAAAGTCTGCCACTGTGCTATGTGGAAGGAAAGGGGCAAAGGGGCATCACTCCAATCTCTTGGCTCTGGCTCTCTTTACTCTTGCATCCCCAGAGAAAAGAGATGCTCTTCATTCACAAAACAAAACAAGAAAATCTCTATAATTATTTTTGGCTCAGCTCCATTGAAATTCATTCTCCTGGAAGCTTCTGTGCTTTAGATTAAAACAATGCTTAGAATATTCATTCTCTGAGCAGCAAACGTGTCCCCCTCCATCTTTCCTCCTCGATTCACCCCCCCCACAATGTTTCTCAATTTCTTTTACAATGCTTGTCTCTCTCTGGATCTATTTTTCTTCTTATAACTAAGTCAGGCCTGAGAAGTATCTAACACCAAATGCCTGGATTCACCTCTCCAGGGCTCCTTCATGGGCTTGGGGTAGATGGAGGGCTAGGGGTAAATATGCCCTCAATTTCCAAGTTATAGAACATCACACCTCATCTTTTCTTGTTCATTAAAATTAGGCATCAAGCTCATTCCCTATCTTGTCTAACCCCCAAAGATGGATAAAATTGTAATTGCCCACAGCAGGAGGTACTGTGTTAAACCCCAGGAGTGGAAAGAAGACATGAAGAATCACGGCTTTAAACCCAAAGTCCTCTTCTTAAACCCTGACCAAGTGGAAAACCAAAATGTTCTCATTTTAGATCCTGGAGTCTTCTTCCCTATCACTGATTACAATTCTGACTTTACAAAACTATACCATCACTGAAATAAAAATAAATCTAGCAAGTGGAAAATAGAACTGCTCTCCCCAAAGTAAAGTTCATGACTATTTAGGTAGGAAGAAGGGAACTGTGAAGTGAGATGTGGATTTTTTTTTTGGAAACAATAGATTTGTTTGATTCAAGTTTTTTCTAAAGGGGAAATTATTTTTCAGTCCATAATTAGGACTTAGAATTCATGAAATCTAACTCTTTTTATCTTTTTTTGGTAGGTGTGAGAAGAAAGATTCTCAGAAACATTTTGCCTGGTGAGCACAGAGAGGTTAAGACACCTGTTTTGTTTACCATTAAAGTCCTTTCCTATTTTTAATGTTTCCAATGACAAATTCTAATATTTTGATTGGAAACATTTGTCTCCCCACCAACCCTTTTTTTCATTCTCAGTGGTCTGCTGGTCCAGTTCAGTATTATAGGTCCTTCACTCATAAAGTCTGGACACTGTCTGGTGCCATGCTTGCCCTCTTGGATAATCAATATTTTACATAGATAAGTTATCCCTTTCTGTCACCATCTTGACAAACAAAACAAACAAACAAAAAGCCAGTAACAGCTCACAGTACCTTAAATTTAACTGGAAATTGCTACCTGCCAGAGAAGACTAAAGCCAACATAGAAGTGATTATTTGTAAGAGTTTGCTTTATTTCCAAGTCTTTGAAAACAGTTCTGATTACTGAATTCTATTTGGTTTACTAGGCTAAAAGAGAGAGAGAGAGAGAGAAAGAGAGAGAGAGAGAGAGAGAGAGAGAGAGAGAGAGAGAGAAAGAGCATGAGTCTCTGCTGTTAATTACATTGTAAACATTTAATAAATATTCCTTCCTTTTATCCTTTGCCCTTTTCAAAAATGAAAGGTTGTAATTTACATGTACTGTGACTTCATGTAACCTGATTATTTTATTCCTTTCCCTCTCCCTTCCTTTCTTTTCCTTCTTGTATTAGGAAGAGGTGGGGCACATGAGATAGAACTGTTTCTCTACCACGTTTTTACCTAAGAGGAAACTGACTAGGTACCTTGTGAATTTATCTACTGACCTCTACTTAACCACTAATTCCGTCAAGCTGCATTTTTAATTGCCAAATGCTGAAATAAAAAAATTTAAAAAAAGAAATAATAGTAGAAATACATAGTACTCAATGATAAGATGTTTAATAGCAATGTATGGGTAAAGGGATGGTTATGTTTGGGGATCCATATGCATGTTCAACTCACACATTCAGGCAGGGCAATAAAGCAGAGAAAAAACAGCTGATACACAAAAGGGACCGTCTAGACAGTGCCCCATCAGTCTGGCTAAATTTGGTGCTGGCATTCCCAATGGGATAGTAATATAATTGTTCTGGTGTCTGCGTTCATTCCCCCTGTCAAACACCATTCCAAAGATACATCCTTTCTTATAATCCCCTCCTTTCCACCCCGCTCCTTCTTCATCTTCAAAAATGAGGCCCAAACTAACTGTACCACTTTGCAAAGAGCTTCTAGATGACCTGACCCCAAGGAAACATAACAATTTAGCAAAATCATACTGTTTAATTCCTGGGAAATTCTCCTGTTACAAACCAGAATTAATTTTAGTCAAATTGCAATGATTTTAATTAAAAACCTGGAAACAATTTAGAATGCAAATACAAGCATTCCTAAAATATTGAGCACCTTGGATAAAAGCAAATATGTCTTTTCTCCTTTTACATTTATTAACCTCTAAAGAAAATTTAACAGAAATCAGAGATGTGAAAGTATAATGATGGGCATGGATCATAAATTCTAATGAAGAAAAGGCTAATGAAAAAAGGGAAAGTGATAACAAGCAAAAGCACTGAAAAATGTAAATTATGTTATTTCACCCTCCTAGCTTTAAAAGGAATAATATTTTTCTCTATTAAATTTAGCCTGAGTTACAATTCTCTTTATAAAGATATGGATTTCTGAAATATTTTCTAGGTTATATTATATAGATAGAAATGTTTTTCCAATTACTTATTCTCAATTAATGTTTTTTTTTGCTGTAAGCTAGTACTGTAAGACATTTTTTAAAAATCCAAACCTCTAATAACAAAGAGGAAAAAAAATAAAACAAGGAGATTAAAAGAGACTTCCTTGATATTATCATCGTGTATATTAGCCACAAAGCATTTACAATCCCCAAACTTCCACAACATTGGAATTAATATAGAAGCTGTCAAAGTAGTTCTGAAAAAGATGCAAAGGTATATTTTTGGATCTCTGTGTAATACATTCATCAGAAATGTTTTTCACCCTACTTCAAAGTCACCTCTGTGCTTTGCATTGTTTAGAGATTAAACTAGATCATGACTCCCCCTTCTTTTCTCCCTGGCTTCTTTTCCTCCCTAAGAAATATTATATTGAGAAAGAAGTTCTAGGGAAAGGCATCTGTTTTGTTTTGTTTCATTAAGTATGGACTAACATTTGGGCTTCAGATTTTGGGGAAAAAATTCTTTTTCTATAAATAGAAAATTGTCTTCTATCATCTCCCATCAGATCTGAGGAGATGGCTTAGTAGACCAAGCAAGGGAGGAAATTGCTCTTTCCCCCACTTCCCACCCCACGAATGACCCTTTTGGCTAGAGAAAACAAAATTAAAGAAATCTCTATATGGAGGGTTTGCCCAGCTTCCAGAAACTGGGACACAAGGGAACCAAGGAAAACCAGGAAAGGAATAAAGTAACTGTCCCTGAAAAACCCTGACAAACAAGCTCCACTGGGTTTCCATTCAACTCAGAGACATCATCAGCACACAAAGCATCACCAAACTTAACAAACTATTCCAAGAAACTCCGATTCATATAGTTTTAAATAATTGTGAAAAATAAGGGGTTTCTATTTTAATTTCAAAAATACATTTATGGGTTGTTGTTCTGTTGTCTTTGTTTTTTGTTGTTTTTTTGTCATGAAGCTGGCTTTCTAAATTAGCCTAATGTGTACTAGAAACAATTTACTATTTAAAAGGCCACATATGATAATGTGATCAAACAGTGCCTGCCTCAAGCTGGATTGTTTTGTTTAATTTTTTTCCCTTCTTTTTTAGGAGCTGCATTGGTAGAAAGTGAGAGAAAGGCATTGGATAAGGCTCCTTTGAGATCACCAGTGTTGCAAAATCTGAGTTTTATACTTGATTTTCAAACTATTGAATAATGTCCTATGAGATCTCTTAGGTCTTAACTGGATTAAAATGAATATATTTGTGCTAGAGCTCTTTTCAACTAACTAATGTGCATGTGAATTGATAGTGTGTGTCAGAGAGAGGGTGTGAGAGCAACTGTAGGTGACTGTAAGAGTGGGTGTGGGGTGCAGGCTGAGTGTGACTACGGGAAAGAGAAGTGGGGGAAGAAAGAGAGAGAGAAAAAAAGAGAGAGACAGACAGAGAGAGTCAAGAGGAAGAGAGACAGAAAGACTGAAAGAGAGACAGAGAGAGACAGAGACAGAGAAGAAAGAGACAAGAGAGACAGAAAAAGACAAGAGAGACAGAGACAGAGAGAGACAAGAGAGACAGAAAGACAGAGAAAGAGAGAGACAGAGACAGACAGAGAAGAGAAGAGAGAGACAAGAGAGACAAAGACAAGAGAGAGAGACAGAGACAGAGAGAGACAAGAGAGACAGAAAGACTGAGAGAAAGAGACAGACCGAGAGAAAGAAATACAAGAGAGAGAGACTATCATGAGAGAGGATGAGAGAAATGAAAATTAGCAGGCCTGTGTGTCTGGTGGGTTTTGCTGTGGACCATAAGAGATGCATGGGGGTGGGGAACAGGACCAGGGAAGGGGGGGGAGAGAAGGGGAGCTATAGCAGGCGTATATGTGTTGGCGTAGTGGCTCAGTTATGGCTGGGGCCCCAGGTTTTTGTTTTGTAGATTCCGGGGGGTAAATAGGCTGGAGTTTCAGGTTCAGGTTGGAGTGCATGGAAAAGGATTGTTGCTGTTAGTTCCTCTTTCTGCTCGTCCCTGTGGTTGCTGCTGCTTGGAACATTGCTGGGGGAGGGAGGCGGGAGAGAAGGGTAGGGGCCTGTCTGCAGCTGCCCCTCTCACACTTGAATAAAAGAACTTTTTTTTTTCTGGGGTGGGGGAAGCTGTGAATACCTTTCCCAATAAGAGATGAGGCATATTGAAAACTATATTAAATTACCCTGATTAACAATTTAGCCACGAACAGGGGAGCTTTGGGAGATCTCTATAGGCAGGGCTGGGGGCTATTCATGCCAGTAGCTAAGAGGTCGAAAGGTTTCTGAAGTTCACAGGCTCAGATCCTTTGTTATGCTAACAGACAATCTCAAATCAGCTGCCTAGTGGAGTGTGAAATATAAATGATTCCTTGAGAACTTCCAATAAGTTGTCACTCTTGCTCTCCAAATACCAGGACAGGCTGCTAATTTCTAGCAGGCCCTTTTTGCAACATCGCTAGCCCTAAATGAATGCCTTTGTAGTTCAAATAATCTTTTCAAGGGAGCTGTCCTATCATAATAGCCCAAATGCATCTTGGTTTTGACTATTAAATGAAAATCAGGGCCTCAGCCGTGCTTGACTTTTCCAAACTGCCCGGTGCTTGGGAAGGGTGGTAGTGGCCCGCAAGTTAGCATCCACTGCAGGGGGCTAGGGCATTAATAACACTCTATAGACTTGGAGTTATTGAGAATGGAGCTTCCACCCCAGACCTCACCCCCTTCCCTTACTCCAGACAAAGCTAAATACATGTCTTCCCTTCTTGATTGGAGACTATCTTACTCTTTCAACCCTGGCAACCCCACCATGATTTATGGGCACTCTGTCCAGCGGGACAGAAAGCTGACCCCCAGTTTGGTTGTTAGTATCTCACTAGTCATCCCGAAGCATCAGTTTTGAGAATGGGTGTGTTCGTTTTCTAGGGCGGAGGAGAGAGTCAGAGGCTATAGGATGCTCAGGCCATGTCCGGAGGATCAAATTCCTGCTGTGGCAACAAGGCTCTGTACGTGACTTGTGCTCTCAGATGGGCACTTTAAATATGTCCAGATGACCAGAAAGAGGACTTATATACAATGGATCTTAAAAAAAAAAATCTAATTAAATAAATAAATACTCCTCCCAAAGAAAAATGTAAGAGGGAGATTGCAAATACATTAATCATCCTTCTAAGAAAATATATTCCATTTTCAAGGGTAAGATATGCTTATATTAAGAAAGAAAATCAAATGAAGCAAAAGGGAAGAGAGGTTCTAAAAAAGCTAAAAATCCTACCAGATCTGTCTTCCCAAGGGTAGGCAGAAAATGGCAATATGGCAAAACAAGCTTGAAGACAGAGAAATTTGCTGTGTTTTTTCTTTGTAATCCAACACTACATTTAGGAAAACATGAAAAACTCTATGATTTTGTAGGAGTCCAGGCTTTTTTTCTAGAAATAGAAATTCAGTTGTAGGTTGGGGATAGGAAGGAGGGAAATCAAATATTTATTTCAATAGATTCTTAAAAGTAACTCTCTGAAGGTTGTAAATATAGCCAGTCTACCCAGAGAAACTGAAATGCCTTAGTTTCCCCTTTCCTATTTGCTGCTGTGACTATTTTCATTTAAAATACTGCATAAAAAAGTCTTTTTGTGAGTGTGGTTTGGCACAGACAGACTTTTAAGCAGTCATTTTTCTCAATCACAGATGTCCTTTCTCTATATTTATGCCAAGTATTTTGCACCTTCACTAGAAATTAACAAGAAACGAGATCTGTTCTAAGAAGTGTAACTTTTGTCAAGCTCAGTTTCTTCTGTTTAAAAATTCTGAAACTTGTTTTTAGATAAATCACAGTAGTTGATTGCGAAGGGAAAAGGACATAGGTGTAACTTGATAATTTTTTGATGTGATAATATATTTAGAAATCAGATCACTATTTGTCATTCAAGTCCTTTGTTAATTTTCTGCAAATGATAATGGGGCATAATATAGCAAGAAAAAAATTACTCTGGATCTCTGACATTGAAGAGGCAGAAGTTTGAGGTTTGTTCTAACAAATGTCAGAATCAGACTATATAATTTGTTATTGATCTCCTCACACCCCTTTCAGAAGTGTCTTCTCTTCTCAGAATCATTGTTATCACTGTTTTCACTGGGATAGCAGGATGATTATTCATCTTAATATCTACTTTTTAAATATATAGTTAAAAGTTTTAAAGGCACAAATCATTTCAAAAGTAATTTTTAATTTTTTTTCTTTTAACAGCTGCCCAACTATATGTTGTCTACATGTTAATAGTATATATACTATAATATAATACACAAGAGATTCAAGAAAGAAATGCCTTCACAAGACTTTCCAACTGCTTATTCTAACACTTGGAAGTATCTTCTCTCTCTTTCCTGTCTTTAATACATCAAAACAGGAAAGAAAGAGCTTTTGTGTTATGACTACAGAGAAAACATTTGAGAATATGTCAGTGTAGTGAATGCCAGCATCAGTTTGGGGGTTGGTTTGTTTTTTCCCCTAGCCATGGTATTATTTTTCCCCTTTTGCTTTTACAGTCTTTACATTTTGGCCACTTTGAAAAAAGAAATAGCTAAAATGTAAAGTTAGGATGAATTACATTAAACCTACATGTTTCAAGAATATGAGCTTGATGAATAGCAGGTCTGTGACATCATGGAGATTGATCAGTTCTTCACAGAAAGCCTCCCCCTTTCCTGCCTCTTTTAGTCCCCCCCTTTCCCAAATTCTCTCTTCACACTTTCTAAAACATCCTAGTTCCAAATGAAAGGGGGGAAGGAGGGTACTGAGTAAAACAAAAAACAAAAAAAGTTTGCAGTATTGACATTTCTAGGCATGAAGGGTGGGGGTTGGGGAGAGAAGATAGATAACAATTCTGGACATTGTACATAGGAATACATAACCAGTTTATATAGATATTTATTTCTCTGAATTGGTTGTTTACTGTTCTCTTCCAATCTGTGGCATATGCTTCTTTTAGGTGTGCATTTATTTAAGAAGATAGAAAATAAGATATGTACATTGTCTCTAGCCACGGTTAATATTTATAGCCCACAATGGACAACAACTTTTATAAAGATATATTTATATTTACTTCCCTTCTATCATACCTATATTTTTTTTCTATTTTAATTTGGACAAATTAAAGTAAAAGACACTATTTTGCTAACAGATACTTAGGATTAGAAAGACTAAGATTTAAAAAGCAAAATCACTCCAAGATGGCTGCCTTTCCTTCTCCCTGCTTACTGCCCAGTTTCCACATAAAAATTAATGTAATATTTTGTTTAGAAATCACATTGTAAGTCATTTGCA
This sequence comes from Myrmecobius fasciatus, assembly GCA_023553655.1. Lineage (NCBI taxonomy): Eukaryota > Metazoa > Chordata > Mammalia > Dasyuromorphia > Myrmecobiidae > Myrmecobius > Myrmecobius fasciatus. The sequence continues at coordinate 257,045 of JAJPUD010000625.1, read as the reverse complement.
AATGAAGTAGCCCAAGTGGCACCCACAGTTGCCTAGAAAACTGCAATGCTATAATCATGGTATAGAGAGATTAAAATGCAAACATTCAAATGTATTTAGATGTGTACACAGTGAACAGACCCACAGATACAACTTGCATGTGCGAAACACACATACAGCTGCAACACAGAATAAAAGACAGAAATCCTACTTAATTCTTAGGACAGAAGGGTAAAACAGAACACCAGGGCCACTACCTTCCTCCCCAAAGGTTAGAAAATGCAGTGCTCATAGTCTAGATTTGATTTTTTTTAAAGATATATCTTACTGATGACTCTCTCATTAGGCAGACTTCTGAGGTCTGGGGAGACAAGATTTCCATAAATTATCTCTGTAACTCATCTCACGCTGGTGCAAAATGCAAAGCTAAAATTGAATTTTATGTGTGTGGTTTATTTTTTTTAAGATAGAATATCAAGTTGCTCAGTTTCCCTGACAAACATAGTAAAGGGCTGATGACTAATAATTACTACTATTATTTATGATAATAGTGTATTTTTTTTAAATCACAAGATTCCACCCATAAAGCTAAACTGAAAACAATATACTGAATAAATAAAGCTATATTGGAGGCGTTTACACCATCCAATATAACTGGTTAGCAGGTTATTCTGCTTAGGGTGCAGGCAAAGAACAAAGCAAATGGTTCAGTTCCACTAGGAAATATATTAAAAAAAAAAAAAAAAAAAAAAAGAACCCTTTATCTAAAAGCCATCAGGGACAAGCACTCAATACAAGTTAACAAGCAGGAACTGATAAGATAACATTTATATGAGGTCAGAAGTCAAATGCCAGTCAAAGGCTTTTAACCTCTTGGGTCATAAACAGGAATAGTTAAACTGAGAGATAGTTATTTATCGGATTTTAAGGGTACCTGATCATTGTCAGAGGATCACCGATGATGAAACTAATTGGGATTTATAGAAGAACTTGTAGCTGCTCAGATAAAATGAAATCCCGAACCTATAATTCTTCAATTCTTAGGAAAAAAAATCCCCCCACCCTTTTTGTATATAAATCTACCAATTTAAACAGATTTAGGAACAAAATATTGTGCACTGTCTTCTAAACAGGAACATATGTAACCAACACACAGATTGATTAGCAGAATACGTGACTAATGTCGTCATATGTAGAGTCAATATTTACAGTCTGAAAATAATAAATAAGCAGTCACAACCCCCCCCCCATTGTACTTCTGGTGCTCCTCCACCCTCACAGGACTCCCAAATCAGACAAACTGTAGCACCACTATTAAAATATGTCTTACACCACAATGCCATCTTTTATACATTCATGAACAGTTATTTTTTAATCGCAATTACTGGCACAATTCCCTAATACAGGAAAACTGAAACCCACTTAATTATATTTTTTATCTCAATCTAGACAGAAATACAGGCATCCCTCTTTTTCTCTGCTGTCATAGTATTTTTTTTTTGTCTCTTTGTTTTGAATTTTTTGTTTTGTTTTTGTCTAGTGTCGATTTACATTCTAAACTCTCAAGCAATTCCTGGTCCCCAAGCTTATACCTAGCTTGTATTTGCAAAACCTTTCTCCTTTCCCTCCACACCCCCTTTTTTTTTTTCTTTGCAGCAGAGAAAGCAAATCTAGATATTTCTTACTACAGAGAGATAGAGGGATTGTTGTAAGGCCTGCTAAGGCCCACTGTTTCTTTAAACAGAGTCCACAATACACTAGGCGAACATTGTGGATTTAAAATGCTTTTAAATATTTATCAGAAGTATTTTATCATCATATTCAAATGACACCTGGAGTGCACTCACCTTTATTGACAATCTCTGTTCTGAAAGTCCATTTGCTTCCTTAAAGCCCCCCAAGCAGAACAAGCAGTACCCGTTTTCATTCAGTTAATGTTTAGTAAAAAACCAAGCAACCTTAATCAGCATGCTGATTGCATCGTCAACTAACAAATAATTTACTACTCTGAGCATTGCATTCCATTAAAAGCTCATTAAATTTTCTGTTCTCCAATGGGAGGTTTAGCTTTTGAACTGCATGCTTTTGCTTCGAATGATCATTTATTCAATTTTTGCAAAATGTTTTTTTTTCAAAGTATAGGTGAGCATTTCAATACCTATAGAGTGCAAACATATGAAAAACAGAATTCAGGGTTTGATTTTGTTCAGTCATTTGATTTATAAGCTATCTATCAAAATTCAACACAATCATTTGCACTTTTAAAGAACTGTAAAATAGCTCTGTTTGTGGCTATGTCTGACCCTTACTAACCTTGGGAATATGAAGAGGTACACCAAAATACCCTACAAGTGTTATATGTATTATATGCATATATAATATATAATATGTCATATATTATCCATGCAATATACAATGTGTGTATATATATATATATATCTGAAATTCCCATATTCTTTTCTAGTAACATTGCGTTATTATCATTTTTCTCATTTTCTTATTTGTAAAGGATGGCCTTCCAATTATTCCTAAAGGGGATGACATCTCAAAACCCCTTTCCATACAAAATGCCAAACTTAGGATATCCAGTTTAAAAAACAAAACAAAAGAAAACATAGATTCTGAGCCTGAACAATTTTTATAATTCTCTGGGTCCTTTTCTTGCTCAGGCTATTCTAATAAGGTGCATATTATCATTATATTTAATAAGGAAAAATGTAAAAAAAAAATCCGACCCCCAAATTAACATGCATCTTTGGATTGCTAATTGTGCTCATTGCAAATTTGGGTCATTTTGCATGAGTGATTCTAATGTAGGGCTGAGATTGCCACATAGCATAGTGGATTCCTGATTCCCTGCGCTAATCCTGAACTCGTGATTGTGTCAGGTGCAGTTCTGTATGCTCTAGCAGCTGGCTCATCCTCATCAATGCAAATAAGGCAACTCCTACAATCAAAGCCTCCTGAGTGTAAAGCCTGATTGCTGAGGGCAGGCTAAAGCACTACACAGACTCTCACTTTCAAATCATATTAAGTGACAAGACAACTGCAATGTCCCCACCCCCGGTTCAAAATCAAACCTCTAGAAAACAAAACAAGAAGAGGAAGAGGACGACAATAGAGGAGAAGAAGAAGAGGAAGAAGAAGAAAAAAGAGGAAGAAGTTCCCCACTCATTCAAGTGGTCAACATTCTTATTTAAAATGGACTTTCTTTAGATATGGACTTGTGAACTTCAGACAAGCCCACACTTGGGCAGACACTAACTAATATCCATATAATTACTAGGCAGGCACCAAATCTCACCAACAATATACTGATTATTTTTTCAAGGAATTTTCAGAGAGGATGTATGTCTGCATATAGAGAGAAGCAACAACAGAAAATGCAGAAATAACTGCCATAATTTGAATATCATTTGATGCTATCACTAAATTCCCATTTGACATATTGCTCTTACCCTAAGCATGGAAAATGCTATGAGTAATAAAAAGCCCAAATACTTTCTCTAGTGTTTCTCCATAGAATCTGGACAACTCTTAGTAACTATAAAAGTGTAAAAAGAAAAAGAGAGAGAGAGAGAGAGAGAGAGAGACAGAGAGAGAGAGAGAGAGAGAAAATAGTTTTTTCCTTTAAAAAAAAATTCCTAAACATGTGTAGATTTCTTATTCCATTTCAGTCCCACCCTTTTTATTTTATTTTCTCATTTTTAAGAAAGGTTTAACAATGACATTCAGCTTTAAGAGAGAATAGTTTTCTAGATGAGAACATGTATCTTGAGTTGAAAAAGTGGCTTTCCAGAACTGTTTTGAATGCATAAAATGGAGCTTCATTTTTCCAAGCAATACTAGATCCCTATGCAGGGAGCTCAACAGACACCTTAAGAAAACTTTAGGGTCTTCTAAAAAAAAAACAAAAAAAGTAGATATCAATTAATAAATGTGCATGTTCAAAGCCTCAGTTTCTTCATCTGTAAAATTTGCAAATGGAGATTGAACTTTCTAGGCCCTTTCCTGATGATCTAAAATTCAGTATTCCTATTTCTTCTATCCTGTTTTTTTTTTTTTTTTCACTTTGATTTTTCTAAATGTGAGGCACTGGAATGTGATACAACACTAAGTAAAGGAAGAAAAATAATATTGGCCAGGAATGTATCTGCTTCAATGAAATGCCTAGTGCTTCCTGTACTGCCTTAAGACCCTTTTCCCCCACAGGTGAGAGTGGATGCAGTTAATACTGCTGGGGAGATTTAACCCAGATAGCTTTCTAAATATGTTATTTACCAGCCAATAACACGGCTTCTTTTGCCAGACACATGGTATACTTTGAACCTGGATGGTAGGAAAGAGCAAAACCCAGAACAAGATGAGGAAGAAAGATTTCCTTTCCATTAAGAAAAAGACCAGCCCCTTGATTTTGACCTGCTTCTATCCAGCAAAGAAGCCAGTATGATGTTTAAAGTCCCACTGAGGTAGGATGCTGGGCTTTGGGACTCTTGAAAATCATTGACATTTAGGGGGCTTGAAGTTGGGAGAAGTCAGATCGGTGAGTGATTCGATCTTTCACAGCTACTGCTCAAGACTCTCTCCTTCTCTTTCTCTCTAATAGGATTAACAGATATTTTCCTAAACGGAAATCAGAATGTGTCAAATCATCTGTGACAGTCAATTTGCTGACAATGCCCACATTCTTGCAGTACTGATGCAGCACTATTCATAAACAGTTTCATTTCAAGAGATACAATACATCTGAGAGGTAAACATTTATCTTCATAATCTTACATTCCTTTCAGACTCCTTAATTCTTCTTCGTGTATTCTCCTCCTCTTTCACCCTCCCCACCTCACCTCATCTTCAAAACAGCTCATACAAAAAGACATGACATCCCAAGTGAGCTAGGGTCTCTAGGATCCTGATGATGCAATAGTACACTGTATTATTCCTAGGAGGTCCCTTGTTATGTTAGCTTCTCCTATCCACAGCTCCAGAATTTTAATTCTTCATGTTGCTTACAGTCTCATTTTCTAGATGACCTGTTAGGATTGGTTTTTGTCCTCCCTCCAACTTCACCCCAAAACGATTCTCCTTCTTCTCCTTCCTTCCTCCCCCACACTCAGTTTTATTGTTTTTATTGCAATAGCTATTCTTATCACTGGCACATCCCTCTGCAGTTTCTCCTTGGGGAAGCATTAGGTTTCCCTCCCTGCACTCCCTCTAACCTGTCCTCATACTTTTCTTAACATCATGGGCTGAAATTATCTCTGGAACCCTCAAACCCATCTCACTGATATACATGAAGGACCCTTTTTCAACTTCTTGTGAAAACTACTTACACAAACAATGGAGCAGATGTCCTTACCTGAATAAAGAACTATCAACCAATTTGTTTGAATTTTGTTTGTCTGAAGTTTATAAGAATAAATATGTGGTCATCTATCTTTATTTCTTTTTCTACAATTAAATCAATTCAATTGAACAAATATTTTACTACTGTGTATAAGGCATTAAACACTCAGACACAAAAGATGTATTTTTAGTTCACACAAAGATACATGAGATATATAAAATAAACTGGGACTTTCAGATGCAGTGAAATATTTTAGATATCACAGGGTTTTGAGCTGGGTTGGGACTTTGAAAATCATTAGTCCATTGTTCTTATTTTTCAGAAGAAGACTGGCTGAAATCCAGAGAAGTTAAAGGAGTTGGCAGCTGATTAGTGGCAGATCTCAGAGTAGAACCCAGATCTCACACACTAGTCCATTGCTCTTTCCACTATCATTCATATACAAAAATATATACAAGTATATTGTCAAAACACAATGTATCAGTAATTCTCTTCCCCTTAAAAAAGAATGAATGCTGTTATTCCCAATGTGCAAATGAAAAAATAAAGAAGACCTATTCATGAAGAGAATCCAGGACTAAGATAAAAAGGGGTTTGCAGAAGCTTGCCCAAGTCAGCTAATAAAAGACAATAGTTAAATTCTCATATGTACCATGAAAATTGGCAAACACTACAAATCAGGGCTTAATTTATTTTTTGTTACTAGGCTAAATTTAAAGTGATTAAAAATATTAATAATGCAGATTAAATTTAAAAGTGTGTCATGCACAGTAGTTTAGTTCTTCAAAGAGCTGGTTGTTAAACATTTACTAGCAGACCAATGAAGCTCAACAACCTATGCCTGTGTAAAGTCAAGATATTATTTTCCTATGTGAAGAAGAGTAGTCATCCCTCTCCTAACCTACTTTGAACTCCCCCTCTCCCAGCCCCCATAACTTCCCATTTATTTAATTCTTCATTTTAACTCTGGCCTGCTCTGGAATTTTCAATATTTTTTTCATGTAAATGGGTCATCTTTAGTAAATACATGACTAGATAACTGGAGAAGTATAGGAATTAAAAAGTGCTATCTTATATCTGAATGAATAAATCATTGGTATTAGCTCCTTTCTATTTCTAGAACAGTTAGAAATTGGCAACAAGCAGCAAAGTATCACAACTTTTGAAATGGTGTTTTCATTTTAGATTTTTTTTATGCTCCTGCATGTTGTTTACAATGAGTCAAATGTCAATTAGCATTGGCCAGAAAAGAACTGCTGGGTTACATGTGTTTCTATGTAGTTTTTCATTCATCTAGATTATTGTGGCTTTCGTTTGCATAATGCATTTATCTTCAAAGAACCAAAAAAAATAGATATGTACTTAATATTTAACATTTTAAAAAAAACATACCTTGCTCATAACCCCATCTTTTCTCTTTTGAATTTATTCTCCTGATAAATGACACTTTAGCCTTAGTTAATGTAAAAACAGGAAGGTGTTAATCTCATTTTCAACATGTCAGCTCTTCCAAGTAAAGCATTAATACCTAAGGTGTCCCATTGTCAAACTCAACAGAATTGTTCTGGTGGTGAAGTAAGACCCAAATCCAGTCATTTCTACTTCCTTGTATAGGATGTGCTCAAATTCATTGAATATCAGTAGCTATACACAACCATTCAAGGGTCTCTTGCTAAAGAACACCTTTTCTGATCCCTACTTTCCATAGTTTCTATTCCTTCTCTTCCCCCAGCCCCTGCAAATTATTTTGAATATGTTTCATTTTTGATTTTCTGCATATCTATGGTTTTTTCCCAAGTAGAACATAAGTTTCTTGAGGGGAGTTTACCTTATTATATAAATTTTTATTTATATCTTTGTATTCCCAACACTTGGTTAACAGTGCCCCATCACACAATAGGTACATAATAAATATTTCTTGAATGAAAAGAAAATTGGAAAATTATTGACTTAGAAACAATATTGGACTCATTTTTAAAAGTATTTACAAACAGTATATCAGTCTGGTCCCAACCTAAGATACATAAAGAAGAATAATGTATAATAAGTCCAAAAGGTCAGCAACAGGGAGACCACAGAACTTTTTGAGCAGGATAGTTACATGGTTAGACCTCTGTTTTATTCTGCAAACATTTAGTTAAGATTTGTTAAATTGCAAACAAGTGTGCCATATCTAAAGGACATAGTAAATATATAATAGCTACTGATTTAAATAGCACATTGCACATAATAAATCATTAATAGAGCATCACAATTATGAACCTTATGAACAGGGTATAATTGATTTTATTATTCTATTATTCTCCTCTGCTTTGTTGTTCAGTCATTTCAGTACTGTCTGATTCTTTGTGTTCTATTTGGCGTTTTCTTGACAAAGATAGTGGAGTGATTTGCCATTTCCCTTTCCAACTCATTTTACTGATGAGGAAACTAAGGCAAACAGAGCTAAATGACTTGCCCAGACTCACACAGCTAGTAAGTGTTTGAGCCCTGAGTCTTCCTGACTCTATCCACTTGCCCCCCCAGCTCCCACCTTCTCTGCTTACAGATAAGAAAACTGAGATCCATTGAGATTAAGTGACTTGCCCACAGCTAAGGAAATATCAGGGGAAAAAAAGGATTATAACACATGGTGTCCAGATTCCAAATCCAGCATACAATCCACCAGACCACACTGCCTCTCTGCCTATGGCTCCCTGGTATCATAAGTATTCAGTTCTATGCTTTGTTTAATCTACTTTCTTTTAAAAATAATTTTGAAGAATAAGACAAGAATGATGATTGAACATGATAGAGGACAAATGCTAAGATCCCATTGCCCACAGGAAATTGTGTTTTAACTCCTAAGAGTGCTATGGGGATTTGTTAAAATAATTAGTACAGGACTTCCTTTTTTAGGTTTCGTCTTTATATAAAGGACATGAAGATGAAAGAAAAAGACTTGGTAACATTATGAGAATACTAGAAGCATCATTGAAGCATTATTGATAGAAAAAAAGTGCAAGCATTTAAAAAACTTTCCTAATTTTGTCACATCACATTATTACTATAGCAGAAGCATATAATCAAGAGATTAGTCTTGACTATATGAATTAGTCAGGAGATAAGTAACATTAATAGCATATGTACATACATATGTGTATACATATATATAAAACTATAATTTTAAATATTTATTCCTAATTCTAGTTAATTGCACAAATATTCAAAACAAATAGAATACAGGCAGCTAGGTGGCGCAGTGGATAGAGCACCAGCCCTGAAGTCAGGAGGACCTGAGTTCAAATCTAATCTCAGACACTTAACATTCCCTAGCTGTGTGACCCTGGGCAAGTCACTTAACCTCAATTGCCTCAGCAAAAAGCAAAAAAAACAAACAAACAAACAAATAGAATATAATGTAAGGTCCTTGAGAGCAAGGACTATTTTTCTTAAATCTCTGTAACATTAACCCTTAGGACAGCCCCATCACATATTAGGTGATAATAATTATAATTTGAATTGAAAGAGTGTATTTTAAAACTTCTTTCAAAATAAATATGGTATTTTCTAGGAATTCAGTTTTATTTACAAATAAATCAGAATGGGTAATTTTTTTTACCTCTTTATCCATTTGGCAAATTTTGTTTTTTTTTTCTTTCTTTTTTTATTAAAAGCTTTTTATTTACAAAACATATGAGTGATTTTTCTACATTGACCTTTGCAAAACTTCTTTTTTTTGTTCTAAGCTTTTCCCCTCCTTCCCCCCACCTCCCACCTCTAGATGACAGGTAATCTAATACATGCTAAATATGTTAAATTATATGACAAATCCAATATATGTATACATATCTATACAGTTATCTTACTGCATACGAAACATCAGATCTAGAAAGAGAGGAAAAAAAAAAACAACCTAAGAAGGAAAACAAAATGCAAGGAAATATTCACAGAAAGAGTTAAAATGCTGTGTTGTGGTCTGTACTCATTTCCCTCAGGCCTCTCTCTGGATGTATATGACTATTTTCATCGCTGAACAGTAGGAACTGGTTTGAAACACATCATTGTTGAAGAGAACCATGCCCCTCAGAATTGATCATCGTATAGTCTTGTTACTGTGTATAATGATCTCCTGGTTCTGCTCATTTCACTCAGCATCAGTTCATGTAGGTCTCTCCAGGTCTCTCTGAAATCATCCTGCTGGTCATTTCTTATAGAACAATAATATTCCATAACATTCATATACCATAATTTATTCAGCCATTCTCCAATTGATGGGCATCCATTCAGTTTCCAGCTTCTTGTCACTACAAAAAGAGCTGCCACAAACATTTTTGCACATGTGGGTCCCTTTCCTTCCTTTAAGATCTCTTTGGGATATAGGCCCAGTAGAAACACTGTTGGGTCAAATGGTATGCACAGTTTGATAACTTTTTGAGTATAGTTCCAGATTGCTCTCCAGAATGGTTGGATCCGTTCATGATGTATCAGTGTCCCAGTTTTCCCACATCGCCTCCAACATTCATCATTATCTTTTCCTGTCATCTTAGCCAATCTGATAGGTATGTAGTGGTATCTCAGAATTGTCTTAATTTGCATTTCTCTGATCAATAGTGATTTGGACCACCTTTTCATGTGACTAGAGATAGTTTTAATTTCTTCATCTGAAAATTGCCTGTTCATATCTTTTGACCATTTATCAATTGGAGAATGGCTTGAATTCTTATATATTTGAGTCAATTCTCTATATATTTTAGAAATGAGGCCTTTATCAGAACCTTTGAATGTAAAAATATTTTCCCAGTTTATTGCTTACCTCCTAATCATGTCTGCATTCATTTTGTTTGTACAAAAACTTTTTAACTTGATATAGTCAAAATTATCTATTTTGTGATTAATGATGATTACTAGTTCTTCTTTGGTCACAAATTCCTTCCCCCTCCACAGGTCTGAGAGGTAAATCATCCTACATTGTTCTAATTTGTTTATAATATCATTCTTTATGTCTAGATCATGGATCCATTTCGACCTTATCTTGGTATATGGTGTTAGGTGTGGGTCAATTCCTAGTTTCTTCCATACTAGTTTCCAATTTTCCCAGCACTTTTTCTCAGTGAGTTTTTATCCCCAAAACTGGGGTCCTCGGGTTTATCAAACACTAGATTACTATTGTCATTGAGTATTTTGTCCTGTGAACCTAACCTATTCCACTGATTCACTATTCTGTTTCTTAGCCGGTACCAAATGGTTTTGATGACCACTACTTTATAATATAGTTTTAGATCTGGTACAGCGAGACCACCCTCATTTGCTTTTTTTTTTCATTAATTCCCTTGAAATTCTTGACCTTTTGTTTTTCCAGATGAATTTTGTTGTTATTTTTTCTAGGTCAGTTAAATAATTTCTTGGGAGTTTGATCAAATTTTGTTTTTTAAAGAAGCATTTTCAACAGTAATATTTTGTATCTCTTTTACCATTTGTCCAATTCTGGTTTTTAAGGTATGGTCTTCAATGTTTTGTATCTTAAAAAAAAAAAAAACAAGCTATTGTCTTTTCACCCTTTTCTCCCCTCTTATTTCATAACCCATTTTTTTCTTTTACCACTCTTAATTGATTTCAAAAATCATCTTCCAGGGATATTTATTGGACTTATAAGTCTAAATCACATTTTTCCCTTTGAGACTTTCTTTAAAGAATTACTGTCTTCTTATGAGTTTGTGTCTTGATCTTCCCTGTCATCGCAGTAACTTTTTATGGAAAGATTCTTTTTATTGTTGTTTGCTCATTTCCCCAACCTATTTTTTAACTTTCAACTTTCTGTTCCTGGGATTGGGGGTAGGAGAAAGAAGGTTATTTTCTTCAGGCCTTTTTGCACTACTGTTTTCAGAGTCAGTTCTAGGGTTTAGAAATTTGGGATTCTTTAATGGTGTGATCACTGCTTTTCTGCTCTAGACTGGTACCAATTCCCTTAGGTTAACTTCTTCACAGGGTCCCTGTTCCCTTGTGACTGAAAGTGCTCTCCTCTGCCTTTGAACAGTGATCTAGAAATCAGTAAAAGCAATGTGGTTGCCAAACAGCATCAAATCCTGTGCCCAGTGATGGCACAGTGGTCCCCTATAATCACTTTATCTCCTCTGCCTCGAGAGCTCTCAAATACCAACAAGATCCACCATTGGTGTTACATCCATGTAGTCTCTGGGTCAGTCTCTATCCCTGTGACACAAATCTCTTCTTCTAACCTTCTAAGTTATCTTGGGCTAGAAGAATATCTTATTCTGACCTTTAATTGACTCTGTTGCTCCAGAATTCAATTTGTGGCATGATTTTAAAGTTGTTTGGAGGAAAATATTGAAAAAGATCAACTTTAGTGCTTCCTCTCCTACACAATTCTGACTTTGCCCCTGGACTTTATTTTTTTAAATAAAGTTCAAATAAATATTCAAACTAAAATTTGTTATTAATAGATATAACAGAATTTCTAGAAAACCCAATACAGTCTCAATTTAAGGATATTTTTTCTTTTTGAAGGATATTTTTATTTTTTTATTAAAACTTTTTATTTGCAAAACATATATAGGTAATTCTTCAACATTAACCCTTACAAAGCTTTCTGTTACAAATTTTCCCCCCTACTCCCCACCCCTCCCCTAGATGGCAGGATATCTACTACATGTTAATTATGTTGAAATACTTGAAAAATCGAATATATGTATACATATTTCCACACTTATCATTTTTGTGCAAGAGAAATCGTATCCACAAGAAAGAAAAAATCAGAGGAAAGAAACACAATGCAAGCAAACATCAATAGAGAGCATGAAAATATTATGTTGTGGTCCACATTTCACATCCCTCTCTCTGGGTGTAAATGGCCTTCTTCACTGGACAATTGGAAGTGGTTTGAAACATTTCATTGTTGAAGAGAGCCATGTCCATCAGAATTGATCATCATATAGTATTGTTGTTGCCGTGTATAATGATCTCCTGGTTCTGCTCATTTCACTCAGCACCAATTCATGCAAGTCTCTCCAGGTGTCTCTGAAATCATCCTAGTTATAATTTCTTATAGAACACTAATTTTCCGTAACATTCATATACCATAATTTATTCAGCCATTCTCCAATTGATGGGCATCCATTCAGTTTCCAGTTTCTTGCCACTACAAAAAGGGCTGCCACAAACATTCTTGCACGTGTAGGGCCCTTTGAAGGATATTTTTACATACTGCAATACTAGAAACTGATATGGTCTCAGCAAAAATTATGCTTATTATGTATGCAGTTAAGAAAAACTCTGATTTTTCATTTAGATATTATAGATATTGATGGAATATGTGCCAGTAAACCTAAAATACTAAGAAACTTGGAAAAGATTAGATGTTTAAAAATGGGAAATTATAAGATGATTTTTTAAAAGAGGAAAGAAGAAATTGAGAAAGTTGTGCTATATAAATGTTTAAAAAAGAAAAAAAAGTGAGACCATGGAGTCAAATAAATTGAACTGACACATGTGACAAAGATTAAAAAAAAAAAGGCTATGAGAAGCAGGTACAGATAAGAATAACACCTTACAAATGAGTAATACTTCACATTTTTCCAAACAATGATTGTTTCATTTTATTTTTCAAATATTCCTGTGACATGAATGAGAGCAAATATTATTTCCATTTTGTGGATGAAAAAACTGAGACTGAGTTTAAATGATTCACTCAAAATCCCACCATTAGTAAGAGGCAGAACTATAAGGAATAAATTATTCCTTCATTCTCATGACATTCCTACTCAGGTTTTTTCACCCCCTACTTTATACTTTAGATAGTGGTGGTGCTAGGAAGAACAATAATGAAAGAGCAGAAAGGATGTGAAATCCAGAAGAGTATCTGAGGAATTCAGTGCTATAGAATTTGCCCAAGTAGGGAAAAAAAAAAGTCAGAGCAAAGAATGAAGTGTTAAGATTTTTTTTTCCTGTTCAAAGTAGTGATGTAACTTTTTATTCCTTTCCTGTCTTCATCTATTTTTCCACACAGTATTCTCTAGTTATATAATCAATCTCCTTCTTGCCCACCTAATCAACACTTTATCACTTTCCAAGTTCTATTTTTATATCTGTGACTTAGACTCCTTCCAGGGCAAAGATGTCCAAAGGAAGAAGAGGACAAATGGGAGGAAAAGTAGGAGGAAAAGAAAGGACAAGTGAGACAAGATCACTGGTAGGATATCTGCTAGGTCAAATTTCTCCATTTCCCCAACTGATGTTATGAATATTCTCTGTGTTTAAGGTTGACCCAGAACATAGATGATCTCAGGATGAATGATGACAAGTTGAAATATAAAGCACTATTCATTAAAGATAACACCTTGCAATTATATGTTTTATATCTTTAATGTTACATTTTTAAAGCCTTTTCTTCTTTATACTGTATCTCAGTTCAGACTTGTACAATAAACTCCATTTATGACATTTTGGGTTTCTTTCTTATAATAGTCGATTTAATATGTTTACCTAAAAATTTGAAGTGGCAAAGGTGCCAGAAACCTTGATTAACTGGTCTAAGACAATATGAAAAAGTTTCCAAGGTAGGAGTAGAAAATAATTCAGTGGAATACAGCAAAAGTAAAAGAATATAAAAATTAAAAGATGCCTAAGATTCAATTCATTAAACTTCTATAGAGCATCTGCTATTTACATGGTGCTGCATTAGGTACTGTGGCGATAGAAATGTGTACATAAAATGGTAAAATTTTGGTCAGTGTGATGATAAACTCTCAGTACAGTGGTTTAAACATAAAATATGATACCCCTCTACTGCCAAAGAAGTGATGAACTTAAATGCAAAATAGTATGTTTTTGGACATGGCCAATATAGTCATTTGTTTTGCTTAACTCTGAATATTTGTTCTAAAGGTGGTTGTTCAATTGTTGTTTTTTCATGATCCCATTTGGGATTTTCTTGGCAAAGATACTGGAGTAGTTTGCCATTTCCTTCTCCAGTTCATTTTACATTTTAAAAAAGTGAGGCAAACAGGATTAAGTGACTTGCAGGGTCATATAACTAGTAAATGTTTAAAGGCAGATTTGAATTAAGGTCTTCCTCACTCTTGGTGCCCTATCCCCTGGGCCACTTAGTTACCCAAGGATTGTATTATTATTATTGGTTATTTATAATTGTTCATTTGGTGGGGAGAGAATGCAGCAGAGGAAAAGATAAATAATTGCAAAACAAATCAACAAATAAATAAAATAATACATAAGTAAGCAAATAGAAAATTAATAAATGAATTAATGATCAGTAGTCAACAAACATTTCTTAAGTATTTACTACATGCCAGATACTGTTTTAAGCACTGGGGAAACAAAGAAAGGGATTAGATAGTTCTTGTTTTCTATGTGGGAAAACAACACATAAAAATAAGTTGGATTATTTACAAAACATATGAGTGACCTTTCTAAAAAAAAAGAAAAAAAAAGTTGGAAATTTTAAGGAGAATACCCAGCAATGTAGGGAAAATTGAAGTCCTGCAGTAGAACTGGGAAATGATCTGAGGAAGTTTGGGTTGTAGAGTTGATTTCATCTTGCAAAAGGATAAGTTTTTGCTGAAATCCAGGAGATCAGCTTAGTGAGAAATGATAAGGTCACTTTCTTAGGGGGCCCCCTTTAAATGTGAGAGGATTATAAAGGAGCTCACCAACGGCCAACATCTTCCTTCTCCAATCAGAAAAGGGAGGGACCCAGGGGCCGAGGGTGCTGTGGAGGTAAGATTTTCAAAGATGACAATCTGTGAATGGATTTAAGGGGAAAAACAACAAACAAGAACATGTACATTGTACCCATGCTAAGGATATATCTGGGATCAGTTTTAGCATTCTAAATTTTATAAAAATGAGAGAGAGAGACAGAGATAGAGAATCAGAGAGACAGAGAGAGAATCAAAGAGAAAGAGATAAAGAGACAGAGATAGAGACACAGAGAAAAAAGAGACAAAGAGAGACATTAAAAACACAGAGAAGGACAAAGAAAACTTTTTGGGGAAAGGAAATCAAAAATAAAACTTTTTATTGACAGAAAAAGATTCTACTGGTACACAGAATTTAGAGTTGAAAAGGGCCTTTGTAGACCATATAATCCAGATGATTTCATTTAAAAAACAAACAAACAAAGATTTAGGTGACTTGCCACAGAGGTAGTAAATAATAACATTAGAATTTGGTTGCAAATTCTGTATTTCTTTGGATTACAAAGTAGTGAATAGCCTAGGAAAAAGGTCAGCCAGCTGAGAATAGGGCTGCCAAGTGATTAGCTCCTCTACTTTTGTAATATGGAAATGGGTAAAGTATACAGTAGTCAAAGTAGTCAAGGTATACAGGGAAAGGCTGCCTGAAATCAGAATTATCCTACATATTCTATCAAATACAGCTCTCCTTTTAAAATGCAAACAACATGAATAATTAAGAAATGTGAGTAATTATTAATCCATAATAAGCTATGTAATTGATCTTTAGCATTACCTATGTATTTCCAAGGTTTGGCTAAGGATTTATATGTAAATGGACCATTTTATGGTATTTAAGAGATCTATAAGAATATTTTAGAAATTTCTTTGCATTAGCAGAATCATCTATCAGAATACATGAACTGATATGACCATATATTGACCATTGGTGATCCCTTAATTTCTGAACCCCCTAGTCTGGTGGGAGACTTCTCAGACAGAAAGGTCTGAAGGGAAAGATAATGAGTTCTGTATTGGATTTGTTGTCTAAAGATGTCTATGAATGAAAGGAGAAGCCAAGATGGTAGAGTAGCAGAAAGCAATACAGGAAACTTACTTCCACAAAATTGCTCCATATTAGGCTTATAAAATATACCAGACTGAATACTTACGGGTTAATACAGAAGAAAAAAAACTATGCATCCATTAGTATAGAGAAACAGAGAAGTGTATGGACACAGAATCAAGGTGTGTCCAATCACACTATTGCCCAAACTACTGTAGTACCAAGGAAGAGACTATGAAATCAGGATAAGAGGAGTTCCCAGGCCCACTCTAGCATAATGTAACAGGGACAGGAGGCAAATGAAAATTTTGTCGTCCACTCCTGAGTTCCCATTATAGAACCATAGTAGTTTAAGAAGGTGGTTTATCCTTGAAGTGAAATTGTCAAATGGGGAGTCCATTCTCACAAAGCAGAAAGTTCAGAAACAAGAAGCAGAAATGGAAATAGTCTCCAGGGGCAAAGCAAGGTCTCAGTTCCAGCACGGAGCCTATCCTCCAGAGGAATAATCAGGTCAGGAATCCCAGACCTATCAGAGTCAGTCATAATGTCACTTTGAACCAATGGAGCTTTCCAACAGACTGATAGAGGTTGAGTCTAGGCACAGTCTACTGTTTCTTAGACCCAAACCCAGGTCAGAAACTTTTAGAACCCATGGGAGTTGGAGAAGAGCAATCAGATTCTGCCCTGGATAAGATCACTTTGGAAGCATTGAAATCTTACACATTTCACCCTTTCTCTAAGAGCTTGGAATAACACAACCCCAGAAAAGCAACAAAAGGACCAGTCCAGACTATCCCTCTGGAAATGCAACAGAGCCAACTCAAATATCAAGCCTTTGAAATGAAGGAATGGACTGTGAGAATGAGCATAGAAAGAAAGAATCCCGAAGGTCCAGACACAAACTCAGAAGAAAATGACTCCCAAACATTTACAAGCAAAACCAGAGGAAAACATTGCTTAGGCAAAACATTGCTTGGACATAAATTCAATTAGAACTCTTGAAAGAGATAAAGTAAGAGCTTTAGAGCATTGTTAAAAGTGTTTTTATAAGTAAATAAAGTGCTTGAGGGAAAAATAGAAAAGAAATGAGAGTTCTGGAGGAAAGAATTGGAAAGTTTAAGAACTATCAAGGCAAAGTCAAAAGACTGAAAAAAGTGGAAGAAAACTCAAGATATTTCATATAAAAAGATAACTGACCTAGAAAACAGATCAAGGAAAAGATAAAACGTAAGAATCATTGGACTATCTGCAATCACCAAAAAAAGAGATTAGACATCATATTACAAGAAATAATAAAACTGCCTTGATCTCTTAGAACTAGAGGGTAAAAATGAAATAGGAAGAATCCACCAGTTACTTCTTGAAAGAAACCCCAAAACGAAAATTACCAGGAACATCATGGGTAAAATTCAGAATTTCCAAGATAAAGAAGAAATGCTACAAGATTTCAAAAAGAAAGAATTCAAATACTGAGGATCCAGTCAAAATAACATGACCATAATAAAGGAGTTTGGAAAACAATATTCTTGGAGACAAAAGACATAGATGTAATAGCAAACAATAACTTAAAATCAAAAGTGAAAGATGAATCTTTAATGAAATAGAAGACTTCCATGCATTCTTGATGAAAAGACCAGAGCTACACAGGAACTTTGAAATTCAAACACAGAAGTAACAAGAAACATAAAAAGGTAAATGTGAATGAATGTTGATAAAGACCAAAAGAAATTTTTATATTTAAATATAATTAGATGATGTATATGGTCTCTCTGATCTAGGGATTCCAGAAGAAGTCTAATTAATAAGCACCTAAAAAGAGTATTTGTTATGTCATAATGGTCTTAAAAGAAGACTGGAAAGAGAGGGGAAGAGAAATACACTAGATGGAAGTAGGAAAGAAAAGGAAGCTGAAAGGAAATTATTGCACATAATCAGTATGTTCTGGTAGACATCTATACAAGTAAAAGAAAGGGAGGGTGGGGAGTGGCTGAAACTCAAATCTAACTTTTATCTGAACTGGCCAAAAGAAGGAATACTACACACACACACACACACACACACACACACACATGTGTTGGATGCAGAAATATATTTTAATAGTAAGGAAATTGGAGGGAAAGAGGAAAAGAAGGAAGAAGGAATTAGAGAGAGGGTACATTAAGGGAGAAATTAATCTTAAACAAATCAAATACTAACTGTGTATAAAAGCATTTATAACTCTTTTTGAGGTTGCAAAGAATGGAAATCTAAGAATATTCCCAGTAATTGAGGATTGCCTGAATAAGTAAATATAAATGTTCTGAAATACTATTGTGCTGTAACACCTGATAAAGATGGTTTCAGAGAAAAATGAGAAGACATATGAAATGATGCAAAGTGATATGAGAAAAACCAGGAAAACAATTTAAAATTACAATAATATATTAAAGGCAAACAATTTTGAAAGAACTAGAACTCTTATCAGCATGATGACCAAAGACATTTTTGAGAACTAAAGATGAAATATGCTACTTTGAAATAATAAGAGATACTCCATTTAAAATAACTCTAGACAACTGTCTAGCTTCTGATTCTTGGTACTTTCTAACTTGCCATCCACTAAGTCATAATACTAATACTAAAGCCTGATCAAAAAGACCAGGGGAATTTATTTTCCATTCAATGATTCCACCACTGAAATACATAGAAACAAATGCAGTCTTTGTATTGACCATTTCAGCTGCTGAAATGGGTTTGGAGAGGCAGAGTACTTCCATCTCTTGGTAATTAAATGATGAATTAGAGATATAAGACAAAACTTATGTTTCCAGATATGGTTTATGTGTGGATTTGTTTTGCTTAACAATACTTATTAGTTACAAGAGATGATTTCTTTTTGCAGGTGGGAGAAATTGTGAGGGGGGAGTAGGAACGTAATGATAATAATACATAAGACAATGGACATACTTGCTTCATACTTGATTTTTTTTAGAAAGGATTCTAGTTGTATCCATTAATAAAAATAGTAGCTCTTAGCTTTAGAGATGAACTATTTATCATTTTAGTGAAAGGTCCATTTCTTCAGTTTTTCTAGTGTTTTTTTCTTTTAAACAGAAATTGATATATTTTGTCAAGATTTTTTTTGCATCTATTGATATAATCATATGATTTTTGTTCAGTTTTTAGATAATATGGTTAATTAGTCTTATAATCTAATATTAAATTAAACTTATATTTTAGTATGAATCCAAACTGCTCATAAAGAAATCATTTGGTATGTTGATTTAGTTTTGATATTTTATTTAAATTTTTTTCCATTGATGTTTATATAAATGTTCATAATTTATCATTTTCTTTTGCTAGTATCAAAAATAGTTTATATAATATTGAAATTAATTATTCTTTTGTGACAGAATTAATTTGTGATTCTTCCCCCCACCCTTGGCACTTTTATCTATAGTTTGTTCATTTTCTTCCCCTGAAAATGAATTACTTAAATTCTCTATATCTTGTGTTAATATGGTATTTGTGAAAATATTCATTTATTTAATTTAATGTGATGATTTTATTGTTATATAATTGGGCAGAATAGTTTCTAATAGCATTCTTTATTTCTTCCTTTCTTGGGAGTTTCCTTTTTCATTTTTAGTACGGGTACTCTGGTTTTCCTGTTCTTTTTAATTAAATTAATGATTCATCTATTTTATTTTTTTAAATAGCTCCCAGTTTTATTTAATTCAATGTTTTTTTTGTTATTTTCAATTTTATTAACCTCTTCTTTGACTTTTGTAATGTATAAAGGTGTTATTTCCAAGTCATAGAAAGAACTGATTAAAATTTTTAAGAATAAAAATTCTTCACTAAGAAATATTCTCCAATTGGTAAATGGCCTAAGGATGTGAACAGGCAATCCTCAAGGGAAGATATCTGAGCTGACTATAACAATGTGGGAAAATGCTCCAAAATACTACTAATTAGAAAAATGCAAATTAAAGCAATTTTGAGATTTCATCTCATATCCATCAAATTGGCAAAGGTGACAAAAAATGGAAAATTATAAATGTTGAAAGGGCTGTAGGAAAACAAGAACTTTTAATGCACTGCTGGTGGACCTATAATTGGATACAACTGTTTTGGAAAACAATTTAGAATTATACACTAAAAGTTACTAAACAATATGTGCTCTTTGACCCAGTTATACTACTGCTAGTCTTATGCCCAAAAGAGTTATCAAAGACAGAGGAGAAATATGCAAAAATATTTATAGCAGGTTTTTTTGTGGTGGGAAAAAAACAGAAAACTAAAGGAATACAGAATGACTAAACAAGTTGTTGTGTATAGATGTGATAGAATACTATTATCCTGCAAAAAATGAAGAGATTAATGATTTCAAAAAGATATGGAAATTTTAATTATGAGCTAAAATAAGCAGAATCAGAAAAACAATTTATATTGTAACATCAGTATTACAAAAAGTGAACAATTTTGAAGACTTTAACAAACTGATGAAGAATAAAATTAGCAGAACCAGCGGAAAAATTTATACAATAACACTAAAACAAGAAACTTTGAAAGTTATAATTACTATGATTAATACAATGACCATTCATGATTCATGATGAAACATAATACTGTACTGCACAGAGATCATGGTTAAGAGGGAGAGAAAATAGGTTTCTATTCATTAAAAAAAAAAGAGGGGAGTACTACATGTATAAAATATTACATGAACTTTTAGATGAAGTCATTGTATTATTAACTGTTTTACTTTGTTACAAGAGACTTCTTAAGAAATGTGATTAATCTATAAATGTTTGCAATGCAAAACGAAAGCAACAAATAAAACTTTATTTTAAAAATAAATGGGTTTGAAAAAATCAAACTAATAAAACTATTATTATATTTATATTTATTTTGTTAAATTTGCTCAATTATCTGTAAGAAAAATTTATCATTCTTTTTTTAAATTTGAGTTCCAAATTCTTTTATTCTTCTTGTCCTTCATCTCTCCTTACAGAGGCAAATCAATTTCATATTGATTATGCATGTAAAGTCATACAAAAAATATTGGCTAGGTTACAAAATAAGAGACCAAAAAACTCCAAGAAAAAATAAAGAAAGGGAAAAATATGCTTCTTCATTCAGAATTCATCCATTCTCTCTCTAGAGGGAGAGAGCATTTTTCATCATAGGTCCTTTGGAATTGTCTTGGATCATTGAACTGATTGAAGTAGCTAAGTCTTTAACAGTTAATTATTCTTGCATTATTGCTGTTACTATGTACTATGTTCTCCTGGTTCTGTTCACTTCATTTTGTATGAGTTCATATGTTTTCTCAGGTTTTTTATGAAGCTACCCTATTCAACATTTCTTATAGCATAATAATATTTCACATCGCATACCATAACTTGTTCAGCCATTCTTCAATTGATGGGCATACCCCCAATTTCCAATTGCTCTCCAAAAGGTTGGACTACTTCACAACTTCACCAACAATGCATGGGGCTGGTTTTATGCGGGGAGGGAAACCCAAATAATAAAATAGATAAACCATTGATTAATTTGATTTTTTTAAGTAAAGAAAAAAAATAAATGGGTTAAAATAATAACTTATCAAATGAAAATAATGGCTTCTCAAAATAACATAACTTTATTTTGTTGAAAAGTAGCAAAACTCAAATTTGGAAGGTACCAAGTTCTTTTGTAACAATATTGTTTCCATTGTTATAGGACAATTTATGCTAAATGGACATTTCAATTTGGATGTTCTTTAGACATCTTTAAACTCAAAACGCACATAGCAAAATTCATTATCTCCTCCCTAAATCCTTTGCTTCTAGGCTCACAACCTAGATTTCTCCCTTAACTCCTCACTAGCATTCATTCCACATATCCAATCTACCCCAAATCTTATTCTGACTTTGTAATATCTCTCATATATTCCTCCTCCTCTCCACTAACATTAATATCTCATCACCTCATGCCTCGGCAATTGCCATATAATCTGCTGGTGAGTCTTCTTGCCTTATCTCTTCTTGTTCTACTCCATTTCCCATTCGGCTGCCAAAATGGTCTTCCTAAATTGCAATTCTGATCACATCACATGATAGATGACTACTTATCATCTTCGGGATCAAATACATTTTCAGTTTGATTTTTAGAGCCTGTTAAAATCTGACCACTTCATACTTTTTGAGTCTTGGGAGCAGTCAAGATGGTGCAATAAATAGAACACTAGTTCTGGAATCAGGAAGCCCTAAATTTAAAATCAGCTTCAGACACCAGTACTATGATTCTTAGCAAATCACTTAACTCTGCTTACCTTACTTTCTGCAACTATAAGTTAGGGATAATAACAACACCTGGTTTTCAGGGTTAATTTTGTGTGGGTGTGCATGCACGCAAAATTGTCTGCATGTCTTGCATCTTCCTCATTAGAATGTGGTTCCTTAACTGAATGGATGCCCATCAGTTGGGGAATGGCTGAATAAGTTATGATATGTGAATATAACAGAATATTGTTTTATAAGAAAAGATCTGGAGAGACTTATATGAACTGATGCTAAGTGAAGTGAGTAGAAGCAAAAAAAAATTATACACAGCAACAAGAAGATTATGATCAACTGTGATGGAGTCAGCTCTTTTCATTAATGAGGTGATTCAGGCCAATTCCAATAGACTTGTGATGAAGAGAGCCATGGGGACTGAATGTAGATTGCAACATAGTATTTTCACCTTTTTATTATTGTTTGCTTGCTTATTTTTTTCTCTCATTTTTTTTTGCTTTTTGATCTTTCTTGTGCAGCAAGATAAATGTGGAAATATATTTCAAAGAATTGCATATGTTTTAACTTATATTGGATTACTTGCTGTCTAGGGGAGGGAGGGGGAAGGGAAAAAGGAAAAATATGGAACATAAGGTTTTGAAAAAGTCAATATTGAAAACTATCTTTGCTTGTATTTTGAAAAATAAAAAGCTATTATTAAAAAAAAGAATATAGATTATTTTTAGCTTTATATCTCTAATTGCTTAGCAGGTATCATATGCTTAGTAAATACTATTGACTAACTAAAGCCAAACCATTAATCAAGAAGTATTTATTAGACACTTAATATGTATCAGGAACTATGCTAGCATCTACAGTTACAAGAACAAAGTATGAAACCCTACACGCAAGGAATCTACATTCTAATTGGGTATGTGTCTGAGAGTGTGTGTGTATATATATACAAATATACATTTTATATTTATATAACATACATTATATTTAAATGAATAAATACAAATAACTAAATTAAATATAGTTTGGGAGGGAAGTTGCCTGAATTAGGAAAGGTTTCATGCAGAAGATGGTGCCTGAGTATTGGAGAGATCCAATAGGGTCAAGATAAGAGCATCCATCTCAAGTCTGTAGGGTGGCCCTTGAAATAGCATGCAGATGAGAAATGGGCTGTCATGTCAGAAGAACAGAGAGAAGGTCAGTTTGGCTGAATCAGAGTTTGGAAAGCAGAAGGCAATCACCAATGAGGCAAGACAGATAGGTTTAGATTGGGGCCAGCTAAATCAGAAGCAATTGAAGTTGATTGAATAGAGGAGTCACATGGCCCAGTCTGTGCTTAAGGAAAATTACTTTGCCAATTGTTTATAGGCTATGAGTGGAGTGGTAAGAAGCAGAAACACCAATTAGCTAAGTGAAATCAACAAGTATTTTTAAGTGCCTCTTTTGTGCCACTTTGTTATTAGGAGAGTGTTATGTGATCTGGGCTACAGGTGATAAGGACCTGTACTACATCATAGCTGTGCTTGAAATGGACAAATGCAAATGTAGAAACAACACAATTTGGGAATTGATTCCGATAAGTAATTGTCAGGTATACCTAGAACTTACTAGACTCATTACCTTTGAACATGAAGATTAATAGCAAAAAAAAAATTTTTTTGAAGTTTCCCCATTATATTCCCACTCCAGAACTTACTAAATTTATTTGACAATTTTTAGGGGAATACTTGCTAAGTGTGATAAAAAAAAAACTTATTATAATCTACAAAGGTGCTTAAATTTATTTAGCCTCAGATGATTTCTTTGTGGACAGGTACCAAAAACTAAAAAATAAAGATGTGGCTGAAGCTAGATCTCAACCCATATTTTCAAATACCTTTTTGATTTGATTGTGCAATCAAATGATAATTTGGTACCAATTTTTTTAAAAGTACAGAATGACTACTTTAAATTGTAACCTTTCAAAGTATCCCAGTGCAGGTCAAAGTAGTTACTTTTATATAAGCATGGAAAATTAATCAGTGAGAAGGCTTTACTTCTTTCAGAGTCCATATATTTATTGACAAATAAATATTCCTTCACTTCCCCAGAGGAAAGAACCATTATCAAAAATTGTTTTGTCAATTTACTGATTTTGGAGTCAAAATTCTCTGAGAAAAGAATCAAGGATGTTTCTCTGACGGACTAGATTTGACTATTCCTTTAGTAATAATTATTTGGACTACTTCTTCTCTCCCTACCCACAGAACCCAAACTATTTAGATATACATATAGAGATATATACCACTTAATCTTTATAAAGCAATGGAATGTTATAAAAAGGCATTTGACTAGAAGTCAAGAGAAATGCATTCAAGTCCCAGCTCTACTATTTCTTAGCTATATGAGCTGGAAAAAAAAACTTTTTTTTTTCTTAGTCTATCTGAACATCATCTTCTTCTTCATCTATTAAATAAATATAATGCTTGTATTACATTTCTCAATATACTCATAGAATCTTACTTCTAGATTTAGAAAGGATTTTAGAAGCCATCTAGTTAAAATCCCTCATTTTACAGATGAAGAATTGAGGCCCAGAGAAGTTGTGATTTACTCAAAATAATGAATGTACTAAGTTGGAGAATCAGGAATCAAACCCAGAACTTCTGATCCCAAATTTAACACACTGTCCCTTATACCATGCTATTGTAAAGAAGGCAAATTTAAAAACACTAATTCCACATATAAATACTAATTCTGTCACTTAATATCTGGTTGCTGTCTTTTGAACTCGAAGAGGACCAAAATAATATCATTATGTGGATCAAGGTACAGTGTTTCCTTAAATCCAACTCACCTGCAAGCCAAGGTATCACCTTCCTGATGTCATTGATCCTCTGAGAACAAAGAACAAACAACAATTTGTGAGTGATAGTAGCGGCTTTGCAAGAGAGCCAACAAACCAGTTCCAGCTCTAATTAAAGGCCAGTTCTTCCTTCTCCTCCTTTTCCTTCTCTTTCTCTGTGTAGGAAGTCATAACCTTACATGTGGGTGCTCTGTCCGAAGGAATATAAATGTTAATCACTTTTTAACCATCAGCATGGTATTATTTGCATATGTCTTGATATTCTTTCAGCAGCCTACCCTCAAGCTCTTGATTTGTCCAGTCTGGCATTTCACATGGTGTACTCTGCATATAAGTCATATAAGTAAGGTGAAAGTATACAGTATTTTCATACTCTTTTTCCAATCAACCAGTTGTTCCATGTTCTGTTTTAACTTCTTGGCCTGCATACAGGTTCCTCAAAAGACAAGTAAAATGATCTGATGCTCTCATGTCTTTGAGGACTTGCCACATTTTATTGTGATCCACACAGTCAAAGGCTTAGTGTAATCAATGAAGCAAAAGTGGATGCTTTTTTTTTTCTAAACTCCCTTGTTTTCTCCATAATGCAGCAATTTTTTGTAATTTGACATTTCCTACCTCTATCTCTTTGAAAACCAGCCTGCTCTTTTGGTAATTCTTAGTTCACATATTGCTGAAGCCTACTTTGCAAAATCTTAAGCATAACTTCGATGGTATGTGAAATAAGCACAGTTGTTTGATAATTTGAACATTTGTTGGCATTGTCTTTCTTTAGGATTGAGACATAAACTGATCTTTTCTAATCCAGAGCACTGCTGAGTTTTCCAAATTTTCTGGAAAATCGAATACAGCACTTTAACAGCATCACCTTTTAGGATTGCAAAAAGGGAAATCCATCCCTTCACCACTTTTATTATTAGCAATGTTTTCTAAGGTCCACTTGATTTTTTCCAGGATGTCTGGATCAAGAACATGGTTATTGATGATGTTAATATTTTTCTTGTATAATTTTTATATATTCTTGCCACCTCTTCTTAATCTCTTCTACTTCTGTTAAATCTGTTACTCCTCACTTACGACACTCAGTATCCAGCTTTCAGGAATCTTCACTGGCTTTTACCCATATCTAAAATGCCCATATCATCTCTCCCTCATCACTTCTCTGGCTTTCTTCAAGTTTTGACCAAAATCTAACCTTCTACAAGAAGCCTATTCTCATCTTCCTTAGTCCAACCCAATAAACATTTATTAAGTGCCTACTAAGTGCCAGGCACTGTGCAAACCACTGGGGATACAATTAACAAATAGTAAATTCTTACTCTCAAGAAGCTTACCATCTAATAGAGGAAGACAATTTACAAAAGGAGGCAGGAAAAGGGGTGCTTAACCTGAGAGTATCTTGTTTTGTGGAGTTGAAACCAAGTAGAGTATCAGAGGCAGATTTTAACTCCTTCTCTTTGTTAATTATCTACAATTTATTCCATTTGTAATGGTGTGTCTGTCTCAGTTTCCCTCAGTTACTGTCTCAGTTTCCCTCAGTTACAGTATCAGTCTCCCTTAATTGCTGTTTCAGTTTCCCTTAATTGCTGTTTCAGTCTCCCTTAATTGCTCTGTCCCAGAATAGTAATCCCCACTTCCTGATCTTCAGAAATAATTGGACTCACAATGCAAAGTAATCATGAAACCTCCAGATGGTCAGTCTCGACCTACCTCTTATTTATCTGTGACCCAGACAGAGTAGTCTTCTTTGGCAAGGCTCCTTACCCCTAACCTGTCAGAACTGAATTTATGGTTTCCTTGGACACCAGATGTGCTCAGCTGTTCCCATGACTTCTTTGTCTCCCTGAGCTATAAGAACCCTATGTAATGTTTGAAGTTCCTTGATGACATCACTGAGTACTTTGTATTCAGTCAGCTAACAGGGCTGTGTCTGTGTTGGTCCCTGGCCTGGACTGCGTGCTTTGAGACATGAGTCCCACCAGTCCTGATCCATAGCTATGGATTCTGAGCTCTCAATTAACATCAATAAAGCATTACCTAATTTCCATGTGTGATACTGCCTCAGTTTCTCCCTGAGCATTACAGTAGATGGTGCATACTTTGCCTATCATCTTCCCAATTAAACAAAGAGCTTCTTGAAAGCAGGGATTATATCCTGCCTTTCTTGGTATCATCAGTTCTTATCGTAGGCACACAGTAGATTAATGCTTCTTGATTAATTGACTTCATTATCAGGGAATATATAAGGCTGAAAAATATAAGCTGATTATCTGTATGATTTGCCTTCAAACAGGACCTATGGCAAACAAGACACCCAAAATCATGATACTGAATGGGGATTATATTTAATATCATTCCCGATAATGCCTAATCCAGTATTGATACAAAAGAGTTGCTGTGGGATTCTACTTTTTTCTATCATGATGAGGAGCAAGGCAGTTAGGGGTTTTACTACCAATGGGTGAAGGAGAGAGGTACTTCTGTACTTCACAGTCTAGATAGATAGGTAGGTAGATAGGTAAATAGGTAAGTAGATAGACAGACATTTTGTGATATTTAAAATTAGCTTCATCTCTTTATTTTTATTTTTAAATTTTTTTTTGCTGAGGCAATTGGGGTTAAGTGACTTGCCCAGGATCACACAGCTGTTACGTGTCTGAGACCAGATTTGAACTCAGGTCCTCCTGATTTCAGGGCTGGTGCTCTATCCACTGAGCCACCTAGCTGCCCCTTAGTTTCATCTCAGATGAAGAGGTGCAGTGGAATATAATAGATTTTGAGTTCCGTATTTTGTTTCACAAAGGCGATAAACATTTATTAAATGCCCAATATCTGCCAGTCATTGTGCTAAATGCTGGGATTACAGAGAGAGACAAAAGATAGTTGCTACTTTCAAAGAATTCACAAGTAAATGGGAGAAGACAATTTATAAAAAGAAACTGAAGAGGATGGGAATGGGGAAGGAGGATGATGAAAGCATGGAGTGGAGCTGGTGGGAAATGAAGAGATGACTACTCTGAATTCTCTCCTTAAATGAAAGATCTGGAAGGAGCACTCCACTGTTCATCCTCCTCCCTCTTCATTCAGAGGGAAGGGCCACGGGGGCAGGGTGTCCTGACGAGGTATGAGTTTCAAAGTTGATAGGATCTTGTAGAATGATGACATTTCAAAGGCTTAATGAATGTCCATTATCACTTACTTGTTTGACCTTGAAGAAATCATAACTTCTTTGGTTCTAAGTTTCCTTTTCTGTAAAATGAAGGGATTAGATGGTTTCTAGCTCCAAATCTATCATTCTGATATGTATGTGTGCATGTATGTATATATGTATGTATGTAGGTATTTATCAGGGCAACTAGGAGGTACAGTGGATAGAATACCAAGAGCAGAGTCAAGAAGAATTGAGTTCAAATATGGCTTCAAACGCTTGCTTAGTTGTATGACCTGGACAAGTCACTTAATATCTCCTTTCCTCAGTTCTTTATTTGTAAAATGGGGACACAATGGAGAAGGAAATGACAAACTTCTCCAGTATCCTTGCCAAGAAAACCAAAGTCCATAGTATCACATAGAATTAATTAAGCAATATTGAAAGACTGAACAACAACAGATAGATAGATAGATAGATAGATAGATAGATAGATAGATAGATAGATAGATA
>JAJPUD010000625.1:206994-218350 GCA_023553655.1 Myrmecobius fasciatus | reverse complement strand
AAGGAAGGAAGGAAGGAAGGAAGGAAGGAAGGAAGGAAGGAAGGAAGAAAAACAATCTCTGTATTGAAGAAATTTAGAGACCAATAAGGGAGACTCAAATATTCAAAAGGTTTTGTGATCTCATTGATATGGGAATTGCCACCAATGATGTAGTTCCATGAATTAAATCTATTCTTAGACACTTAATCTCTTATGTGATCCTGGGCAAATCATTTAAATTTTCAATCTGTAAAATAGGCATAATAATAGAATCTACATTACGGAGTTGTTGTGGGGATCAAATGAGATAAGAATTATTAAATGCTTAGCACAGTACCTGGCACATAGTAGGCACTTAATGTTTATTCCCCTCTCTTCTCTTACATATGCTTGCTATACTTGTGATACTTTTGTCTAAGTCTTGCCATACATTTGCAACAGGAAACAATTCATGTAATACTTTTTTGTTTGCAAACACTATGTCATATCATTTGATCTTCATAACAAACCTTTGAAGAAAGGTGCTTCATAATATTCCATGGCTTGAAAAATGTAGATTCTTTTATATCTCCATTTCATAGGTAAAGAAATTGAGGTAAAGTGACTTGCCTGGGATCATAAAGTAGAGTAATTATCTAGCCTGATTCCAGGTCCAGTGTTCCATTTAGCTCCCTCAGTCACAGTATGATTCCAGAATTTAAAAAGACTCTCTGGGAGCATAGTGAATCTTAGCTCTCTGTGTATCATAACATTTGTTGTTGATATTCAGTCATTTTCAATCCTACCTGACTCTTTATTACTCCTTTCTTGACAAAGATACTGGAGTGGTTTGCCATTTGATTGCCAATGGTTTGCCATTTCCTTCTCCAGTTCATTCTATAGATGAGAAAACTAAGGCAAATAGGACTTGCCCAAGTTCATACAGCTAGTAAATTTCTAAAGCAAGATTTAAACTCAGGTCATTCTGACTCCAAAATCAGGGCTCTGTCCACTGTGCCATCACATACTATTTATCAAAGATTTATGTTTTGCCTGTATGTGTGACATGAAGAATTTAGAAAATTTTCTCAGTGTTTAATACTATAAAATTAATTAATGTCTATTATTTATATATAACAATAAAACTATTATTTAGCATATAAAATGATTTGATATAAAAATCTGGCTTGTTCTACATAGTTCACCAAGAGAGCATTTTAAAATCCTATGGACATAGGCACCAAGTTAAATTAAAAATGTTCAAAGAAGTGCCCCAGAATTTGCATTTTAAGAAGTGCACTATAACAAACATTGCAGACAATGCATACACTTTTTCACATTGCTGGTTCACTAGTCCTTTCGTATAATACAAATTAAATGGCAGTTTTTTTTTTTAAACAACAAAGCATTTATCTAAATAGGAAGACCAGCTTCAACAATGCAGTATTTTTTAACCAGAAAAGCAACTATTTCTCAGATATTTCCTCTTTTAAAACTTAGCTCTTCATTGGCTTTGTGTCCTTCCTAGCCGTGGCTAATATTCAGTACAACGTATGTAAGAAGGCCCAGCTCCATTCCAGAGAAAAACTTCATCACATCAAAACATTATTTGCATATTCATAAGCTTCCACCTTCGGGCAGCAACATGAGCTCTTTTTCTTGCAAACTATTACATCGATAGAAATATACAAATAAGCATCTAGAAGAACGAACAAGGATATTAAATGGAAAAATGTTCACTCACCAGTACACTATTTAAGATCAGGTTTAGAGTATGTTTGCTTGATTACAAAGTAAATTTTAAAGGGAAATAATTGTGTTCATTGTTCACATAAATATTTCACAGCCGTTATTACTAATTATTGCTAATATTGTTGACTGTGCTTCTTAAGAACTGTTTGCTTTTGCTAGAAAATATACTAACAAGGTGGGTTTTTTTAAATGAAAAATATATTTAAATTTTACCTTAGGGGCTACTTTTTTAATCAAAATAGCACACCAAGGCATGGTTGAAAGCACTCTGCTTTATCAAAGGTCTCTCAAAACTCAATTGTTATCTAGAAATGAGTATTTTCCTGCTGAACAACAAAATATTTACCAAGTATGCTCTTTTGCCAGAAATTAAATTATCCTGTTCATTGATTGATTTTGCATATTAGTAATTAATGAATTTTGCCAACTACTAATGATATTATTCTTAAATAAAATATTCTCTTCTGAGTATTCATTCACAAGCTATGGGCATATTATTTTTGTTTACCAATGCCAGTTAAAACTTCAATCTGTTTCAGTTTAGGGAAATCAGTCTGCCATATTCTTACCCAAGCTGACTGGTATGTGACTCCTCAGAGCAACTCAGCATAGCTATAGGCTGTTATTTTTCTTTAAAAGGTTCGTATTGAGGATGATTTTATGATCACTACCAGAAAAAGATAAGTTTTCATACATAATCTTGAGGAATCTAAATACCCTTCTCTTGACTAAAATATACTTTTTAATGCTTTTGGTAGCATTTACACATTTTCCTAAATCAGTCTACTTCTGATGTCAACATTTCCTCCAAGTAAAAAAGGATGATACTCATTTATTCTAATGTCAATTGTAGAAAATAAGCATTAAATGAAAATGATTGAAATCCATTATTTGGTAATCACTGAACACTTCTACCTAATGCCATGGAAGCAATAAAACACATTATATTAGTCATAAACAATACATAATGAGTATTCATTGGACATTGAATAATTCCTGTTTGAGGAAAGCCTTTTATAACATATTTTGATCACCCTACTGTTTCTTACCTCACTCACTGGTTAAACTGTATGAATAATCAGAAGGGCTTTTGATTGTTTTCTTTTCAAGATAAAAAAAAAACTTTTAAGTTTTTTCAAGGAACCTTTTACCAAACATTCTGGGGTGGGATTTTGGCAGATTTCTATAAATTGAGATACACTGGAGCTGGAGTTAGGGCTAGGGCTGGGACTGGGCTAGCTAAGCACAATTAGATATTTGTGTTTTTGCAAATGGGCAGAACAGGTAAGTTTGTACTAGGATGACCATTTATTGGCAGACTTTCTGGAGCTGGAGCTTCTTTAACCTTTCACTTTCCCTCAGGTGCCCTCCAAAGAAACAGCATCTTCTTGGTCAGCTGTGGTTCTGCTTTAATCAGGAATGAGAATCAGGAGATGAGAAAGCCATGCCCTTTCCTTAGAATGTAAGACAGTGTAGGCTGAAGGCACTTTAGCAGGGTTTTTTGAAGAAAGTTGCCATCAGCCTGTTAGTTTGCTCCTTAGCCTCAGAGCATACTGCACTGACTTTATTCTTTATGCTTGTTCCTTGTGAAGCAGTGGAGTGGATTTAAAATTCCATTCTTGACCTCCAAGACCTTCAGTGATCCAGTTCCCGCAGACCTGCCTAAGCTACTTTTCCTCCTCACACACGGCAGGTGTAAGTCCATTGTTCACATCTATTAACTAGAGTACTGAAAGGAGCTTACATTTTATGCACTATATATCTAGAACATTTCTCTCAATTTTAAGTTCTCATATTTAAGCTAAGACTTTCAAATATTCAGGCCACAAGTGAGAAAATAGGCTACATTTAACTTAATTAAATTCTTACCGTCATTCTCAAATATCAATTTTGAAGGATTTGAATATACCTGAATGGTAAATATTTCAAAAAATGAAACAACCAGCCCAAATGATGTATGAAGAAGAAAATATTCAAACCTCTCAGTTCTATTTAAAAAGGAAATGCAGGACTCAAATGAGAGTTATTGTTAAAATTATATTAATGTTTAGTGGTTAAACCAAGTCATAACACACTGCAGGCCTTCCCAGTACTTCCCACATTGCTCAGCAAGAGTCCACTTTCCTCTCAACAACTTGATTCTTAACTCACAAAAGAAATTCAGTTTTAACATTGGGAAGTAAATTAAAAGTTAGCTATAGAAAAACAGTAACCATTACACAATCGATATGGAGAGACTAATTTTCAAACTTGGGCATCAGAACAGAAGGCACCCAATCTGTCATGTGGGTGCTTAAAAAGGATAATAAAAGTGATTTTTTGGAACATTTACAGAGAGCACTGGAATTTAATAGGCTAAAAAGCCAATATCCAGAATTAGGTTCTTTAGAAGAATTCCAGAACCTGGAATTTGCTTGATTCTATCTTTGGACATCAGATTTCAATGGTCATAAAAAAGGACCCTGATTATAACAGTGCTCAGAAAATGAATAACAAATTGAGGAAAAAGTAGTGGTTTCCTAAACAAGAGTGTCATGGGGGATAATATGTCAACATTCTTATCAATGACAGCAACTCATTCAGAGTAATCCAAATAAACTTCTCATTTTTGAAAATGAAAGAATATATTATATAAGAATATACATTAACACATATATTTGTTTAAAGGTATATAGAGAAAGACCACTTCATGATCAATAGTGCTTCCAATACTGCACACATGAAGCCTATTCTTTAATTCATGGCTCCATCTGTTTTTTAGAGAACCTGTTACTATTTGTGTCTTGGCTTCTTTTTTCAGCAAGCATCCACAACACATCAGGGGCAGAACATTCTGACCATCTCTTATAGTTCAACTATCAAATTGGGCCATCTCCAGGGTGACGGTGGCAAAGAAACAAAAGTATTGTGAATTCTGATGGAGGTGCTGTGTACACAGACTGAGCTGACTGGTTTGGGCAAACGGTCAGAATGTTTCCACAGCCACATAGCCAAAGACAGTCTAAGATTTGCCAAATAGCCTACAACATATAAAACAGAAACAAACAATAACAAAAAGACACATTGCCCGAAGGAATTCTTTGAATTCATAGACCTAATAGTGATAACCCTTTATTGAGCACTTACTATGTGCCAGACACTGTGCTAAGTGAGAGGGATACAAATAAGGAAAAGAAAAACAGTCCTTTCGGGACCTTACAACTTACTGGAGGAAGACAAAAGGAAGCTGAAAAGGGGGTGACGTGCCCAAGGGTGTCTGGATGGCCTGGCACAATGAAACTAAGCAAAGCAGCTGGTAGTAAATGCCATTATTAGAAAGAAATCTGAGCCCTCTAAAAAGGGAAACCTGAGGGGAAGTCCATTGCTCTTCCCTCTAGCTCTCCAATGAGAGGGAAAAAGCAACTGCTGATAATCAAAGCTGAATTAATATCCAAGGGGATGAGATTTCAGGTGATGAACTTATCCTGGAGGAAGCATGATGTTCCTAGAGTCAAAACCAAGCAGAGCTCCTGGTGGGAATGAAGTTAGCTCCTAGCATTGTGTCTTTCAATAAATCCTTTACCTAGGATCCACCTAATGTACTAGAGGCCTTCTTCTGATTCGAATCATATTTTAGGGGTATCAACAAAGCACTCAGCTGTCTAGCAGTTATCCCTCACTCTCTCTGCATGATCAATTCAATGTGTATATTTTTATTAATGTCTTCAACACTTTGAAATGCAAATTATCATTAATAATATGCTACAGTCTACTGAATATCCATCTTGTATCTTTTCATTATCTTGGAATCATCTGTAACTTTAGTTCTTACAACAAAGTGCTCCATGATTGTTGAATACATAGTCTATGAAAATAGGAAGGGCTTTTTGTGGTACCAAAAAATTTTGGATAATTGAAAACTTACACAAATTCCTCAGTGATCTATTCCATTATTCAATTCTGTACCCAAGACATTGTCTAATCTTCAGCATCTATATAAGATATTTGTATGTATTTATACATATATATGCACCTAATATATATACACACACATATTTGTGTGTATGTGTTTATGTCAGAAAGAAACAATAAATAAAGCATATTGTCCATGACCACATACGTGTTAATAAATAGGGAAAAGGGAACAAGCATTTATTAAGTTCCTACTATCTGCCAGGCACTAATGCTAAGAACTTTATAAATATTTTCTTATTTGATGTACACACATGAGCTAATTCATCCATCATAATCTGAATTACATGAATTGTTTTATGTTTTTTTGTATTTTTCTTACAATTTCTTCCAAATGACTATGAATTTTATTTGGGAACTTGTATTTCAGGATTCAATGAAATGAGCACATTATCACTTACTAAGAGAAGCATTTGTAGAACACTTCATTGTCAATACAGAATGCTTCTGCTGTGGAGACTCTGAGTACTACATCCTTCATGAAACTAGCAAATGTTGTAGGTCATGGGATAATAGGATGATGGCATTTGGAGCTGAAAGGGACCATAGACATAATTGTTAATCCAGCCTTCTTACTTAACAGGTAAGAAACTGAACTTTAGAGAGATAATCATGTTTCTCTGTAAGCCTCTCTACATATTGGTATTCAACAGAACATGAACAGAATTTTTTCTATGGATATAACTTACATATGAACTTTTATGTTTTAACATATTTATAGGAAATACCTTATTTGAAGAGAGGCAACATTGTACTTTACTGAATCAAATGTTCTTTTTGAAATCAACAATAATGACAGAAGGAGCTTATATTCACTTTAAAATGATGGGATTTTTTTTCAGTCAGCAAAAAATCTGCCTTCTCATCTTCCCCCTAAACTCTCCACCCATCACCAATTGAGGATGAAAAAAAATCCTGTAATAAAGATGTATAATCAAGCAAAACAAATTTCAGAATTATACATCTCCCCCCCAAATCATGTCTCATTCTGCACTCTGAATTCTTCACCTTTCTATCAAGATGTGGAAAGTATGTTTCATTATTAAGTCTCTATAATCATGGTTAGTCACTACAATGATTAGAATCCCTAATTCTTTCAAAGTGTTTGTTTTGCCATATTGTTTTATAAATTGTTCTCCTGTTGGTTAATTAATTTACTTTGTATCACTTCATAGAAGCTTTCTCAAGTTTTTCTGAAATCATTGTCTTTACAATAGTATTCTATATTGATCAGAGAAATGCAAATTAAGACAACTCTGAGGTACCACTACACACCTGTAAGATTGGCTAAAATGACAGGAAATGATAACGACGAATGTTGGAGGGGATGTGGGAAAACTGGGACGCTGATACATTGTTGGTGGAACTGTGAACGGATCCAACCATTCTGGAGAGCAATTTGGAGCTATGCTCAAAAAATTATCAAACTGTTCATACTCTTTGACCCAGCAGTGTTTCTATTGGGCTTATATCCCAAAGAGATCATAAAGGAAGGAAAGGGCCCCCCATGCGCAAGAATGTTTGTGGCAGCCCTTTTTGTAGTGGCTAGAAACTGGAAACTGATTGGATGTCCATTATTTGGAGAATGGCTGAACAAATTATGGTATATGAATGTTATGGAATATTATTGTTCTGTAAGAAACGACCAGCAGGATGATTTCAAAGAGACCTGGAGAGACTTGCATGAGCTGATGCTGAGTGAAATGAGCAGAGCCAGGAGATCATTATACAGGGGAACAAGAAGACTATATGATGATCAATTCTGATGGACATGGTTCTCTTCAACAATGAAATGTTTCAAACCAGTTCCAATTGTTCAGTGAAGAAAGCCATATACACCCAGAAAGAGGGATATGAAATGTGGACCACAACATAACATTTTCATGCTCTCTATTGATGTTTGCTTGCATTGGGTTTCCTTTCTCAGATTTTTTTTTCTTGTAGATAGGATTTTTCTTGCACAACAATGATGTGTGGAAATATGCATACATATATTCGATTTGTCAAGTGTTTTAACATAATTAACATGTAGTGGACTTCCTGCCATCTAGGGCAGTGGTGGGGACTAGGTGGGGAAAATTTGTAATGGAAAGCTTTGTAAGTGTCAGTGTTGAAGAACTACCCATACATATGTTTTGCAAATAAAAAGCTTTAATAAAAAAATAAAATAAATATAACTTCAGAATTGTCAAAAAATACATTAATATTCTATCACATTTATATAGTATAAATTATTCAGTATTTCCACAAATATTGGATATTTCCTCAGTTTCAAATTCCTTGCTGCCACAAAAATAACAGCTATAAATATTTCTGTACATACGAATCTTTCCCCTCTTTCTTAATTCTTTTTTGGACAGAGAACCAATAGCAGTCTATTTGGGGCAAAGGGTGTATACATTTCAATTGCTCTTTGACCAGAGGTCCAAATTGCTTTCCAGAAGGGTTGGATCAGTTTACATCTCCAACAACAGTGTGTTAAAGTACTTATTTTTCCCAAATTCCTCCAGCATATTTTTCTATTAATTTAGCCAATCTGATAACTATGAAGTGATACATCAGAGTTGTTTTAATTTGAATTTCTCTAATTATTAATGATTTAGATCACTTTATATGGCTATTGATAGTCTCAATTTTTTCTTCTGAAAATTGTGTATATCCTTTGACCATTTATCAAAGAGGAAATGACTCTTATTCTTATCAATATGGCTCAATTTCGTGTGTGTGTGTGTGTGTGTGTGGGTGTGTGTGTGTGTGTGTGTGTGTGAAATGAGACCTCAATCAGAGGAACTTGCTGCAAAGATTTTCCCTCCAATTTCCTGATTCTCTTCTAATTTTAGCTGAATTTTTTTTTATTTCCAAAACTTTTAAAAATTTTATGTAATTAAAATTGTCCTCCTGGGAATGTCTCTATTTCTTGTTTGGTCATGAATTCCTCCCCTATCAATAGATCTAACAAATAATTTATTCTATGATCGTCTAACAAAAATATGGAATAATTAATGAATGTGTCATTCTTTCTTATAGGAGTCATACTGTTCTCTCTATCATTTAAATTTTAGTATATGTGCTGCTGAAACAACTACCAGAAACAAGAAATTGAGAGGATACTCAGATTAAGGAAGAAAATATGAGTTCTATTTTTAGTTGAGATGTCTAGTTGATGTTGGATTGTAGTTTAGAAGAGACAACTCTATTGTCTCATGACAGTTGAACCCATGAGAACTGATGAGATTACTATGAGACAGTGTATATATAGAGAAAAAAGGAGATAGCAGAGAGTTTCAGTGTATATTTATACTTGGAATCAGAAAATGATATCCAGTAAATTAGATTAAAGAGGGATAATTCTGAACTAGGAGAAAATAATGCAATAGAACTCAAGCAAAAAGAAAGTATCAAAGAGGTTGGAGAACTGTCAAAAGCTGTTCAGGGGTGAGGACAAAAGAACATTGAAAAAACACTATCAGATTTATCAATTAAGGGATTGAAGATAATTTTGAAGAGAGTAGTTTCAATCAAGTGGTGAAAGCAGTAGTCAGATTACAAGGGGTTAAGAAGTAATTAGCTAATGAAGATATTAAGTCAATGAATATAAATGGATTTTTTTAGGAGATTGTCGGTGAAAGGAATGGAGGAGTTTATTATCAAAGATGATGGAATAAGAAAAAAGGGAATATAGCACAATTTTCTCCAGCAATGACTCAAAAAAGGGTTGAGGATGATTAGCAAACCAGTGATAAAGAAATATGTTCTACTGATCTTAAAAGAAGAAAGTAAATGGGAAAAAAAGAATATATTACAGAAGAAAGGGGGAGAAAGGTGAGAGTATAATCAGAATGTTCAAGAAGAAGAAACAATGAGAAGAAAGTAAAAAGAACAGATGTTCATCATGAAAAAAAAGGTAGAATATACATGTGCAAACAGATCCACAGAGTTTGATGTAGAGTACATTCAACTTAACTGGGAAAAATGAAGAAATGGGACCATAAGGGAGGGAGAAATAGGATGGAAGATTGTCATAGGTAAAACAAACTCTAACCCCAAAGAGTAGGTCATAAAGAGGGCTTTTAAAAGGAAATTTAAAAGTAAATAAAGGGTAAGAATCAGTGATTGGGATCTGAGTGATAGGAGGAAAAGGGCTAGTAATATAGCAGAGGCAGATTAATCAAGCATAGAGAAGTACTGCTAAGCATATTTCTCTTTCTTCTTACTATCGTCTTCTTTGCAAAGAGGGGCTCAAGAAGTAAAGAGAGAAAAAAGTATAAAAGAGTAGAATGAAAGGAAATAAACAATAAATGATTATAACTATGAGTGTGAATGGGATGAACTCATTCCTTTAAAAAAAAGATAACAGAATGTATTAGAAAACACAATACAACAATATGATATTCACAAGAACCACACTGGAAATATAAATATATATTTAGAAGTTAAAAAGTCAGCTTTTATGCTTCAGCTGAACTCAAAAAAGCAGGATTAGCAATTATGATCCAGGTAAGGCCAGAGTAAAAATGAATTTGATTAAAAAGATTTGAATAAAACAGAGTAATGAGATGATGATAAAAGATACTCTAGAAAATAATTAATTTCCAAACAATCTATAGGCTCCTAATGACATAACATCTAACTGATCAAAGGAATAGCTTAATGAATTATGAGAAAAAACAGACAGGAAAATACTAACAGTTGGGGACATCAATGTGTAACTTTTAGATATTATCAGTGATAATCTTTGGTCATTACTTAATGGTAATAGAAAAATATGTACATATACACATGTACTCATAAGCAAATATATATATATGCCCATATACACCTACACATGTATTTATCTATTTCTTAGCATTTGTATAACACAGTCACAAAAAATTTACCATGCATTAGAGCAATTCAACTCTCTCCATTAAACACAAAATAAAAATTCTAAAAAACGAGAGAATAGGGGGGCGGAGCCAAGATGGCGGAGTGAAAAGGTGACTTTCTGCCTCTCCTCCGATCTTCTCTCAAATCAACAATAAAATAAGCCTCTGAACTGATCTTCAAGTCAACGAACTCAGAAATATTTGGGCACGGTTCTCTGGAGAACTTCATATCAGGTTAGTCGGACTCGGACAGAGAGATAAATAGACAACAACTGTGCAGGCCGGAAGTGAGGGTGGGACTCAGCTCGGCTCATTGTGGAAGAAATTCCAAATTCCAAACTCCAAATTCCAAACACCTGGAGTTTATCTGAGGCACTCGGGACACTCTGCCCTGATTGGGGACAGGTGTTCTGGCAGACTTGCCTTGTTTAAGGAGTAATTCGGCCTTAGTCCTAGCCCCACCGGCCCAGCACCTTAAGTCAACTCGCCGAAGTGCCCCAGGGCAAAGCGTCTTCAGCCGAGGTTTTTTTTTTCCCTTACCTTAAAGAGATATCTACTCTGTCTAAAAAAAAAATGATGAAGAAGCAAAAGAGAGCTCTTACCATAGACAGCTTTTATCAAGGCAAAGAAACGACCTCAGATACAGAGGTTTCTTTAGACAAAAATCCAGAAAAAAACAGCCACGACCATCACTGGTCCCCGTTTCAAAAGGCCTTTCTGGAAGATTGCATAAAGAACCTCAAAAGAGAGCTGGAGGATAAATGGGAAAATAAATTGAAATCAGTGCAAGAAGGATACAGTATCTTGCAAGAAGGATATGATGCTCTGCA
>JAJPUD010000625.1:85722-196994 GCA_023553655.1 Myrmecobius fasciatus | reverse complement strand
CAACTCTGAGATACCACTCTACACCTGTCAGATTGGCTAAAATGACAGGAAAAGATAACGATGAATGTTGGAGGGGATGTGGGAGGGCTGGGACACTAATACATTGTTGGTGGAACTGTGAACGGATCCAACCATTCTGGAGAGCAATTTGGAGCTATGCTCAAAAAGTTGTCAAACTGTGCATACCCTTTGACCCAGCAGTGTTTCTACTGGGCCTATATCCCAAAGAGATCTTAGAGGAGGGAAAGGGACCCACATGTGCAAGAATGTTTGTGGCAGCCCTTTTTGTAGTGGCTAGAAACTGGAAACTGAAGGGATGCCCATCAATTGGAGAGTGGCTGAATAAATTATGGTATATGAATGTTATGGAATATTATTGTTCTGTAAGAAACGACCAGCAGGACGATTTCAGAGAGGCCTGGAGAGACTTGCATGAACTGATGCTAAGTGAAACGAGCAGAACCAGGAGATCATCATGCACAGCAACAACAGTATTACATGATGATCAATTCTGATGGACGTGGCTCTCTACAATAAAGAATTGTCTCAAACCAGTTCCAGTTATTCACTGAAGAAAACCATATACACCCAGAAAGAGGGACATGAAATATGGGCCACAACGTAACATTTTCATGATCTCTATTGACATTTGCTTGCATCGTGTTGCCTTTCTCTGATTCTTTTTTTTTCTTGTAGATAGGATTTTTCTTGCATAACTTCTCAAGCATTTCAACATTATTAACATGTAGTGGACTTCCTGCCATCTGGGGGAGGGGAGGGGACTGGGGGTAAAATTTGTATTGGAAAGCTTTGTAAAGATCAAGGTTGGGGAACTACCCATACATGTTATACAAATAAAAAGCTTAAAAAAAAAAAAACGAGAGAATAGACTAACAAAATTGAAAGTAAAAAAAAAATTTTTAAACTTGGAAAATTGTATAATAAATTTTAGCTGATTTGACTTAAAAAAAGAAAAATGAAAACTAAACCACCAATATAAAAAAAGAATTCTTAACAAAGGAATAAAAAAGGAAATTTTTACTTGCCAATAAAACTGACATCTTAAATGAAGTGGAAAATTTGTAAAAAAAAAAAATTGTGAAATTCCCAACTTAACATAACAAAAATATATAAAAACCCAATTTCAGAAAAACATGAATTATACATAAACAAACCCTTCACCTCCCTCTTTCCCTCTAAACACCCTGGAACCAGAAAGATTTCAGTCAGTCAATAAGCATTTATTAAAATCCTACTATGAGGCAGGTACTATACTAAGTCCTGAGTATACAAAAAAGAAGTAAAAGGCAGTGTCTGTTCTCAAGAGCTCACAATCTAATGGCCATTTCCTTCTCTAGCTCATTTTACAGATGAGAAAACTGAGGCAAACAGGGTTAAATGACTTCTTCAGGGTCACACAACTAGTAAGTATTAAAGACTGGATATGAATTTAAGAAGATGAGTCTTTCTGACAACAGGCCTAGGACTCTCTCCACTATTCCACATAGCTGTCCTAGAATCAACCCTGTTATCATTAATATAAATCAACCTGGCCGTAAAGTATGATCTTGAACAAGTTCCTGTATTATCTCTTTGCTAATATCTTGTTGAAAATTTTTTCATATGTATTCATTAGGGATATTAGTCTATACTTACCTTTCACTGTTACAATTCTCTATAGTTTAGGTAGCAAAATCATACTTATATCAAGCAAGGAATTTGGTAGTACTCTTTTTC
Source organism: Myrmecobius fasciatus (assembly GCA_023553655.1). Taxonomy (NCBI): domain Eukaryota; kingdom Metazoa; phylum Chordata; class Mammalia; order Dasyuromorphia; family Myrmecobiidae; genus Myrmecobius; species Myrmecobius fasciatus. The sequence goes on along the minus strand of JAJPUD010000625.1, from coordinate 195,257 downwards.
CTATTGTTTCAAATAGTTGTGTATTATTGGAATAAATAAATTGGAAAAATAAATAATTTGTGATAGAATTCACTTGTATACTTAGTGATAAACTAAGTGGTTCTCTATTACTTCTAGAATCAAATAAAAAAAATTCTCTATTTAGTGTCCCAAAGTCATTTATAACCTAAGTTCCATTTTCCTCCATCACCACTTTCTAGTCTTCTTATATTACTCTCTATCACATATTTATTGATCAAGTGACATTGGTCTTCTGGTTGGTGCATGAGCAAGATATTCCATCTTTTAGTAGGGATTTTCTCTGGCCTCATGCCTGAAATGCTCTCCCTCCCCATCTCCACTTCAAGGGTTCCCTGGCTGGCTTCAAGTCAAAACTAAAATCTTACTCTTTCCAAGAAGTCTTTCCCAATCCTTAATTCCAGTGTTCTTCCTTCTGTTAATCATTTTTTTATTTATCTTATATATAGCTTATCTGTACATATAATCATATGACAATAAAAATTATATACTATATTTGTATAAATGGAGGCAGAAAAAGCTTTTTGTTAAATATATTTATGTTAAATACACTTGAAAATATAGAAATAAAGGGATTTTCCATAGTTTGGAAAGTAGTATTTTTCCACAGAGCCAGCATTATGTATAGTAAGAACAAGCTAAAAAGCTTTACAATAAAATCAAAGGTAAACCAAGCATTTCCTTTATCACTACTACTATTTGATAGGGTACTAGAAATGCTACTTATAGGCATAAGGCAAGAAAAATATGTTGAGATAATAAGGATAAGCAAAGAAGAAATGAATTAATTTATTTTTGGCAGATGATATCATTGATTTACTTTAAAAACTCGTGAATAAAAAGAAAAATTAATTAAAATAACTGCCAAAGTTTCTGGATAAAGATTCACATAAATAATTAGCCTTTTGTACATTTTTTGAAAACAATCAGGAAAAGATAGAGAAAATATATTTAAAGTAATATGGAATATATAGAGGACTTAAGAGTCTAGCTACTAAGACACACAGAGGAACTATATGAATATAACAAGAAAACACATTTTGTTTTTTTAAAAAACAAATAATTGAAGAAATATGAATTTCTCATGCTAGGTAAAGCCTATAAGATAAAAATGACAATACTATCTGAATTTATTACTTATTCAATGTTACACCAAATTTACTAGAAAATGATTTTATAAAAATATAAAATTCATCTAAAGGAATTATAAGTCAAAATTCTCAAGGGAAGTGAAAAAGAGGGGGATGAAAAGAGCATCTATTAGAATGTGATCTCAAATTATATAATAAAGCAATAATTGTCAAAAATGATTTAATATTGGTTGAGAAAAAGAAGTTAATTAATGGAACAGATTAGTATACAATATATAGGAGCAAATGTACTTGGTAGAATAGTGTTTGATAAACTCTTGACTCATTCTACTGGATCTACTCACTATTCCACACAAACTGCTGGAAAAACTTGGAAAGCACTGTCAGGAATTAGGCTTAAACTAACACTTCACACCATCCATATAAGCTTCAAATGCCCACATGACATTGATATATAAAGTCACATAATAAATAAAGGACCAAAGAAGAAGTTATCTTTTAGATCTATGGATAAGGGAAGATCATGACCAAACAAAATGTAGTGAGGAATAAATAATATTAAATGGATAGATTCCTTACCATGGCCCTGCTCTGTTACTTTCTCTTTTCTGCTTTTTCCTCTCCCACCTTACAGTTCCTCTTTTGGTGTAGTCTTACTCTATTAGAATAAAAATAATTTCTATGATATAGAAAAAAATTATAAGCAATAGAAAGAATTCAAAGGAAGAATTCAAACTTAAATAGCTTAATAATTTAATTGTAAAAAAATTACTGAAACTACCTTCTATTTACACTGTATGTGTTTTATATGCCTAATTTTTTTTTGTATATTGACTCCTCCATTAGAATGTACATTTCTCAAGGAAAGGGACCCTGTTTGTGCTTCTCTTAGTATTCCTAATATTTATTCCAGTGCCTGGTACCTAGTAAGTGCTTAATAAATGTTTATTAATTGACTGGTGAATCAAACAATAAATCACAGAAATAGTAGATAATTTCATCAAAGAAAATTACAGTAATGAGAAAGTATACTAAAATTTTTGTGATACAGAAAAAGCATACTTTTATGTATTCAAAAACATTTATCAATTGAAAGAACAGATTAATGGATTGTAGTGAAACAAAAAAATTGGAAGTCAGTGAAATCAAAAGATGGAGGAAAGAGAGCATTCCAAGCATGGAAGACTGCCAGTGAAAATATTCAGAATTTTTTGTTTGAAGAACAGCCTGGAAGCTAGAGTTATTAAATTGTCAAGTACACGAAGAGGAGCAAAGTGTAAGAATATTAGAAAGGTAGGAACATAAGCAGCTAGGTGGGATAGTGGATAGAGTGCCATCCTTGAGTCAAGAAAACTCAACTTGCTGAGTTCAAATCCGGCCTCAGATACTTATTAGCTGGGTGACCCTGGGCAAGTCACTAATCCCTATTTGCTTCAAGTCCTCCTCTTTAAAATGAGTTGGAGGTAAAAATGGCAAATCACTCCAGTATCTTTATGAGAAAACCCCAAATAGGATTGCAAAAAGTCAGACATGCCTGAAATACGTGTTAAAAGAGCTTTAAAAGCCAAAGGATTTTGTATTTGATCCTAGAAGTAATATCTTCAAACATGTTCCTTAAAAATTTTAATTAAGTAAAACACCTTAAATAAAGTGTTCACTGGGTACAAAGATCTGTACTGTGCATTAAGGACACAAGAATGGAAAATGCTATGGTCTCTACCTTCTTGAGACAGCCCAGTCCTGCTATGAATAATTTTTATTGTTAGGTAGTTTTTCTTACCATCAAGCCTAAACTTACCTCCAAACCCAACCAAAAAAACTTTAATTCTTGTTCTATATGACAGCCCTTCAAATAGTTTGCTTAGGCTAAGCAGCCCTAGTTCCCTCAACTGACCCTCATATCATAGAGAATACAGGTCTTTCACCATCCCAGTTGCTTTCCTCTGGACACTTTAAAAATTATCAAAGTCCTTTCTTTCCAAACTCTGCCTCTTAGAATTAAACACAATAGCCTAAATGTGATCTGAGGAAGAAAAAAAAAACTATGACTTCCTCTTTTCTGAAATCCATGCCTTTCTTTATTTAGTCTAAGATTACAATTGCTTTTTTAAAAAAAATTTTTCACATGCTGTTGATTCACATTGAGCTTGAAGTTCACTAAAACCCTTGTATCTTTTCCAAAGGTTTATTTTTATCATACTTCTCCTATATTGTATTGTGAAATGGATTTCTTTTTAAACTAAATGTCAAAAAAACAGTTAAGTTCTAGCTGATTCCAATAGGATGGAGGTGAAATAAACTGAGTAAACTAGTAATAAATCAAAGGAAAGCATATCCTTCAGAAAGAGATTGACCAAATTCTATCACACTCATGTGGAAGGTTTGAGCTGTGAGTGACTAATAAGAGAAGATTTCAAATACAGACTACTCTTTCTAGAAGTTTATCAATGAAGGGAGGAGAACTTGCAGGAGTAACAAAGTTAAGGAGAGACTAAGTTTGGTTTTTTTTATAATAAAGAAGATACTTCTAGAAATGAACATTTAAATTGAAAAATCAGATTTAATGTTCTAAATACAAATGATAATATCCATCATTTTACTATACATCATTTTACTATACTTTTATGCCATGTAACACTGAGAAATGATTTATTGCATAATGGGAATGGCCCTGATTTCTATCCTTCTCATTCCAGACCAATGCACCCACTAATCTTCACCTGCAAGCCCCAGGCTAGTCATTGGAGACTGGGTTCTTGCCTTCACAAGAAGCAAGAATGCCCCCAGAATGAGGCAAAAAAAATGGTCTCAAGCGTCTTTCTTGCTATTGTTACTTTTTCCTTGGTTCCTAGATTCATTTTTGGGAGGTTTCTGAAACCCTGTCATCCAAACATCTTGCCTGATTCTTTACTGATTAATCTCCCTGTATAGATCCCTTAGTCATCATTGTCCAATCTATTCAGATAGTTTGATTGCTGATGACAGATTTGCATCACATTTTCTTGCAATTTTATTAATTTCTGATCATGTCTACCTGGATTGTATTCTCTACCTGACCCTTGGATACCATGCTCATCTCTGACTTTTCTTGACCTTTCTGTATCCCATTGCAGATCTGTTGTGGACTCCCTAGTTAGACTGATTCTAATAATAGTAACTAGGGCAAGAAATAGTACCAGTATGACATAAAGTTTTTGTCATCGAAGGTACAATTTGTTACTTTTTTTATTAAAACTTTTTATTTGCAAAACATATGTATGGGTATTTCTTCAACATTAACCCTTACAAAGCTTTCTGTTACAAATTTTTTCCCCCTACTCCCCACCCCTCCCCTAGATGGCAGGAAATCCACTACATGTTAATTATGTTAAAATACTTGACAAATTGAATATATGTATACATGTTTCCACACATCATTGTTGTGCAAGAAAAATCGTATCTACAAGGAAAAAAAAATCAGAAAAAGGAAACACACTGCAAGCAAACATCAATAGAGAGCCTGAAAATGTTATGTTGTGGTCCACATTTCATATCCCTCTTTCTGGGTGTATATGGCTTTCTTCACTGAACAATTGGAATTGGTTTGAAACAATTTGTTACTTTTAAAATGTGCATTCATATCATTATTTTGTTTTTATATCACCAAAATTTTCAACACATTCTTTCTCCTGTACTGCCCTTTATAAAAAATCGTCCCTTATAAAACAAAAACAAAGGAAAAAATTAGTTCAGTAAGATTAACCACCAATTAAAAAGTCTGGCATTATATGCAATGTACCTTATCCATAATATCAAGATTGGTGGCTATAATTTAATACTTTTTATTTCAATTGTTTTGTTGCTCTTCCCATTTTGAAAAATAATCTTTTTGTTATTTCATATTTGACAATTGCCAATTAAGATTAAAAAATAGAAATTCCAAATCTCTATTACAAAACCCTGCTTTTAAAAAGCAATTTTTAAAAAAGTTGTCCATCCTTTTCTGTCCCTCTATGAATCAACTCCTGCATTGTAATAAATGTTTCATAGACCCTTTCCTATTTTCCATTTTTGTGACATCATTATCCATTATCAGTTACTCCCTTTTACTCCAGACTACCTTCCTCCGCTAGTTTAAAAAACAACAACAACAAAAAAAAAACTTCCTGACAAATAAGCATAGTCAAGCGAAAGAAATCTATTCATTGGCCCTGTCTAAAGATGGATATCTCAGTCTGCAACTTGTATCCATCATCTATCTGTCAGGAGGTGGGCATCAGGCTTTTGGAATCATGGCTGATCTTTTCATTGATCAGACTTCATATGTCTTTCAACGTGAATATTTTCCATATTATACTTAAGCAAGAAAAAGTATACTCTTTCTGTCACAATTCATATTTTTGTTCCCCCTAGTGGATGAATAAATACAGTGCTTGACTTTACTGCAATTGACTTCTTTCTTCCAAAAATGGATGGATGATTATGACAAAAAAATACAAATTCACAAAGTTTGGTAGAGAAATTTATTGTGAAAAATAGATGTGTTCTATTAGTTCTATTTGCAACACACTTCAGGGTGAAAACCTCTCCAATAGTACCCTATAGCACTAAGAAATTTAGCTAGACACTAGGGAGGGGAGAATGTTTATCCCTAGACAAAAGAGGTAAAATTCCCCAGGGCAGCCTGAACAAGATTAAATATAACTGGGAAATGTTTAACAAAACCAATACAAATACAAAAAAAAATTAGTGTATGGTTTTCTAAGTGAATATATGGTACAGGGATGCATTTCTATTTGTCATCATTGCTCTAAAGTAGAATTCAAGACTTCTGTGTTTGACTTTCAGTATCTAAATACTAGCCCACCCAGGGCATATGAGGTGTTAAGGGAAGACTAGCTCTTCTGTGGTGAGGGTTTGCTGAACCCTTTTCAGGGCCACTCATCCACCTGTGGTTCTCACCTTCACTCACTTCTCACCTGGGACTGTAGCACACATAGCAGCCAAGAACTCTTTTGGCAGGTGGACTAACCCAGGCCTCAGACCAAAGGTAAGTTGGGGAATATCTACTCCAAGCATGTGAAGACTTCTCCCCAGTGGAATAGATGTAGGAGAACAATTTGTTCCAGTGACCATGAGGCTAGTTGTAGAGCACTTAGAACTTGGTCAGACATTGGAGATATGAAGGTCATCCACTTCATCCTGCCACTGAACTTTATGGATTCTGGGAAAGTGAGGCTGACAGCAGGGTGCAGCTGCCTCACTTAAATCCAATTCATGTGCAAGTCAAGAATTCACCCATGATGTCATTGGTCCTCTTTGAAAATGAAAGAAGAACAACAGTTAACATACCCAAAGTGAATTATATTTATAAAACTGCATACTTAAGTAAAATGATTTTTTATTTTAATTTAATAGTATTAACTTTCTATATTCTCTAATATATGTATACATATATATGTGTGTGTGAATATTTAACATGAGTGATGTTTCAATACGTCAAGGATTCATGATTTCAACAGTGAATATTTTCCCCAAGAATGCAGATTGCAAGCCTTCTGTGACTTGGTATATATATTTTTGAAAATTGGTACCCACAGCCAGTCCAGTGATGATCTTTCTAAAGCTTAACTAGGCTTATATGCAGATTTTGATAATTCACCCTGTGGTCAATTATGTCCCTGTGGAATCATAGAAAAGAAAAGAAAAAATGAAAAACAACACAACAAAAGATTTATATAGAACTATTTAACTTTCATTACAAAAGAAAACGGATTATATTATAATTTACAAATAAGTGATTGAAAAAAAATTGGAATAAAACATTTGTTTCACCTAGATGGCAGTTTTGGAGTGAGATAAGTTGGCATAGTAGAATATCAATGGGAATCAAGAGATCTGACTTCAAATTCTGCCTTTGATACCCAATGGTGTCATAATCATAGAAAAGTCTTTTAAGTTCTAGGAGCCTCAGTTGCCACATCAATAAAATAAGAGTGTTGGACTAAATCATTTTTGAAGTTCCTTCCAATCCCACGATAGAAATAAGGTCCTTGAAACACTTCCTTCTTGAGAGGACCAGGGAGACTGAATTTTATAGTTAAAACCTTTAAAAAACAAAATTCATCTCCACAACTTGATGAAGCCAATATAAATTTGTTTAACTGTCAGCTTAGCAATTTGACAGAGGAAAAACAAAAGGAAAAGATAAGGAAATACAGTTTTAAAATCATAGAAACTAAAGGGGGAAGAGAGAAATAAGAAATTCTGAACAGTGAACTTACACTAAAACAAGACAACAAAATTTTATTAAATACGTATGATGTATCAAGCACTATACTAAATTCCGGGGATAGAAATACAAGCAAAAAGGGAGAGAGAGAAAAAGAAACAGACAGAAAGAGAAAGAGAGAGAGAGTCAGGGGAAAGGGAGACACAAAAAAAGGGACTGGAAAAGAAAAATGGAAGACTGATTGGAGAATCCAAGCCCAATCTGAAAAGTAAAAGTATTTATACAGGTTCACTATTCACAACCATCAGGCTTTTTTCTTTTTCTTTTATTTGTTTTTTAAGAAATGAGAAGTTTATGTCTTAATATTCTATACTAACCAAGCTATTTGTTATCTTGTAAACTTGAAAATGAAAAAAAAAAAAAAGTCAGATTCTAATCTCATGAACTGAGAATTTGCATACTAAATCTCACTACCCAAAGGTACATTTTCTGAATAGAACACTTTGGCCCACTTGAGATCTAAATAGCTACCTAGAATTACAAAGTTCTTGGCACTTTTCATGATAAATCTCTTCCTGGCTCTAGTCATGACTAAACCCCAATATAACAAGACATTGTGGCTAATAAATTGTAGGGTTTCTAGGTTAATGTCATAAAGCTTTTCTAAGTAGGATTCTTAATTACAAAAATATATTAAATTATGATACTACTGTGAAGCAGGGCCTCAACTGGGCCATATTAATATTTTATATTTCAAGGTGTTTTAAGTGTATAAATATGGAACTTAATTCATAATCTCTACTACAATCTTTGTTCATTTATTGAGTAATTCAACAAATATTAATGATCACCTCCCAGCTATGATTCACTCTGCTGGGCAGATGATAGAGAAGGAGTTGGCAGAGTAGAGTAAGACAACCTCCCTGCCCTCATGTCTAGTAGATTCTTTATGGCCCATATATTAGTTCATTCCAACAGATAATTCATTTAAAATCGATAGCAGTAGTCATCACTCTGAGGAGAACAGCTCACATATCTTGCCAAATAGCCTGAGACCTTCATTCAGAGAGGATCTTATTTTATTTTTTTCAAATACTTTATTTAGCTTAATAGAATGACAATTACCCAATCAATATAAGGTTATGGAGCTGTTGCTAAGGGGAGATAATGGTTGGCTCTTTGGCCCGGCTGCATTGTTTTATTCCCTCAACTGTCCAAATAACAAGGTTACATGTGCTTTTACTGAGCCAGGACTGCAGAAGTACGGGGTCCCAGAAGTAATAAAGGAAGGGTAGCCATTGTTTATCTATCTACCTCCACAAGTAAAATTCATCCTCACTAAGAGCTGCCTAATTTTAGTCAGCTGAGAAAGTAAAATGCTTAATTGGATGAAAAGCTTGATAGATGAGACACCAAGACAAAGAGAAATAACCTGCTGAAGGTTGCACAGGTAGGAAGTGGAAGAGCTACTATTTGAACTGTTATCTTCTGCCTCCAAACCCATACTTTTTCTCCTGCACCCCCCCAAAAGCAGTATTTCTTCTATCAGGTTATCAAGAGATGATTTAGCAAATGATCTTTACTTGACAATGGAATACACATAAAAAGCAAAGGCATCTTTCTTTGAAGAGAACTCTCTTCTTGGTGGACTCTTTATTTACCTTAAAGTTAAACCCAATAAAATTCGCAGAGATTCGCTTTATCCCAATTCTATCAGATTTATTTGGGGCTCATTTATTTTTCAGACTTGTAGCTACTAAGTAAATTACAAGGGATTTGGGATCAAGGATACTGTGGCTTCCTCTATCAATTAAAAACAAACAAACAAACAAACAACAACAGCTATCATTTATATAGAACTTTAAAGTTTGCAAGGCACAAATGTTATCTCATTTTGATTCTTACAACAATCCTCTGAAGAATGGAAAGCAAGCAGAATATTGCACTGCTTCCTAGAGAGTCAATTTACTTCATTTAGTCAAGAGTAGTTTGTTCTTCCACAAAATTATAGGGCTATACCCAGGGGAGTGCTAGTAAAAGTTTAACAACTAACTCTCCATTAAAAACAACAGCAACAAACTGTGTAGGACATACTTTTAAGTTTAATCTGCATTGTTAACATTTTCTCCATCACTTTTGTGAAGTTAGACAATGAAACAACAAATCAAATGTTAATGTAAAGTGTTTGCTCGTTTCCTTTCTTCCCCCTTTGAGGCAATCAGGGTTAAGTGACTTAGGCAAGGTCATACAACTAGTAAGAGATTGAAATCACATTTTAATTAAGCTGCTCCTGTCTCTAGGGCCTGTTCTCCATCAGGTCACCTAGCTGTCCCGTTTGCCCATTTCCAAGTGGAAATTCTCACACTGGACATTTAACAATCACTCCCTAGCCAATATAAACCAGCTCCAGCATACCCCTGGCTTCATTCCTCCTTTAGTCAGCCTGCACTAACATGATCAGCCTCAGCCCTCCTAGCAATTCCCAATTCAAGCAATCATCCAGTGTCGGACTCAGCGTTCCTTCGTATCCAGGCATTGTAAGTGAGCTACCACAGCTAGCCATCCTTCCTAATATCTCCTCTTATTTGAGCCTCAGAAAAAACTTGGGAAGCCCTTGGCTGCAGCTGCTATTAGCCCCATTTTACAGATGATCTTTGTTACCTTGCCCATGGTCATATAATAAATGTCAGAGGCAGAATCTGAGCCTGGTGAGGTGATACTTGGCACATGAAACGTGACAATACCTTAAAGCCTACAAACCATTTTATGTATATTATCTTATTTAGTTCTCACATCAAATCTTTGAGAGAAGCAAGACAGATTATTATCATCTCCATTTGGGAATTTTGTATTTGGGGAAGCTCAGAGAGATTAATCAATCAAGAAGCATCAGTTCAGTGCCTCTAAGGGCTAGGTGCAATGGACTAGGGATAAAAAGATGAAGATGAAATAAGTCCTGCCCTTGAGGAGTTTACAGTTTAGCTGAGGAAACACACACACATACACACACAGAGATAATTAGATATGTAAAGCATAATAATAACATTAATTAGCATTTACATAAGCACTTTGGGTAGGTAAAGCACTTTTATTTGTTATTTCACTCAATCTTCACCACTCTATGAGGTAGATGCTAGTTTTATTCCCATTTAACAGCTGAGGAAACAGTCTGAGAGAAAATTAGTTACTTGTCCAGGATCACCCAGCTAAGTAAATTTCTGAGATAGGCTTTGATTTCATGTCTTCCTGACTCTAGGTCCAGAACTTTATCCCCTGCATCACTTAGATTCCTCTAATTTATAAACTATAACCTAATAGATACAAGATAATTTGGGTGGGAAACAGCTAGAGTGATTGTGAAGGGCTTCACATGTGCACAGAGAGAAGCAGAAAGTGCCATTCAGTTTGGCAGGAGATCACTGGTATTTTAAAAAGTGCAATTTCAGCTGAGTGTTGAGGGCAGAAGCCATATTGCAATGGACTGGGGAATGAATGAGCGCCAAGAAAACGGAAATAATGAGTGAAGAAGACAGCTTTTTCTAGAACTTTGGCTGGGAGCAAAAGTAATCTAGATAAGGTTTGTCGGTGAGATTCAAGGGTAGAGAAAACTATAGGGCTGAGGTGGTTAACTAAAGCTTCAGGCTTGGAAAAGGTGAAAAGTGAAGTCAAAGCTGGAGGGAGGATGGGCAGTGTGGTGAGAAAGAGTCTATGAATGGGCTAGAGCCAACTCGAACTGGCTCAAGAAAGCTGAATGCTCAATTTTCAGTCTGAGCATTTATAACTTAGAAATCATCAACCACTACAAACCACTGGATTCATTGTCTTGGTTGATTGGACATAAGCATGATAGAGCAAATATTAATAATGCAGGTGAAACTCTGAATTGTGTGTGATTTCCAAGGTTTTAGCCAGTAGACAGCATTTTAGAATCATAGCTGTAGATCTGGAAGACGTCTCTCATTTGGATCTTCTCTAATCCACTCCTCCCCTTTACCATGAGAACCAGAGCAGCACAAGGGATTTGCCCAGTTTCAGCAGAATTCAAACTTGGGTACTATTTCTCTAACTCTAGCCCTGCTTCTTCTTTGATGATGCCTTTGGATTCAAGCCCATGTTGCTTCTGACTCCAAGTCAAGCTAATCATCAGGGATAGAAAGGGTAATGAAGTGGTTTTGGCCACAGCAACTCTAAAAAGCAACCACAAATTGTCAAGAGGTCATCACCATCAGTATTAAAGGAAAGAAGACCCTTAGGAATGAAATCCCAGATCTTTGAAGGAGTGTCACCCTTTTAAAAACCATGGTTAGTGCTCTCTGATTGCTCTGAATTTAATATTTTATAGCATTAAAGCAGTTGATTATAATCGATGGGAGTCATTTGTTATAAAAGACATGAAACTCATAAAATTTCTTACTGTTTATCTTGTCAATTTCTAGTAGTGAGGAAGAAAATGTAGATATATTTAGTTTGAATTTGTTGTTCAAGATTTGTGGTAATACTAAATTCGAATAGAGTCAGAAGTAAGAAAAGAGAGAATCTGCTAAAGAGAGGAGGGGAAACACTATTAGCTTATAAGTTGTAATTAGAATTAGCATAGTGAATGAAGTAGAGGGCTGATCTTTTCCCTTTAAAATGATTGAAGGGAATTTGAAGTTTCATCTTCTCCAGATTGGCCCAGTGAAAAAGAATGCTGGGCCTGGAGTCAAGAAGACCTGAATTCAAATGTGATCTCAGACACTTACCAAATGTATAATGCTGCTCAAGTCACCTGTTTGCCTCAACTTCCTAAAAATGAGTTAGAGAATGAAATAGCAAACCACTCCAGTATCTTTACCAAGAAAACTCCAACAAAAATCTCTAAGAAAGATTTTACTTACACTTAATCCCTGGCGTACAATTATCTATTTTATTTTAAAGAGGAACCATGAAATATCAGATTATTGAATGTCTCAACTGGTGATGATCTTAATCCTATCATGTCCCTTATCCTTACGTTCACCTTAAATGTGCCTTTTAACTCCAATAATTAATTAACCATTGTCTTTTCTTTATTGTTGTCACTAACCTAATTGTTAGTCTTTATAAATTGTTAGTTATTACTTCTTAATGCAAAATGTGTTATCTAGGAAGAGAAAAAAGCAATTTTTCTTCTCTAGAAAATGTCATTTTCATTTTTATGGGATGGCGACATGTTTATTTTCTCAGTGCTGTTTTCTTCTGTCCTTCAGGACATGTTCTATGTCCTCCCCATTTAAGAAATATGTTTCAAGTTTTCAGAATGTACAGGCCCGATGTTTACCATTAAGCATGAGGTAAGGCTCAAGCTAGTGACAAAGTTAATAAATGCTTAATAAAATCACCAGTTTGCTTATTTTCTGAAAGTATATAAGATAATAAAAATATGATTACTTTTTTAGTGAATTTAGTACTGCTGAGAGGTATCAAATTGACATCCTCGAAGACTAAAATCTATCATTTATCAACTGAACAAGTAAAATGGGATAGCAAATGCATAGATTCTTTTGCATTGTATTTCTGTTGTAACATTTTTGGTTTTTAGTTTATGAAGAAACCACAGTAACTAATCTTTTCAGTTAAAATAAATAAAAGACTACCCATTCCTTTGATTACTTACTATTAAAATCAAAAGTGTACTACTATATTTCATATTTTAATTGAATTATTGATGTACAAAAGCAAGTTCTAATTATTTTCCATATAATGCTACTCTATAAAGATTACTATCTTAATCTTAGTTCAAAATTTCCTAGACATTGCTTTCTTGTCATTAGCTCCCTTGTTTCACCAATGGGAATTCCAAATAGAAATATGATCTATCCAAAGTGTTACTGTCCTTTGCAATCAGATTTTTCTGGCTACATAGTTATAGTCACATTTGCATAGTGACAACATTTTCTTTACAATAACCCTGTGAGAAAAAGGGATGCAAGTAATGTACTCATTTTACACAAGCCATAGGGATGTGTTGGAAAATGTTTAACAACCAGCTCTCTGAAGAAAGAATAAAAAGATTGCTTGAAACAGTTTTAAATTTACTCTGAATGAATAGCATTTTCTTCATCACTTTCCTAAATGTAGACAATCAACAAAACAATGAATCAAGCCCTGCTTTACATATAGCATTTGGCAATTTTCAAAGTATAAATGCTCACGCTGAAAAATATATCTGAGCTGACTCCAGGACACCTCTACAGATGTAAGTACTGACAACACTAAGAGCTTATGTGAATTTCTCATGCATACAACTATTAAGTATATAAAACAAGATTGGAATGTCAGTCTCTTGACTAACAGTCCAGCATTAAGCCAAGTTACCTTAGTACAAAGTTGAATTCTATGGGAAATGATCATTACTTGTCTTCAGTTTATATTTAATAACTTATTTATTAACTATAATATACTGCAAATTTTCTTTAGTATTTAGATATCAAATTTAGTACTATTTTTTTTGTTCTATTCATCAGGTATTTTTTTCTTTTTCCCTTTACCATACTAGAAAAAAAAACACTTTTGTATTTATACTAATATAAGTTTATTTAATTTTTTAAATACTTTAATCACAAATAAATATAAATAATGTGTCTGTGCTTAAATACATAGTCAATATAAATTACATATTTACATGACTGAAAAAAAAAAAAAACCCTGCCAAAATAATCCTTCTATAATGGAATGACAGTGATATTAGATAGAAGGAAAAAAAAAAAACAAACCAGTGTTATAATCTATCTCAATTTGAACAAGTCTATTATTCCACATGACATTCTCATCAATAAATCAGGGAATCAGATCTTTGTAGACCACATAATGGGTAAACAATGTTTCAAAAAGTTATTAATGGGTCAGTGTCAGCCAGAACAGACATAAGGACATATTGATAGTGGGCTCATTTTCAATATTGATCTGGATAATGAAATAACTTGGCAATTGAAGGTTAAAGACAAATAGGAAGGAAATTTGGGGGGAAAGGTGGGAATTAGATAAGAGAACCACTGAAATTAATATTGGCTAACATTTTGGCTTACAGAATGAGAATTCAAAATGGTATTAGAAAAAAATTTTGCATTTAATAGTATTTTTTTCAATTACACATAAAGATAGTTTTCAACATTCATTTCTGTAAGATCCTGAGTTCCAAATTTTTCTCCCTTCCTCCCTTTCATCCTTCTTCCTCAAGACAACAAGCAATCTGATATAGGTTATGCATATATAATCATGTTAAATATATTTTCATATTAGTCATGTTGTGAGAGAAGAGGAAAAAAAAGAGGGAAAAAATAGTACAAATAGTAGGTTTTGGGGCAGCTAGGTGGCGCAGTGGATAGAGCACCAGCCCCGAAGTCAGGAGGTCCTGAGTTCAAATCTGACCTCAGACATTTAATACTCTGGCTGTGTGACCCTGGGCAAGTCACTTAACCCCAATTGCCTCAGCTTAAAAAAAAATAGTATGCTTCAATTTGCATTCAGATTCCATAGTTCTTTCTGGATGTGACTAGCATTTTCCATCACAAATATTTTGGAATTGTCTTGGATCATTGGCTTGCTGAGAAGAGTTCTTATCATACTTGATCATCACACAATGTTGCTGTTATTCTGTACAATGATCTCCTGGTTCTGCTCACTTCACTCAGCATCAGTTCATGTAAGTCTTTCCAGGCCTCTCTGAAATCATCCTGCTCATCATTTCTTATAGAACAATAATATTTCATCGCAATCACATAACACACCTTGTTTAGCCATTCCCCATTTGATGGGCCTTCCTTCCATTTTCAATTCTTTGCCACCACAAAAAGAGCTGCTATAAATATTTTTGTACATATGGGTCCTTTGGAAAATTTGAACTAGAAGCCAGAAACAAACATTCAAGTTTAGTGGAGTGTCCTCACTTCTGTGAAATGAAAGTTTCATTTCCTAAACGTTATCCAACCCCAAGAATATACGACTTGGGCTACAGAGGAAGCACAGTGGTAATCAAAATGTAAAAGACACATTTCTGTCCTGAATAAATTAATAATCATTACAAAATATACAGCTTAAACTATCTAGGGATCTTAGTGGATAATTAACTTTTTATTTCTTCCATGTCTTCCATGATCTCATATTCTTCCTGAACTCTTCCTATTTTTCTTTGTAGCCTCAACACCTGTAACAATGTCTGGAAACTGCCATGACAAATAAAACAAGAAAGCATAGTTAAAATCCTGACTTGGACACTTCCTAGCTGTCGGACCTGGGCCAGGCATTCAGCCTCTGCTTGCCTCAGTTTCCTCAGCTGTAAAATGAAGACACTAACAGCACCTACCTCACAAGGGTTGTTGTGAGAATTAAATGAGATATTTGTAAAGTGCTTAGCATATAGGAAGCGCCACATAAAGGCTTATTCCTGTCCTCCCCTTTCCTGGCATGCAGTAATCAAACAATTTAATCCAGAAGCCTGTAGTAAATGCCCACAATATGCCATACTGATAGTCACTGGGGAAATGAGAACAAGTAAAATAAAACTATCTCTGCTCTCAGAGAGCTTACATTCTATTGGTCAAAATCACGTGTACAAATAAAAGTAAACCCAATATAAAAATACAAAAAATGACCGAAAAATTAAGGTAATTAGAAAGACAAGTCATTAGCAGTTGGGGAAATCATGACAAAATTGCAGAAGGACTCAACCTGGGTTTTGAAAAAAAGGGATTCTGTGGGATGGAGAAGAGAAGGGAGTGTGTGTGAGACATGGAGACTAGCCATTTAGAAAGGCATGGACTGTAAGAAATGACCAACAGGAGGATTTCAGAGAGGATTGGAGAGACTTGCATGAACTGATGCTGAGTGAAATCAGCAGAACCAAGAGAACATTATACACAGCAACAAGACTATACGATGATCAATTTTGATGGACATGGTTCTCTTCAACAATGATGTGATTCAAACCAGTTGTGCTGCGATGAAGATAGTCATATACATCCAGAGAGAGGCCTGTGGGAACTGAGAGTGAACCACAACACAGCATTTTAACGCTTTCTGTGAATATTTCCATGCATTCTGTTTTCCTTCTTAGGTTGTTTTTTTTCTTCTTCTCTTTCTAGATCTGATGTTTCTTGTGCAGTAAGATAACTGTATAGATATGTATACATGTATTGTATTTTTCATATAATTTATCCTATTTAGCATGTATTAGATTACCTGTCATCTAGGGGTGGGGGGCGGGGGGAGGGAAAGGAAAAGCTTGGGAAAAAAAAAGTTTTTTTGCAAAGGTCAATGTTGAAAGGTCACTCATATGTTTTGCAAATAAAAAGCTTTATTAAAAAAAAAAAAGAAGAAAAAAAAAAAAGAAAGGCATGGAGATAGGTGATGGAATGCCCTGTGTGAGATACAGGGAGAAGACTAGTTTGGCTAGCACATGAAGCATAGGAAGAGGATAATGTATAAAACTAGAAAGATAGATTGGGCTCAAAACTCAGAGAGAGATTTATATTTTTCCCCAGAGGCATTTGTTGAATGGTCAGAATTGCACTTAAGGAAAACCACTTTGGCAGCGATGTGGAGGATAGATTGAAGTGGTGAGAAACTTGAGGCAGAGAGACCAATTAGGAAATTTCTGTAATAATTCCACAGGAAGATAATGAGGGCCTAAACTAGGAGGACAACCAGGTGGTTGGAGGGAAAGAGCACCAGGACTATAGTCAGGAAGAAGAGTTCAGTCCAGCTTCAGACATTTACTAACTGTATGATCCTGGGCCAGTCCCTTGTGAGAAATGATCATTAATAACCAATATCTTGGGGAGAGTCATAGTTCTCCCCTTCTTCCAAAGTCCCAAAGTACAATTTTTCTTGAAGGACATTACTAATAAAGAGTTTGCATTAACTTTCCTCATCTTGATCAGACCCCATTCAACCTTTTAAGGAATTTAATCTGAGGTGGAGAAGTCCATTGTGTTTTACTCAATCAGATCCTTTTGCCCAGATAACCCAAGGCTGCCATGTCCAAAGGTGACATGATGTCACTGGCAGCTTCTCATTGCTTAGAATGATGTATAAACTCTGAGCCTGTCACCATGATTGTTTCTGGCTAAGAGAGACAGCCAAATGGCCATCATTTTATTAATAACCTCCTGGCCTTATTAATAAAATAATTAAGTTACTCTGAAATGTCTCTCAAACAGGGTTAAGTGTGTGATCGTTAAAAAGGTTTGAATTTATATGTCCTAAGCAATAAGGGGCTGCTAACGACATCATTTCACTCTTAGACAAATCATCTCGACTCAGAGCACGGAAATCTGGGGTACCCAGACTAAAAGATTTGTCTCTACTCAGGTTTGAGCAGAACACAGTGGACTTGCCCACCTGAGTTCAAATCTGGCCTCAGACACTAACTGTGACCCTGAACAGTCATGTAAGTCTTTGTTTCAAGGCCTCTTGTGTAAAATGGTTTGGAGAAGTAATGGCTAAGAACAGCTGACCCATGACAACAAACTCAAGGGATGACTGTGAAAGTAGAGAGGAGCCCCAGGCTTGAATGGTATGACTGGATGCCCAACTGCAAGACTTAGCAAGCGGTCACACACGGGGAGCCAGCCCTGGCTGAAGGGTGGTGCCTCCCACAGACACAAGGAAATCTGAGATGTCGGTCGGAGGAAAGATACTGTGCCTTGTTTGGGGCATGTTGAATACCACCAAGCCATCTGTCCTGTTTTTAATTTACTTGTTTGGTTTGCTGTGTGTTTTTAAGTTTGCATCTTCCTATCTCACCCAGGCTGGAAGGGCATCAGTGGCTCATGGCCCTGGACACTCAGGTGGCAGAGTAGGTGGAATCCTGTGCCTTCAGTCAGGAAGGCCTAAATTCAAATTTGGCTTCGATTTTTACTAGTTGTGTGACCCTGCCCAAGTCATGTAACCCTGTTTGCTTCAGTTCCTCATCTGCAAAGTGAGCTGGAGGAGGAAATGGCAAACTGCTCTAGTATCTTTGTTAAGAACCTCCCTCCCATCCTCCCCCTCCCCCTGGGGTCATAAAAAGTCAGACTTGACTGAATAGCAACCCCCATGAGCCTGACCCACCTTCAAACAACTTGAGGACTTTGGCTCCCTCCATTTTTCACCTGGACTGCTTTGATTCTTCCTCAGTTAGGTAGCCCCTCCTGATGCTTACCACATTGGTGACAGACTTCAGGGGCACATCTAAATGGCTTCAGTCTCATGGCATCTCAGACCTCCCAAACTCTGCATATTCATCAGCCTCAGCCTCCCAATCAGTAGGGACTAGAGACATTTGCCACCATGCCTGGCTGAGGACATCCATTATGAAATTCCAATACGTACTCAATGTATGATGTGGGACTGAAGCTGAGTGGAGAGACTAGATATTCTAGGCTAGATAGGAAGATCTGAGAGTCTTCTGCTTAGAGATCATAATTAAACTGAGGAGGGGTGAAAGTGGGAAGAAGGGAGAAAGAGACAGAGACAGACAGAGAGAAACAGAGACAGAGAGACACAGAGAGACACACACACAGAGACAGAGACAGATGAGAGAGAGAAAGGTGAGGGAGGGAGAGAGAGAGAGAGGAGATAGAGATATGACACAGAGAGAGGTAAAAGAGAGAAAAAGGGGGAAAGACAGAGAGAGAGAGAAGAGGGAAAGGGGGGAGGGGAAGAAGAGACAGACAGAGAAAGGAAAGAGACAGAGAGACAAAAAAGGGTCTTAAAAGGATCAAGGACAGAGATATGAAAAACACCTAGTGGTGGGGGGCAGGATATGAATTATGATTCAGAAAAGAAGAATAAGAAAGAGTTATCAAGCTGGCAGGAAAAGAAATTGCACAGATTAGGGTCATAAAAACTCAGTAAAGAAAAAGTATACTAGAGGAAAGGGCAGCTAACAGTGTCTAAGGCAGCAGAGAGACCAAGTACGATGAAGACTGGGAAGGGCCATTAGATTTGGCAATTAAGACATCACTGGTAACTTTGGAAAGAGTAGATTCAATTGAGTAATAAAGTTCAAATGAGGTCAAAGAATTGAGGGGTGAATGAGAGGAGAGGAATTGGAAACAATGAAGGTAGTCAGTTTTTTCTAGACATTTTTCTGAGGAAGGGAAGAAAAATAAACGACAATAGCTTGAGGTGATGGTAAGGTCTAGTGAAGGTTCTTTAAAATGATTTGGGTATGTTTGAAGGCAGTGTGGAAGAGTAGACAGGGAGAGACCAAAGATTAAGAGAGGGTGGGATTATTGTGGAGTGTAAATTGCTGGAGTGTCACTGTCTGATAGAGGGATGTCATGGTGAGCATAATAGTTTTGCAAGAAGCTGCCTGGAGTTCCCTTGCCATTCAGTAAAGAAGTTAGGAGGGGGTAGCTGTGGTGAAGGCCCAATAATAAGAAAGAAGATGAGCTATACCTAACAGAGCATGAAATGAGGAGGCATAAGAAAAGCCCAGGTTGGCTTCAAGGCCACATCACAGTGGGAAAAAGGGATAGGTAGAGACTCGGCAGGAATGATCAGCCTTGCAGTTGGGGGTTAGGGGGAAGGTCAAAGGGGTTTTTTTGGTCACTGGTAAAATAGGTATAATTAGCAAAATATATGGTATGATACCTACAGGGTGGCATGAATACCTATTAGTAATTAGCAAATGCTTAGGATCAGCAGAGTGTAGCCAATTAGAAACTAAAGGTAAAACATGATTACACGTTATGTGTTTGTATCTAGTTCTGTCAGGCCAGCAGCATGGAAAATACCCATTGGGACCCATACTTTGACCTTACTGAAAGGCATGTATCTCTTGGTCAGGAAGGAACTGTGTTTCCCTCTGTGGCTGAGATGTCCTAGGGAATTCTTACAATAGGGGATGATAATGTCTCACAGAAAAGCTAACTTCATCAGACGGCTTAGTCCAACACGAGAATCACAGCTTATTAGCAGAGACAAGGCTCTATCGGGAACCCAGTCATGAGGGCAAGAGCCGCTGTGGATTTGATCCCCTACTCTCCCCATCACGCCTTCTGGTATCCAAGATGCTTCTCTTTAGCTTTGAAATCTTGTATTTGTCCCTCCCTCTCCCACATCCAAACAGTTCCCAGGTCTTTTTGGTTATTTCAGATAGCAACTAGCTAGGCCTGGAGTCAGACAGAAGTGAGCTCACTTCCAGCCTCAGACACTACGTACGTGATGCTGGGCAAACCTCTTAGTGCCTCAGTTCTCTTAGCTGTAAAATGGGCACAGTAATAGCACCTGCATCATCGAGATATTAGGATCAAATGAGATAATATTTGTAAAATGCTAACCACAGTACCTGGCACATGGCAAGCATTTCATGAATGCTTCTTACTTTTCCTTTTATTCTCTTTGCTTATTGTTTTCTTTCCATTTCAGCCAGTGGCAATCTATTCTACAGCCTTACCACTTCGCAACTGGATGCTAGGAGTAGCTTCCAAATCAGGCTTCTTTTCTGTAATCTTTCTAATCATCCTGGCTATCCAGGCTACCCAGATAAATCTTCCTAAACAAGCAGTTTTGTCATGATTCCTAAATGTTTTACTTTTTTTTTAATTGTAAAATAACAATGTGAGGGGCATAATTTATTTTCAAAATATTATGATTTTTGGAATAAACACTTAATTTGCTTGTTCTTTAGTCATTTTCAATCATATCTGACTCTCTATGACCCCCATGGGATTTTCTTGGCAAAGACACTGGAGTGGTTTGCCATTTCCTTCTCCAGCTCATTTCACAGATGAGAAAACTGAGGCAAACAGGGTTAAGTGTCTTGCCCAGGGTCACACAGGGAGTGTCTGAAGTCAGATTGATTGGAGCTCTTGAATTCCTAAAACACTGTTTTCATCATGTCACTCTCCTGCTAATAGTCTACATCTAAGCCCTGAATCTCAGTTCAAAGGTGTTCCATAGGCTGGCGTCATCTTCCCTACCCACTTTCAAAGATGATCCCCATCTCCTCACTGGGGCTACCAGAAGCTTTGCTCATTCTGGTCTCTTTGACTTGGCTTGTTTTGTTCCCCTTCTACTTTCACTTATTTTAGTCTCCATGTTATTACAAAGCCAGTGCTAAATCCTTTCAGAAATTCTTCCTTCAAGAACAAGCTCATTTCACTTTCTTTGTGAGGGTTCTTCTTCATAAACTATTGTACAATGTTAACTCTACAGTAAAAGCAGATTAGGTATTTATTCCCAAGTCACAAAATTTTGAAAACAACTTAAATTATATTCCTCACATTCAGTTACTTTATGATTTTTTTAAAAAGTAAAAAGTTAGTAATCATGACAAAGATGAATGTAAAGCTGCTTAAGGATGTGTCAATATTATAAAACACATAAAAGGGGTTTCAATTGAAAACATCACAGTGCTTCAAGCTTCAGAACCAAGTTTGAAGTCATTGAACTTGCTCACAACTTCAGTAACATCCTTGAAATCCCAGAATTTTCTTGGCACTAGTAGTTAATACCACACAATTTAATATTTGAGCATGCTCTGCCATGCCAGCTCTTGAGGAACTGAACAACGACGCCATCATTGGGATTCAATGCCACTTCCTCTCTGGGCCACTTTAGATAAGGTCTCCCCAGTGGTTACATTGGCAGGCTTGAATTAGGAGGACCTGAGTTCAAACCCTGCTTAAATACTTACTAGCTGTGTGATCCTAGGCAAGTCACTTAACCTGTCTCAGTTTCCTCATCTATAAAATGTAGATAATCATAGCATGTACCTCCCAGTATTGTTAAGATAAATAAGATATTTGTAAAGTGCTTTGCAAACCTTAAAGTGTATATACAGGCTATCTACTGTTATTATTGTTGTTGTCTGTTATTATCTGTAAAATGAGGCAGAGTGTATCATAACAATAGTACAAATTTATGAGGAACTTAATTTACAAAATGCTTTCTTTCATTGTACATTATTTCACCTGTTCCTCACAGTCACCACTGAGGTAAGGACTAGAAGTTTGATTTTTACAGATGAGGAAACTGAGGCTTAGAGATACATTCACAGTTCAAAAGTGCCAGAGTGCCTTTCCTGTGCTTAATCTAGCATGTATTTGTTTCATGATGTCATCCAACAAGTTCCACATAATTCTATGTGGAATCCAACATTCTATGATTTTATCCTATTTTACATATTCTTCATTCTACCTCTTGTATCCTTTGAATTAGACAGCAAGAAATTCAGGGGATGGGTGGGAACTAACTGTATATGTTTGTATGTACAATTTATTAACAATTTATTTATTAGCCATTTATTCTGCTTGGCCCCAAAGGTGAAAAGTAAGTACCAATAAGTAGAAAACAGAGGGAAGCAGGTCTGGGCTTGATAGAAAGAAGAATTTTCTAATAATTACAATTGCCCCCAAAGTAAAATTGGTTGTCTCAGGAGGCAATGTCACTAAAGGTTTTCAAGGGAAAACTGATTAATTATTTTTCAGGAACACATTTCTGATGAGATGGCAATACAACACTTGAGTAAGTTGGATGGGATGACCTATTAGTTCCTTCCTAGTTCTGTACCTGAGTCATAGTAATAATGTTGTAAAAACAGTTAAGTACTTAATTACAAGTCAGGTTAGGTAGCTCAGTAGATTTAGTGTTTGACCTGGAATCAGGAAAACTTGAGTTCAAATCCTGCCTTAGATACCTACTTCTGGTGTGATCTTGGGCAAGGCACCTAACCTCCCTCAGTCTGTTTCCTCATCTGTAAAATGGGGATAATAATTACATTTATCTCACAAAGGTGTTATGCTTAGCACAGTTCCTGGCACATAGTAGGCCATAATTAAATACTTATTCCTTTCCCTTATCCAAAAGCAATTTGCAAATAAAATGCTAGCCATTATTACTATTATAAATGCATAAATATAATTTAATATGTTTTAATAACATATTATTAGTACTTTCAACAAAAGGGATTTAAAGGAAATTTTGAGAGGAAGGGTTCATTATAAGGGCACAAGAATTGCCACATTGGGCCAAATATACATGCTCTCTAATCTAGTATTTTAATGGTACTACCAAGAGACTTCCTTGAGATCCATCTCAGAAGTTTAGACAGATTTTTTTTTTAAATCTGAGTTTTCCTTAATAGGCCATAATAACATTATTATTGCTGTTATTAAAAATCCTGATTTGTAGACATCATTTGAAAAATAAAACAAAATACAATATCAAGGTGCAGATGTAGGAGAAGAATCCTATAGCTACAGTGACATAATCTTACTATCCTGATTTACTTTATATGACAGGACAGTCAATAACTAATGAATAGAATTGAAAAGCATCTTAATATCATTTTTATGGCCTTCTCCTCTATAAATGTAATGGTTTTTATTTTGCCCTCTCTCTAGACCTATAAAAGATACAAGTACAGTGACGTTTGAAGGTGGCAGAATGTGCCCTGTTTCAGGGGTAGAAGAATTACTTCTTCATTCCACCAGATTCTTGGGCAATGGAGTGGAAGAGTGTATTTCATTCTTCAAATAAAGCATTATCAAGGTATTGAGGAGAGGGGACATCTCAGCTAGTGATAGCTTTTCATCAGAAGATTGAACACTAGGAAATAGGGAATCTCTCTTTGTTTTCCCTAATCATCTCCTTCCCATCACACCCCTTGCCCTTCTCAATAGTTAGTGTTTATTAGGTATTGAAGACACAGCTAGATGGTGCAGTGGATAGTGTGCTGGGCTTTGAAATTTTCCTGTTTGCCTCAATTTCCTCATCTGTAAAACGGAGAAGGAAATGGCAATTCATTTTGCCATTTCCAGTATGGAAACTGGCACTCCATACGCCAGTATCTTTACCAAGAAAACCCCAAATTGGGTCACAAAGAGTTGAATATGACTAAACAACTAGCCACCAATGATCTTCCCTAAGGCTTGGCTGTGCATAAAACATTTCTTGAATGAGCAGCATAAAGTTACATGAATATACATACAACTCCCTAAAACATAAAGGAAGAATTAAGCTCAAATGATTTTAATGCTATTGGATCTGAGACATAGAATTACTGTAGTTTATTGTTATTTTGTATTATAGTAAAATAAAAAAGTTATTGCATTTTATGTTAACATTATACAGTTAACACCTTAAGCACTTTAATTATTGATAATAATGATAGTTGAATTTTCATACATTTCAGATTTATAAAGGGTATTCCTCACAGTGATCCTTTAATGCTTCTATTCTACAGAGACACACCGCCTAGTCCTCTAGTTGAAGAAACTGAGACAATAAAATGAAGGTCATACTGCAAAAAGTGGCACATTGCATACAGCCTTGGACCTGTACTCAGGTAAAATATGTGTTCAAATCTGACTGATTTGAACTCCAGGCTGAGGACTAGATTCATTGGCAGATTCTATTGCATAGAAAGATAAGTAGAAAGATGTTTAGCCCAGAAAAGATGTTTGGATCAAGTAGTAGAATCACAGAAATATTTAAAGAGTAATATAAAACAAGATTTGGGTTTATTCTGCTTTGCTCAAGAAATACAAAAATAAATACCAATAAGTAGAAACTATAGGTAAGCAGATCTGGGCTTTTAGGAAAGAAGAATATACAATTAGAATTGTCCCCAAAGTTAAATGGTTTGCTTCAGAAGGTGGAGTCTGCAAAGGAAAGTTGACTAATCATTTTCCAGAAACACATTCCTGATAAGATGGTGATATATCATTTGGGTAAGAAACAGGATGAGATGTTCCCTCCTAGTTTCTTCACTTGTGTCAGGTCACAACTCTAATTCACATATTAAGATCAACTTTCAAAATTATTATATTGTCTTTTCCTAGACATCTTTTGATTTCTCAAGTGAAAAACTAGAAAATTATATAAATTAAAAAATTAAAAAGATGATGAGTTGTCCATTGTATCCCAGGAAATGAATCAAGGATCATTACAAATGGTTAGTATTATAGCAAAGAAGAATAGTAGTTAGAAGAAATTACTTTAGCACCATAGCAAGGACAAACTGTGGATCTACTTGAAGTTGAACAGTTTCGTAATATAGTTATTGATATACTGGGGTACACTTAGTTGGAAGGTTTAAGAAACAGATGAGGCTGTTATTAGCTGCAAGTAAATAATTAGTCTTAATTAACTTTGTTGCCTCTAGGCAATTTGTATAATTCACAAAAGGAAAATTAGGCTCTTTTAAAGCCTCCAGGATTTGAGGATTAAATCACTATTTTGTCTCAGAGTCCTAGGAAATTACTCTCCCCCCCAAAAAAAAAATTCATGGCGTAGAAGACAGGCAATTGATAAAGCAAAGATTGTGTCTCTGTTTAGGATTAACACCTTCTCTCTCACCCTCTGAGCCTTTCCTTGCCTGTGGAAATGCTTGGTGCTGTCCATGGTTTCAGAAGAACAGTTTTCTGGTACAGGATAATAAATAGGAGATGTATTCTGAGACTGCCTAGAATACATTTTTGATAAGGTGAATATTGGAGACTTCCTTGTCAACCTAAGGGTATGTCTGAGAGTCAAGAGTTAACTTCTACTTGATGTGCTGCTTATTGTGGCAATAAATTGCAGGGAATTATTGGGAAAGAATTGGGAACAAAATAGATACTATGAAATTCTACAAGTCTTGTCTAAAAAAAGGTGCAATTGATATAAAGAAGGTCAGAAAGTGATAAATGAAATGATCAAAGGAAAGTGAGAAACATTTGCTGTATGGGGACTAGAAAAGAAATACTAGTACTTAGATTTTGAAAGATGAAAGCTGAGAGAGAATATGATGGAAATCTTTAACTTCATGAAGAATATATATATATATATATGTATGTATATGTAGAGAAAGAGGGAGAGAAAGAGAGAAGAAGGAGAAGGAGGAGGAGGGGGAAGAAGGGAGGGGAAAGAAGGGAGAAGAGGAAGAATATAATCTTGTTCACAAAATCCCAGAAAAAACTAGGTCATTCCCTATAGTTTGAGAAAAAGTACACTGAGGGCAGATAAAAGGAAGTAGTAGTAGAGGTGAAGCAGCAAAATTATGGAACTCTTTCCTAATATAGTTTGAATTCTTGGAAAAAGGTGAGAAATGGCTAATCTGTAAATGGCCTATTAAGGAAAACTCAGATTTAAAAAAAAATCTGTCTAAACTTCTGAGATGGATCTCAAGGAAGTCTCTTGGTAGTACCATTAAAATACTAGATTAGAGAGCATTTGGCCCAATGTGGCAATTCTTGTGCCCTTATAATGAACCCTTCCTCTCAAAAATTTCCTTTAAATCCCTTTTGTTGAAAGTACTAACATTCCATGTCTCTTGTTCAGTCAATTTGTTATATCCCTTTCCTTGTCATTCTCAGCTAAACCTTGACAAATGCTCTTATTCCAAAATTTGCTTCTTTTTCTTTGTACTCTAGAAAAATACTGAGAAGACTTGAGCCCTGTACACGATTCTATTTTATTATGCATTCCTGCATCATTCGGCAATATCCTTTCACTCTCTTTCATTCTGCTCAGTCTGTCCTCAAAAGTTCCTTTGCAGTGCTTTTCCTTGACCACCCTAAGGCTGCCTGAAGACAGACTGTTGTGAGAACATCATGTTATTTGTCACTTATCTTTCCTCTGAGTCTATCACCCCAGTTCTCCCTGTATCTTTTTATATTGTTTGCCTAATTAGATTTAAACTTGTTGTACAAGAACCATGTCCTACTCTACCTCTGTTCAGAACCTGGTGCTATGTGGCAGGTAGTTGCTCCTGGCTCCTGGCTAATGAGACCCTCCAGGGGAACTTGCAAAAATGACTGGTGGCTTACACGACAGTGAAAGCTAGCACTTCCCAGTATTTTGTTCCTGATGCTAATTTTTTTTTTCAGTTTTATAGAAGTAGAACTATTAGAGAAAAGCAAATACCACTTAAAGTAATAATCCCTTTTTATGAGAGAAAATATGTACTATTTTACCAAGTGCTTCAGTAAATTAATAATTGAAACCTATAATCTAAATGTTCTGTTTCTTCTTTTCTTTCAGGCATTTTTCATATCTGTTTTAGCTATCCTGACTCTGCTATACACTTGGCATATGGAATGATGGTGTTTGCTTAAACTGTGCCTGTAAACTTCAAACTAGAAACTTTGGGGCTCAAATAAAGGGAAGGAAATGTGTAGAGCTATCAACACCCAGCCGTTGTTTTTCCTAGTTTTTAGTTTTCAAATGAACTGGCTCATTTAAATTCTCACTTAGAAATGACTCTTCCAGGGGCCACTGATAAGGTACATTCAGTAATGAAAAAGATACTAGCTCCTCTCTGTGAATTGAAAAAAGCCCCCTAGTCCAAGTAGGAAGTGCTGACTTGGAAACACTGGTAGTTTGACACAGTGGAAGAAATAAAATTGCCATGAACAAAGGTGAAAAAGGGATTTTCTTTGTCAAAAAGAGGCTCCTACTGGATGAACTGTCTCAAGACTGTGACTTGTCCTATCTTGTCTGGGGAAGTTAATGACTGGTAATGTTGAAAGAATCCGTCTTTTGTCAGATCATTACAGCAGTCATGGCCACATCTGCCTGAAGATGTAATGACTGGTTCTACTATGGGGCTAAAGCACTGTAGGTGAAACGTGACTCAGTTATATTACCCTTGGACTGATTGGGATAAGGAAGCACTTCTATAATTTAAACCAGAAGGCCTTTGTAAAGAAGCCCTGGGGCATGAATGCAGCAGGGATCATGAATCGCCTGGCCCATCTCCTGGTCCTCAGTCTTGAGGCCAGAATGGTTGACTTGGTCATGCTACCTGTGAAAGTCCCTGAGGCATTTAAGGTGATTGATTCATTTTAGAGTTGAGTGAAAAGAGCGTGGTTTAATAGGGGCTGAGAGAACACCAAGATAATCACAATATTATCCCTGTGATCAAGCAACTTATATTAAGGAAAGCTAGACTCAAGGGTGTGCTGTCCAAGGGGGGGAAAAAAAAAAAGCAAGACACATTTAGGTTTAAGCTGTATTATTAACATTTTCTCCATTACTTTCTGAAGTCTAGATAATCTACAAAACAATAAATCAAGCCCTAATTTGTAGAGTTTGCCCATTTCTAAAGTATAAGTGCTCACACAGAAAAGTTAACAATTAGCTTTTGTGAGTAACTTCAAGCTGGCTCTAGTACAGCCCTGGAAAGAACACATATGTTACAACTAATATGAAAGTAGAATGTAAATGCAAAAGAATAGTGGAGATGGGAAAGGACTATGCAGGAAACTTTTATTAGTTTGAATGAAAGAGGCTGACTGTGCATGTCTTGCCCTTGTATAGTAGCAGAAAAGATATGTTAAGAAGAATTCTTGTTCGATCACATCTAACTCTTTGTGGCCCCTTCTGAGGTTTTCTTCACTAAGGTACTGGAGTGGTTTGCTATTTCCTTCTCCAGATCATTTTACAGATGAGGAAATTGAGGCAAGAAGGGTTAAGGGACGTGCTCAGGTCACATAGCTAGTGTCTCGGGGCATATCTGAACTCAGATTCTCCTGACTCCTGGCCCAAAAATATTCACCTCACCACCTACTTGAGAGAACAGTATCTCTTTCTAAAAACTCCATGGGAATCTTGCCCTAACAAGAGATAGAGAAGATAAAATAGATAATTTCAGTTGCATAACATCTAACTTTTTTACATAAACAAAAGCAAATAGATTAGAAGAGAAACAGTAAACTGAAAAAACAAAATTGCCTCAAATTTCTCTGATAAGGGCCTGATATTTATGATATATAGGAAATGATATAAATACATAAAAACAATAGCCATTCCACAATGTATAAATGGTCAAAGGATATAAAAAGGCAGTATTCAAAATAGAAAAGGCACATTATCAACAATCATTAGAAAAAATGCTCCCCAACACTAAAGCAGTTTTCCATTCCACATCATGGGGGTTAGGAACACAGCACCCCTGAGATCTGGAAAATCCATATGAGTTTTTTTGGTTCTCCCTTTGTGCCAGAGAAATTTGAATTATTATGCTGATATCATACAACAGTATACATATACTTTATGCATTTCTGAGTTTCTAAACTTTTTCTGTATCATCTGCTGGTCTTTGCATATCATCTGTGACTTACACAAAACTTCCAAAAAATTCCCATTTAATTTCTTATGCCAAGTCACAATATATCAGAATTGCAATGGGGAAAGTCACGATGTGGAAGGAATGACTGCAATAAGAGAAACAGAAACTGAAGCAACTCTGATTACTTTATCCCTTATCTAGCAGCCTGACAAATATAGGAGGAAAAAAGATGCTGATAATTGTTGGAAGGGTTGTGGGAAGCTGGTACTACCATATATGCACATGTAATGAATAAATTCTGGTTTCATATACAAACTTCTTTTTTTTTTGGTCTTTGAATATGAAAATGTCCCTGTTGATAATTTCCTAGTTCACGATAAAAATATTTTCAATTAATGACTCCATACAACAAATTTAATTGCTTTACTGAGGGAGAGACCCTGAAAGACTTTTCTGGAATTGTGACATGCTTTAGGAGAGGACCTCTGAATATTTTTCCACTCACAACCCCTTTCTGCTTGAGAACCTCAGGTATACAAATATATAAAATAGGTATACAAATCAGACATTTACTGATAACAAATCATTATTTTGTGACACCCCCCCTACAATCAATTACAAGATTCTGTATGTGATTACAAACCACAGTTTAAGCAGTGAAGTTTTAGGGCACATATCCCAGATCATGTATATGCCACAAAATAGCAACAATGTTAACGACTATTTGGGCCAAACACATAACACATATATTGGGCCTATTTGGCCCAAAGCTAAAATAACCTTTGGATGGCTGGAAAGGATTGTGGTATCCTCTAAAGCAGCAGTTCTTAACATGAGGTCTGTGAACTTGGATTTTTTTTAAATATTGATAACATCATTTAAAAACAAATAGCTTCATTTATAATCCCATATATTTTATTTTTTGGGTTTAAAAGCACTATTCTATGGAGGGTTCTAGAGTCTTCATCAGCCTGATAAAGAGATTCATAACACAAAAAAAGTTAAGAACTCCATGCACAAGGAAATGTTGGGTAGGCAGGGCAGCAGGTAGAAGTGGAGTGAGCTGGAAGTTCAGTTTCTGTCCCCTATAAAGGAAGGCGCTGGGATGGTTTTTGTACTCTCCTCCAGCCCTACGATCAGAAGAGAGAGGAAGCAGGTGGCATTAAGCCAGGCTTCAGTTAGTATTGATTAGCACAAGCGCTTTTGACCTGTTGTTTCTGACCTGGGTCAGTCTGTCCTTCCTGAGACAACGCAGGAACATCCAGCTCTCAGGGCCAAACCACATTAATGTGAATACAGTAAGGACACAGCATCTCCACTGCACTCCACCAGCTTCAGCCTCCCCAGGAGCTGGGATTACAGGCTGTGCTGCCAAACCGGCTACCCCTATCATTCCTAATGTATAGTAGTATGCATATATAGTAATGTGTAGTACAGCTAGGAAGTGAACAAAATGCTTCTAAAGTGTGCTGACTAGGGCACCATATGAGGAAGTAGACTTCCTGATGTACTGTGCTTTCTAGAGCCCCACATTGGGCGCCAAAATGGACCGTCCGGACTAGCTCTCTGGAGGATCTCAGATGAGCCCAGTCCTTGGTCTTAGAGGGGGAGTGATGAGGCTGAGACCCACGAGGATGGGCAAAGATGGAGTCCCTTTATTTCAAGTCCTCTCAGCCCTTAAATACCTTAGTACAATTACATCACTGCAGTACACTGAGCATGTGCCAACTACAGTACAATTACATCACTACAACACACTGAGCATGTGCCAATTACAGTACAATTACACCACTGCAGCACACTGAGCATGTGCCAACTCTAGTACAATTACATCACTGTAGCACACTGAGCTAACTATAAGCACCCTGCTATTATTATGTAAATGCATCTTTACTGCAAGTATCTCTGCTTCAAGTGGATCGCTGGTGGTCATACCTCCCCCCCACTTCTCAGGAAGGCTGAGACACCCCAAGGGGAGATGAGAGGCAAACCAGACATTGCCAGCAGATTCCCTCTGGGCTGAAAGGTCTTACACCTCACCAAGAATCCCCCCCCCCTTTCTGTGGCCCTCTACATCCTTATTCCTGGAAGTTAAGTCTCTTTTAATGGAACTCCAAATTGCATTAATTTCTTTGGTATCTCCTCCATACTTCTGAAATTGCCATTCACTAAAAGTCCCCTATTTTTTTTCAGAAAAACCACTATTAATCACACTTCCTATATTCCATGACTGTGAAATTGATTTTTTTTTTGACCCAAGACTTTTTTTCCCCTGAGGCAATTGGGGTTAAGTGACTTGCCCAGGGTCACACAGCTAGGAAGTGTTAAGTGTCTGAGGCCAGATTTGAACTCAGGTCCTCCTGACTTCAAGGCTGGTGCTTTATCCACTGTGCCACCTAGCTGCCCCATGAGCCAAGACTTTTAATTCTATTGAATTCATCTTCTTATATTCAGACCAATGCTTTATTCAGGATAGTCTTTTAAGATAAGTATTTTAAACAAGCATTCCAATTATCACATTTAGAAATTAAGAAACTTAAATTGTTGGTAAGAACATTGAATATTGCAGAGCCAATTATAAATCCCTGAGATACTATAATGGACTTTTTTCCAAGTTAGCATTAAACTATTAATGACTAGTCTTTTAATCTGACTAGTCTTTAAATTAGAAGACAGTTCCAAGTCTATCCTACTGGATCATCTAGCCTATATCGTTTTATAATAATAGTGTGAGAAATTCCATAAAATGTTTTGCCAAATGTAGGTGGATTAATTACAATACCTCCTGATCTAACAGTTTATTATATAACTTTGCCAGAATAGCAAATAGATTAATATAGCATGACTTCTTTATTATAAAGCATTCTGGCCCTTTAGAATCACAACTTTCAGATCCAAAAAATTGGTAAAAATAACAAAATAAGAAAGTAGTCAATATTGGAAGAATTGTAGAAAGACAGACACATTAATACACTGTTGGTGGAGCTGTAAAAGGCCCAGCCATTCTGGAATTTGGAATTTACTTTAATCTTCTTACTCTTTGACCCAGATATTCCATTACTGGGCAAATATCTCAAAGAGATCAAATTTTAAAAGAAAATTTCCATATATACCAAAATATCAATAGCAGAATATTTTGTAAAAGCAAAGACCTAGGGAGTAAATGTTGATGCTTATGGATGAAGGAATAGTTAAACAAATTGTGTTAAATGAATATGATAGAAAATTATTGCACCCTAAGAAACTATGTCTTTGAGGACTATGGAGAAGCATAGGATGAACTATATGAACTGATGCAAAGTGAAGCAAGCTAAAACAGGAAAGTAATATGATGCCATCATGAACAATCAATAAAGCACCATCAAGAGTCAGGAAAATATTCTATTCTATTCTCAGACACCACTGGAGGCACAATTCTAAAGCCAGTGTCATCTTGGATTAGGTTTGATGTTGAGACAAAGTGAAGCACTTTTAAGTCATTCAATTTAAATCATACTACATTTACATGTAGACTGAACCATGTAAGCACATAAGAGTTGGAGTAATTGTCCTTCAGTCTGTTATTTGAATCACTGCCATATTTATTCTCTTATCATTCAAAGTTCTAAGGTAATCTAGAGGTATGTTTTGTTTTTTCTTCTTAATGACTAAAACTGAAAGATATCTCTCATCACTTAATCAGCACTGGTCTTCCATTCCAAACTGTTAAATGTCACTAATTTAATAAACTGGAGTAACTTATTTTTCCATAAATAGTTGCTCATATATCTACACATTAAAACTCCTCATCTCTTAGCTTAAATTAAATTTTAGAGTTGTACTCCATATAATTTATTAATAATTTAACAAATAAAAAGTATTATTTACAACAATTGAAGTATAAGAAATATTACAGCAAAAGTTTCTTCTAATCATCAATTTAACTGCTGACTTCTCAGTTCTGGAATACAATCCTACCATTCAGCTTTAACAGAACAGCAGCTAGAACTTTTCAAGATTTTTCCATATATTTCTTTACAAGATAAAAGTTAAAATAGTTCTATCCAAAAAGCAGTTCTCTTTTTCTTTCTCTGTGTACTTTACTCAGTCTTTCTTCAACCATAAGAGTCCATAGCTTCTACACAATAACAGTTAAACTGTCAATCTTTTCACAGATAAGGGTTTCTTCACAGACTCCTCAAGGAATGGCCATTCAACTGTTACTGTTTAATATTTGAAAAGTTTCAAATAATAAAAATAGTGTCTGTATCTCTGGGGGTGAGGCTGTTGAAGCCAGTGTGATGTAAGGGGAACTCTCTGGGAATGAGAGGAAAAAAGGATAGACTGAGAAATAAAGATGATGTAAAAACAAAATATACCAATCAAAAAAATCACAAAGAATGGGAAATATACTGCAAGAATGTTACAGGAAATTGTTCCAATTTTTAAAGAAGGTAATAGTATCTGCAAACTATAGGTCAATAAGCTTGACTTTCATTCCTAGGGAAATTACTGAACAAATCCTTAGAGATAGTTTATTTGCCTTCCATGTCACATTATTGACTAATGTTGAGTTGACAACCTACTTAAAATCCCCAGATTTTTTCTAAGTAAATTTCTGACTATTCATGCTTTTCTTAAAGTGTACTTGTGAAGTTGACTTTTTAAACCCATGTAATACTTTACATTTATCTCTTTTAAACCATATTAGATCTAGCTGAGTTTAAATCCTGTTTAGATCTTTAAATTGTTAACTCTCAATTCCAGGACATTATTTATTCTCCTACCTTTGTGTAATGTTCAGATTTGATATGCACACTACCTTATCTTTTATCTGATATTGATGAAAATAATGAACAGCATAGAATCAAGAATGAATTCCAGGGCCTCTGCATTAGAGATCTCTGAGGTGACATTGAAACATTAATGACTTCTCTTTATTTTTGGCCATTCAACCAGTTCCAGAGATGATTATCTGCCCTATTTCTATCTATCCTATACACAAAAATGGCACAGGAAACTATGTAAAATACTTTAAAAAAAAAATCAAAACAAAACCAGGAAGACTATATCCAAAGTATTTGACAGATTTATCAGTCTAGTAATCCTGTTTAAAAAAGGAAATAAGGCTAGTATAGCATGACCTATTCTTGATGAGCCATGATGAAATTTTGTGATTACTGCTTCCTTTGCAGATGACCTGACTGGCCTGTAGTTTGTGGGTTCCTGGGTAAGTCAACTAGCCTCTGCTAAGCCTCCAATGGTGGTTGTAAGAATTAGGTAAGATTTTATTAGGAAAGCAAAATTTTAAATTTTATACGAATACTATCATAATTATTACTAATATTTTAGAAAATCAGAATATTTGTCTTTCTCAAGTCCTGTGGCATGTCTCCTCCAGTCTTTGAAAGACTGCCAACAGTACTTACCAATTACATCTTACCATTGATTTTATTACCCTGGTACTTCATTTGACTATGATGAATTAAAATCAACAATGAGGCTTTTATCTTATTTCTTCTATTTTGGGTTTCAGTATGCTAGTAGCCATTTTTATTCTGTCCTTTTTCAATCCAAAAATCATGCTCTTTGAAAGAGAACACCAAAGTAAATTAAGGAATTGAGCACTTCTTTCTTCTATCCATTTTCTGTAAAACTAAGTCCATTCCAAACAACAGTGCTATTTCTTATTTGATTATTATATATTTCAATATACTTCTAATGTATTCTATATAAATATGATGTCTATGTATACGTATATGTGTGTATATGTGTATATTTGTCTTTAACATTCATCATCAGCCTCAAATTAATACATTTTAGCATTCCTTACACACCATTTTCTCAGGACTATTCCATGCTTTTGTGTCCAACCTCTATTACTTAATTTGATCAATAATTTTTTGTGTATTTGTATTTGTTTCTTTATACACACAGTTTTCTTCCTTTCTTTTTCATCAAAATTGTTTTTCTTTGTGTCTTCAGATTTTCATTTTTTAATTTTAAAAAATTATCACTCTATCCTATTCTCCCATCATTTCTTCTCACTGAACAAACAAAATAAATTTTTTTAAAAACCAGAACAAAAACCCCCAAATTTCTCAACATGTATCTATATAGTTAGGCAAAACAAATTTTCACAACAACCATGCCTGAAAATGTATGCCTCTGCCTTTTAAGTTCATCCTCTTTTTATTTGGAAGTGAATAGAATGTTTAATCATTCTTTTGAACCAGTGATTTATCATTACATTGATCTTTTGAAGCTGTTTTTCTTTATGTTATCATTGTATAAATAGTTCTAGTTCTAATTACTTTGTTCTGCATCAATTCAGAAATCTTCCCCAGTTTCCTTTGATATTGCCCATTTCATAAAATTTCTTATGACAACAATATTCTTGCACATTCACACACTACAAATTGCTTAGTCATTTCACAATAGGAGGAGAACCCTTAGCTTCCAATTTGGGGCTAATACCAAAAGGAAAGGGGAAGGGATTAAAGAATTATCTAGTACCTACTCTGTGACAGACACCTGTGACAGACAGGTAAGCTCTTACTGAATATTATTTCATTTGGTCCTCTCAACAACTCTGGGAGATACATGCTGCTACTACCCTTATTTTTTTTGGTGAGGAAATTGAGACAGAGGAAATTGAGGCCTGCCCATGCCACAGCTAGTAAGTGTCTGAGGTTGAATTTGAACTCAGGTCTGAGTCCATTCATTGTGCTAAGTGTAGCTGCCATAAATGTGTGTGTGTGTGTGTGTGTGTGTGTGTGTATACATCCTTTTCCTCTTTTTAAAAAATGTCTTTGAAGTATAGGCCTAGTAGAGTTATACTTGGGTGAAAGGGCATGTAGCATCAGAATTTCATTCTTGAGAGTATCCTATTATTTTCTACTTTGGCCTACATTACTTCTGGACTAATCTCAATAATAACATGATTGATATGGCTGATATGCTTTATGATACTGTAGAATATATCACAATATAGTACAATGCAATAAAATACAAAATAATTAGCATAATACAAATCAACCAGAATAACTTATAGTCAGAAAAGGGTTTTTTTTCATGCTAAAAAAAAACAAAAACAAAATAAAAAAAAACTTCAGTTGTAGAGCTTGGGTGGACGTGAGTGTTTAGATAATGCTGGAAAATACATACTACTGTGTTTTTTATAGTTACTAGTAAACAAAGATAAAAATATATTGTTTTTTCTCCATTGACTAAAAACTCCTGAATTTATGGGTTATTGTCCAAACTTATAAACAACTGGCAATGGAACTCTTCAGTAGGAGATCCTGGACATCATAAAATAGCATCTCACAAATTCTGAATGGGAAGGTAAGAAGGAGCATTAATAGCAAAACAAATCTTATTACTTGTATTGCTGTCTTTGCACAGCTCATGATGAAAATGTCCACTCACCTGTTGCAAAATAAGAGAACATCTTTTCAACATTTCATTATACATAGTGCTTCTTGTTGCAAACTACAGAATACCTCAAAAGTTATTAACTTGGAGAGCTAACATTTTAAGGCCACTGCAGCACAGTGTTGATGGCTTATATTTCAAGGGGGAAATAAATCATTATATATAAATTTAAAGATGTGACTAGGTTATTTGATAAGCTTAAACCAAGATTAATGGGGTGCTTTACTGGAAATAAGAGGCTAATCTATAAAATCTGTAGCAAGATGGTAGGCTATACACTTCTTTCTAAGTTGAGTCACTACATGTTTAATTCTTTCAAGTCACTGCAATGGTAAGAGTGCCATGAGAGTAATAGCACATCCACATTGGCATAATTTTGATTCTATTGAAAGACTAAACATCTGTCTCTTTCAATACCTGTACTTTACGCAATTACTTGACTTGTCAAGCCATTTGATGACTATTGCACAAGACTTGAAGTGTGATGTCTCCAAGGAAAGATATACCAGGAACTGAAGAGGTAGCTGTTTAAAAATCCTGTCATTATCACTATCAACTGAGGCACAAAACAAAGAATCATATCGCCAAAAATGCTTGCCCCTAACATGCAGGATGTTCTAATTACATTCCAAATGGAAGACAAATTTCCTCTCTCTACATAGTGAGATGCTCCATATTCTTCTATTCATAAAAAGTATTTTGTTGATCACACCATCTTCCAGAAAGCTCAGTAA
This sequence comes from Myrmecobius fasciatus, assembly GCA_023553655.1. Lineage (NCBI taxonomy): Eukaryota > Metazoa > Chordata > Mammalia > Dasyuromorphia > Myrmecobiidae > Myrmecobius > Myrmecobius fasciatus. Next base: position 157,784 of record JAJPUD010000625.1, on the reverse strand, counting down.
TATCGACAAACTTTCAGAAGAAACAGGCTTACACAGATATGGACCTGATAACTAAACCAGGAAAGGCCAAAACCGAGAAAGAAAATTATAAACCAATTTCCCTAATGAATATTGATGCAAAAATCTTATATAAAACATTAGCAAAGAGATTAAAACAAGTTATTTGCTGGATAATACAATGAAAAGGTTTGTGGTAAATGTAAATAGTCTTTGGCATAACTATACCTGACTTGCTTGCATTTGGTAAGTGGCATAAAAAATAGCATCCAGGAAGCATATGATTGGAAAAGTAAATAAAGCAGTCATATAGGTAAGGCTTTTTTGCATTTTTTTTTTTTTTTTTTTTTTGCTGAGGCAATTGGGGCTGACTTGCCCAGGGTCACACAGCTAGGAAATGTTAAATGTCTGAGCTCGGATGTGAACTCAGGTCTTCCTGACTTTCTGACTTCAAAGGTGGTGCTTTATCCACTGCGCCACCTAGCTGCCCTTGGATTTTTATTTTAAAAATATTTTATTTGTTAAATGACCAAGCATTATTTTTTCCTTTCCCATCTTCCCCTATCCACTGAAAAAAAAAAAAAAGGAAGGAAGGAAGGAAGAGAAGGAGGGAGGAAGGAAGGAAAAAAGGGATACACAATTTGTGTATCATTTAAGTACAATCAAGCAAGACCTTTTCCCATATTCATCATATCTAAAAGTGCATTTCTTATTCATGCTTTGGTAAGAGAAGGCAAGAGGAAGAGAGAAGCCTGAAAACTTTTAACATTCTCTTTTTTTTTTTTTGCTGAGGCAATTGAGGTTTAAGTGACTTGCCCAGGGTCACACAGCGAGGGAATGTTAAATGTCTGAGACCAAACTTGAACTCAGGTCTTCTTGGCTTCAGGGCTGGTGCTCTATCCACTGTGCCACCTAGCTGCCCCATTAACATTCATTTTTTAAAACTTTTGAGTTTCAAATTCTCAGTCCTTTTACTCATGACATATATAACATCATATAAGTGAAATGCGAAATATTATTTTTGACATTCATTTTTAAAAAAGAAAGCCTGAAAACTTGATTTAAAAAGGATATGTCGGGGCAGCTAGGTGGCATAGTGGATAGAGCACTAGCCCTAAAGTCAGGAGGACCTGAGTTCAAATTTGGCCTTAGACACTTAACACTTTCTAGCTGTGTGACCCCGGACAAGTCACTTAAACCTCAATTGCCTCAGTGCAAAAAAAAAAAAAAAAAAAAAAGGATATGTAGAGTTACAGTATTGAATTTGGTTCTACTACAGATGATACCTACAATATATCACAAAGCACAAATGACATCAATATTAAGTTAGTGTTTTATGTTCTAGGGGAAGATAAACTTCAGACAGACTTCAAATTTCATATTTCCCACAATCTTGGTATTTATTTTTCTTTGTAATCTTTCATATTGAATCATTTTATCCAGATATCCCTAACCAGAATATAGTAAAGAATCAGATAATCACAAAGCAAGCAAAAAAAGGCCTTGCACTGCCTGTACAAAATAAAGGCCACAAATGTATACATTAAAACTAATACAAATTACTCCTGGAGTATTCAATCCAATCTAAACAATAGGAATATTTTCAGGGAAAGAGGGAGCACCTTAGTAGAATACTTTGGATAAACATTTGGACAGAATAACATGGACCTTTCAGGTTGCTGTGAGGAACATATAATATGTGAAACACTTAGCACAGTGGCTGGCACATATAGTAGGCACTACATAAATGTCAGCCAAGTTATTATTTATCATCATCATCCTCCTCTCTACACTAAGCACAATAGTAGAAGGAGACCTCCTCGCCCAAGTTTACGTGCTGGAGGCTGGAACAGGGACAATTCTACGATATGACTGTGTATTAGAATGGTAGAGGCAGGATGCTGTAAGGCTATTAATGTATGTAGGGTTGACTGCCACTTAGCCAGTCACCACAGGGTAGCTGCTTCCAATTCCTTTCCAGCACCTGTGATGGAAAGCATGCTTATAAAAGACAGTGTCAGAATGTTTTCTGATGTTGGTGATCTTGAGACTATCCATCTTGTTTCTCAAAAATCCAGTACAAGTACATGGCACAATTGAGATGATTTACTTAGGTAGCAGAATGATAAAGGGTCACAGAGCCAGGAGAACTAATGTACTCTGGAGAGTCTTGGGTTCACAGTATTGTCTGTCTTTCCATGTAAATTCCTGGGGTTTAATTCTGTGGGATTCAGAAACATGGGGTTTGGTCCTCTTAATGATATTCCTGAAAGTAGGGGCTCTTTGTCCAGTCTGTGAGCAAGGGGAATAAACCTAAAAGTATGAAAGCTTCTTCAGATTATAGTAGTTATATAGATTATGGCCCCAGGTTCAGGGTAAGCTTTTCTCTTTCATTATCATAAAGCATAGTATCAAACAGTTTTTGCCATTTGGCTTTCAGGTCATTCTTAACTGTTCTCAAAGGGCATGAGATCACTACAGAATGCTTGTGGAAGCAGTATTCAATTCAATTTGATAAACATGGATGAAGCACCTACTATGTGTCAGCCACTGTGCTAAATGATGGGCATACAGTCCCTGCCCTCAAGGAGTTTACAATCTAATGGGGAAAGACAAGCAACACTGAAAAGGAAGCTGAAAAATGAAAGTGGGGAGAAGAAACAAGTTGAGTTACTGATGGAAAATAGAGTACTGAGACCCAGCTTGCTCACTTGTCCATGAAACATCAGGTTTGCTTCTCTTCTTCTAATGGCAAGGCTCAAATTCAATGTCTATATATTATTCTTACTTGAAATGTAATTCTAATGAATGATTTCAATTCTGCAAATATTTATTAAATTTCTCCTACATGCCAGAAGAGAGACAATAAGCTATAGGTGAAAAGAGAGCCCACTTCTGAGTTAGGAAGGCCTAGCTTCAAGTTTGGCCTCTGATATTGTTGTGTCCATGATCTCAGGCAAATAATTTAATGCTTTAGGCAAATCTCTAAAATCTAAACCGGAGACTAGGTGCTGACTTACATTGATAGAGTTTGGGAGCTATCAATATTCATGCAATCACATATCTGGTTCTCCCTCCAAAAAAGTATCAGACACTGTGAAAAGCCCAGGGGGTACAAAGACAAAATTAAAAGAATTTCTTGCTTTAAAAAGCTAACATTCTACAAGAGAGAAACAATAAATAGATAAGCATATTTTGTACATATAATTTTGTAAAGATGGATGAGCACTATAAACTGAGGGAATTAAAAAAATCTTATGAAAAAGGTGACATGAACTGAGAAAGAGAATTGAGGGGTTGGGGGCATCCATGAGACCAAGGGGAACAGGGAGGATGTTTTAGGAATGAGACAACCTTGACAAAAGGCCCAGAACTGAAAGAAGGCATGTCATTTATAAGGATCAAAAAGTAGGGCAGCTGAGCCAGAATGCAGCATTTATGAGGGTTGTAATGTGAAATAATTTGCTTGTGAAGGAGCTTAAGTTTTTAGAGGATTTTATGTTTATCATGGAGGCAAGCTTTCTGGAGCTTTCTGAGCAGGGAACCACCAAAATGAATCAACAGAGTTGTACTTTAAGAATAGGCATGCAGAATACCACAAGACATCCAAAAAAGGGAAAAGGATACAACAATATGGCTGCTCTTTTTGTGGTGGCTAACACTTAGAAATCAGAGGGATGCACATCAATTGGGAATGGCTAAATAAGCTGTGCTATATGGTTGTAATGGAATATTATTGTGCTATAAGAAATGAGAAGTAGGGTTATTGCAGGAAAAACCTGGAAACACTTACATGAACTGATCCATAATGAAGTGAACAGAACCACAAGACTGTTCAATGAGAAACGATGAATGGTATAGTTATTCTCAGCAATGCAATGATCCAAGAAAATCTCAAAGGGCTGTTGAAGGAGCATATAATCTACTTCCAGGAAAGAACTGATATTCACTGAATATAGACTAAAGCATATTATTTTTCACTTTCTTTAATTTTTTTCTTTTATTGGAATCTTCTTGTACAAAATGACTAACACAGAAATATTTTACATTAAGAAAAAAAGTATACATTCAGTCACTGTGTGGAAGATGGAGTGAAGGGGAAGTCAGAAGGCCAGTGAGGAGAGAAGGAAACTTGTGGAGATGTCTTCAATTTTCTCAGCAAAGTGTGACATGAGAATGGAGAGGGAAAGGGTAGGGAGGAGGAGCTTGGGTGACTTGAGAAGAAAACTACAACAGAAGTAACCAGGAAAGAGTAAAATGATTTTGTTGAAACCTTGAGGAGAGAGATTAGATCTGATAGATAGATAGATCTGCAGGAGAGCCCAGTCATCAGGGTTCAGAAGCACTGAGATGGCAGACAGTGGGGACAAGCGGGGACTGCAGTTTGGAAAAGGGTTACAGTGGGATAGGAAGACAAAGAAAGGAAGGGTAAAGGATAACATGAACTGGTTAACTACAGCACCAAAATCTGAAAGTGAAGAAAGGAAGGAGAGAGCAGTGGAGATGGACTGGGAAAGCAGAGAGGGGTAGAATGCCTTGAGGTTGTGGAGAGGATGAAGGATAGGTTTTGGAGGAAGGAAAAACAGAAATGGAAAGACAGGAAGTTATGGTCAGCTAGAGGCATTTCAGAGGTCTAGATCATAGAGATCCACACATAAAAAAATGGTAATGATATTATTAGTGCTTTCAGTGAGTCTACAGAAGATAAATTTATATCCCCAAACTTTTAAATTACAAAAAAGTGTCATTTTATCCTGTGTAACAATACACAGACCATCAAATATACAAAAATATAGCATCCTAGCTCTATCTTTTGACAGTTCCTATCTGAACCTTATCCAAAAAAGAAATAAAAAAAGATTAGAATTAAATGATAACAATACTAGGAACTGAACTTGCTATTTCATTAATATGGGAGCTTCTTCTGCTACCATGGGTAAGTACCTTCTGGGATTTGTACTCTTTTTTAAAAAAAAAAAAATTATTTTTTTTCTTTATTAAAGCTTTTTATTTGCAAAATATATGTATGGGTAATTCTTCAACATTAACTCTTACAAAGCTTTCCGTTACAAATTTTCCCCCCTAGTTCCCTCCCCTCCCCTAGATGGCAGGATATCCACTACATGTTGATTATGTTAAAATACTTGACAAATAGAATATATGTATGCATATTTCCACACTTATCTTATTGTGCAAGAAAAATCGTGTCTACAAGAAAAAAAATCTGAGAAAGGAAACATAATGCTAGCAAACATCAATCGAGAGCATGAAAATGTTATGTTGTGGTCCACATTTCATATCCCCCTCTCTGGGTGTATATGGCTTTCTTCACTGAACAATTGGAAGTGGTTTGAAACATTTTATTGTTGAAAAGAACCATGTCCACCAGAATTGATCATCATATAGTCTTGTTGTTGCCATGTACAATGATCTCCTGGTTTTGCTCATTTCGTTCAGCATGGGATTTATAATCTTAGAGTTTCCTTGATCCTTACAAGATTAAGTGACGTGCCTGAGGTCATATAGAGTGTGTCAAAGGTAGGACTTGAACTCAAATCTCTCCTCTCTCTTCCCTCTCTCTTATTTCTTTGCTTTTCTAGTCTCTTTATACAAGAATTTTGATGAATGTTGAAATAATTATTTTGCTCTTTGTGTTGCTTTGACTTGTATTCCTTTAAGACTTTTTTGCTTTTGTTTTTAATTGTTCATAAGATCAAAGATTTAGAGCTGAGCCTTAGAGGTACTTAAATCCACTCTCATTTTACAGATGAAATCAAATAACTTGCCTAGGATCACAAAACTAGTAGTATCTGAAATGGTATTTGAACCCAAGACTTCCTTACTCCAGGGCTAGTGCTAATCAACTACATCATTATGTTGATTGAAGATATCCAAAATTTCTGATATTCTTTAGTTTTATAAACTCCAAACTAAGTGTTTGGTTTTGTTTCTTTTTTGGTTGCCTTTTATCAAGTGATATGATGACCCAAGTTTTTATTGCAAGTCAATCAATAAACCAATATTTTTTTAAGTACTCATAATTATGTGTTAGGTACTGGGCTAAGGATACAAAAAAGAGGCAAAAGAAGTCCCTGGCCTCAAGAAGTTTACAATCTAAGTGATAGCTAGATAATGAAATAATCTTTCAATCCATATTTGCAGGAGTTCGCTTTCTCAATCCATTTCTGCCTTGGAGATGCATGATACCTAAATTTAGGGATTTTTTTTGACAACTTCACGTTTCCCCTATGACTCGTACTATGGCAACAGCTTTGACATAGATTGTTTTGTCCATATTCTGAAATGTTTTCACATTTTCTGCCAACTTTTGTGGAGAAATGTATTCATTCATAATGGCTATGCCAAATGGTCTTTTACTAAAAATATTTCTTTACTCTGCTTTGGTATATTTGTTTTATTAGCTGGGTTCAATTTCATGAAACACAAAAGGCCTTTAAACAATTCTGATTAAAGCATCACTTTCTCTTCCTCAGAATGGGTAGAATTTTTAGCTGAAATTATTTTTTATAATTGACCTGCATTTATTTGCAATATGTTGTGTAACTTTAAAAAATGAGGATAATGAGGATGTCACTGGCAAAAAGCAGTGTGAAATTCTTGATTCTAGTTAGTAAAATTTGTTTCCAATTTTGTGGTGTAATACTGGCACATAGTAAAAGCATATATATCTTTATGCACTTTGGTGGTCAGTGCTATATACAGTAAATCAGTTCCCAAGGTGGGGTATTTATATGCTTTATAATTTGTTCTGAATTATCTAGTCTTCTTTTGGTACTGAAATAAGAAAATGAGCCACTTGCTTTGTTATTGTTAGAAATAACACTCTTGGCACTGAAAATCAGATATTGAGAAAAATTTATTAAAGAAGAATCTTAAGGAATCCTCTTAATGTCTCTGGTCAGAAGCGGGCCCCACTCCTCTTCAGGATGAGGGATCCCTGAGTACAGAAGTGGGAGAACCTTTATACTTGTACAAGTGGGGCAGCCCCTCCAGAATGGATTGATTCATTTCATTCAGGTCACAATCTTTCTGATACACCCACTACATATTTCCTCTTAATATGTGTGAAACATATTCCCCCCTCATCATACATTGCATGTTCAAAAATGGTGGAAAACTCCTCCGCTGGGGGTGTGTTGTTTAATATTCAATTAACCTATTAAGCAGGTACAGTAGAGATTTAGTCAAGTCAGGTCATTGATCCCAACTAGTTTGGGCTGGATGTGCTATTATCTTAAGTTTATGGTTTTCTCAAAACCACAAGACTCTTTCTGATTGATTGAATCCACCTGTGCCTTGCTAGCCCCCCCAATTTATTGTTTGCTCAAGGCTTCTATTGGTCTCTTAATTGTTCTGTGAATCCTAACCTTCCTTAACCTCTCACATTTTGAAAACCTCTTGGTCAGTGGTGCCCACATATCCCAATCCCACATGACCTCAAAACTTGCAACACTGTGGAAACGCAACTTTTCAGCATTTCTCACATTATCATCAATGGCAAGACAATACTTGCAAAAGTTCTGAGTAGAAAAATCCTGCAATCCTGTATAATTCTGACTGTTTCTTTGATTCTTAGGACCAATATAATGTTAATCAGGATGACTTGCCAATAAATATTTCTGCCAAAGTAGAGTTTTCTGGCATTTGTGAGGTCCTGCCCAGTCTTCTCTGCTACTGTAAAGGTCTCAGGGTATATCTACATACACTTGACTGGAAATCTACTTTGCTTACTCCTTCATTCATGGAACTCATGATATGGATGATAGCTTTCAGGAATTTAAACATGAATCATCAGGACTTCAAATGGAATCAATGAATAAGTGGTACTTTCAAATATTTGGCTTCCTACATGCAGGATACATTTAGCTCAAAGTTATTAAAAAAAACTAATCTAAGGTTATATATAAAGAGGCTCACTAACATTTTAAAGTCAACTGTAGTCATTCCTTTTCAACAAATAGTCTGATATGAAAGGAATAATTCTGATACAAAAGGAATAACTTCTTATTATCATGGTGGTAAGATAAGTCCTGTAACTTAACTTCTGAAATGTTTCCCTACCAAATAAGGGCTTTTTTCCCTGAGTCACTTAGGGAACCAGATGAATTAGAAAACATGAAGAGGCAACTGTAGAATCCAGTCTTCCAGGTGCCCCCATGCTCGCTCTCTTGAGCTTTCATCCTACGTTGAAATTGCCATAAAATGCTCACTAAAGGATTTGTACTTGCTGTCAGTAAAAAGCAACAATACAACAACCCTGAAGGAAAATACATTTTTATTCTTTCTACTTGGGTGCACTGTCTGTTTTCTTTGTAAATGCAATACAAATAAACAAATTATTTAATAACCAAAAAAAAAAACATTTTAAAGTCAAAATTTAGTGGAAAGATTATGTTTAGAGCAATTAACATCTCTGCAATGTTAATATTAACATGTACCTTTTTAATAATAAAAGGGACAAAAATGGATTTAGAAAATATTCAAATAAACACTCACATACTAACAAAATATAAGGTGCACTATCCCAAAGTATGTATAGAAAAATTAACAATCATCAAAAAGAAATGATAAATGTTCTCCCACTGCATAATAATTAAAAGTTTACATTAGTTCTTCTTGGACAAACAGACAATAGATATGCCCCTGAATCACATTAACAGATAATAAGTTACCACTGGATAGAGACTGTGAAACAGCTAAAATCAATAGTATGTCAAAAGGGAACATTAAACAAATGGTTAAGTAGACTTTGTTTACAAAGATTGTTCAAGATATCAAAACAAAGGGATAGATCAGAGAAGTCATTCCTTCTTTTCTCTTCAATTTCTTGCATAGTATAGCGATTTTGTGTGTGTGTGTGTGTGTGTGTGTGTGTGTCCTTGTGGGGGGAAATTCTCCCCTCACCACCAGAGTCAATAATGGTGCCTTATGGCAGAAATACAATGTGTATGCACAGAGCCTGAGAAGGAAAGGAAAAGATGTTACTTCCTGAGCCCCAGTCCTCTTGGTGGAGGTGAGAAGATTCCAAATTCCCTGCATAGCATGACCTTACAATTTAGCCTCTTTGAAGAGAAGGATTTCCAGGACCACACCAATTCTTACAAGATAACTCCTATTTCAAGGGTTCTTGAATTCAAAAAGTCTAATCATTGAATCTTCTAGTGAAAGATTTCCTCCTTTTTTTTGGAGAAGGAAGAAGGCACTTCATATTGTTAAGAGTTCCTGCTCTTTTTAAGAGAGCATAGCAACATCCTGGCCAAGGATTTAAAACAGAGCCAGAAGTAGAGGCTGTAGAAATAACAGTGACAGGGACAACTGCCCAGAGAGCTCAAACCATCATCTTCCCGATACCCATCAGAGACTAGAGAAGGAGGTCAGCAATGGCAATGCCACATGAGCAGTCCTATAGCATCAGAGGTATGAACTGCTGCTTCTTGGGATGCCCTAGCCACATATAGCCCCCATGTATGTGCCTCTAGTCATGTGTGTCCTTGTCACTGAAACATTCCCTCTATATGTGTTTCTTTTCATGAATATGATGTGTATCCATTCTCACAGTTAGCACTAGGTATATTGGGCTGCTAATTTTCTTACTATGCTACTGAAGTAGTAAACCACTGTCTTTTTTTTTTGTTTGTTTTTTGCTAAGGCAATTGGAGTTAAGTGACTTGCCTAGGGTCACACAGAAATTACCTTCTTATAACAGGGTATCTGCAAGAGCTAGTGAACTATAGTTTTAGAGGTAAGAATACAAAGAGGACCTTGAATAGGGAGTATTCATCATCCATGGAATCTCATCCTGTGAGTCAGGCAATGCTTCCAGGAGCTGAACAGAAATTACAGAAAGGTCATTCATAAGGAATTTAAAGACTGACATAGATTTACTTTGCAAAGAAATTGTAGAAACTGTGCAACATAAAGAATACTTTTAGTATATAACAAATACACACGGAGTTAGAAGCATATACAAGAAGCTGTCTATTCTTCCTAAAATAATGGATTACAAGTCTCAATAATACAAATACAACCGCCTCCCTACAGGCTTTGAGAACTCAACAAATAAACTGTATTGGTATTAGAGCATGATTACCGACAACATTGCTCAAAGTCATGCTGATCTAACATTGACCCACAAAAATTTAATAACATTTTAAATAGATATCATCATACTGAGTACTCATAACTTTTAAACTTTAAAAATATAGAGACAGTAAAAAGAAATCAAAATCATGCAGGAACTGTAAAAAATACATATTATAACTGAAGTTCTGTCCACTTCACTGAATCTAGAGAAAACAAGTTTACATCCCAAGAATTTCATTCGGTGAAAAGGAATAGCAACAACAAAAAAGATTTCATCTTCCTGTGCAATAATCTATCAAACATTAAATACAAAAAAATAATAGGAGTATAGTGACTTATCTGTTGGCCATTTCTATCTGAACTCCAGTGAACAAGATGAGAAAAATGAAAAAATAATCATCTCACAAATTTATAGTGCTTCAAGGTTTTGCAGAATATTTCAGTTGATCTTTAAAACACAACTCTTAAGGTAGGTGTTCTGATTATCCCCATTTCATGAATGAAGAAACTGAAGATCAGAGATCAGTGCAAGATCATATAGTTAAGTAGTCTCTGAGTGGATTTATACACAAGTTCTTATTCTTATTCTTAACACTTTATCCACTATACCACACTCTGTGTTTGATATAGAGTGAACATTCAGGTTATTTGGTTTCTCAGTCCATAGCTTACTAGTAATAGCACATTTCAAGCTTTGAGAATTAAATGAATGAAAAGCATTTATTAAGCACTATGTGACAGGCACTGTACTTAGCACTAAGATAAACATACAATAATCAACTCGTTCCTTGTTCTCAAGAAGCTTACAAACTAATGAGGGAACCTGCACTTATAGGGAAAGGGAGTCTAAGGGCTGGTGAATGGGAAGACACAGAGATGGTGAATGGAATCATAGAAGGGGGGAAAGGGAAGTAAAGGAAAGAGTTTGGAGGATGGGGGCAGAGTCATAGCATGAGGATACATGAAGTGTCAGCTGACTTTTAGGAAGAACATAAACCTTTTAAAAAGCAAAGATAGTAAGTCAAAAAGCTCAGTGATTTAAAGCTATTTATTTTAAGAGCAAACAACCAGACCACCCTTCATAGACCCTGAGGACATCATTGTATTGAAGCACAGTACACTAATTACTATGCATAAAACATTTTGCATATGTAGAAAGTTGTTTTTAGGAATTAGGAGATTCTCTAACTCTCACTCATTGTAAGACCAAGCTTAAGGAAGAGTCTGCATTTTCTCATCTATTTAATAATAAGATTATGAATCTAGTTCTACAGAGGACATCAGACACCATTCAATTCAATTTCCCCTTTTTGTTTTGTCCTTTGCTCTCAGAGGACCATGACATCAGGGAGGCAAATGAACTGAATTTAAACTGATAAAGCAGCTGGGACTCAGAGAAGCAAAGTGACTTGTCTGAGGTTCAAACAGGTTGTAAATGTCAGATGTTGGATCTGAACCAGGTCTTCTAACTCCAGAGCCAGCCCATGCTCTCTTCCACTGGATCACCATGCCTCCTGTGACTAATCAATAAGCTTTGACAATGTACAGTTGGAGATATGTGAATAAACTATCTGCAGGTTTTTTTGGGGAAGAAAATTCTCTTTAGAAATTAAAGTTGCGGGGCAGCTAGGTGGCACCAGCCCTGAAGTCAGGAGAACCTGAGTTCAAATCTGGTCTCAGACACTTCCTAGCTGTGTGACCCTGGGCAAGTCACTTAACCCCAATTGCCTCAGCAAAAAAAAAAAAAAAGAAATTAAAGTTGCAGGGGCAGAGCAACGGCAGGAGCTTGCCCAGCTTCTTCCCCAAACTGCTCCAAATTCCTTTAAATAAGGATTCTAAACAAATTTTAGAGCATCAGGACACCCAAAAAGATGAAGTAGAACATCTTCCAGCCAAAGATAACTTAGAAGCTCAGTATAAAAGGTCTGTGACATCAGGGTGGGAATCCCAGTCCCTGCCCAGCTGACCAATCAGTGGCAGTCCTGGTGGGTTCCAAACTTCTCAGCCCAGAGACACCAAAGAGGAGCTGAAAGATCAGCAGAAAAGGTCTGGGGAACCAGAGTGGGCCCCAGAACTCAATCCCAATGCAGACCAGGCCCTGGCCCCAGCATCAGCAAGGCAGGACCTCTGAATCAACATCGCTGGAGGCTTCTGGATCTCTCAGCAATGGAGACACCAGGGAAGACCTGGAAGGTCAGTGGAGAAGGTCTGTGGCCACGGAGTGGGAGTCTGGTGTGCAGTCGCAGGGCAGCCCTGGCCAGCGGAGCCCCAGCCAGAACCCTGGATCTTACAGCTCCAGTGGGACTGGACTCCTAACAGCTCCAGGGCAGAAAAGAGTGCCGGTGGTCAGATTCCTAGCGGGATTTCTGAAAAGAGCTGCTCAAAACCCCTGAAGCCTGGGACAATGCACCCTCCACCCTGGAAACAGAGCCTTACCTTAACATGGAGTTAAAAGCAGAGTAATAGGTTAGGAAAAAGAGCAAAAAAAACATTGACCACTGAAAGTTATTATGGTGACAAAGAAGATCAAAACATACACTCAGAAGACAATAACAAAATTAAAGCTCCTACACCCAAAGCCTCCAAGAAAAATAATAATTGGTTTCAGGCCATGGAAGAGCTCAAAAGGGACTTTGAAAATCAAGTAAGAGAGATAGAGAGAAAATTAGGAAAAGAATTGACAGAAGTACAAAAGGAAATACAAAAATCTAACGAGAAGAATGCCTTAAAAAGGAGCAATAACAGTTGGGAAAGAAGGTACAAAAGCTCACTGAAGAAAATAATACCTTAAAAAAAAAGAACTGAGCAAAAGGAAGCTAATGACTTTATGAGAAATCAAGATACAATAAAGCAAAAAACTGAAAAAAAAAAAAGTGAACTATCTCATTGGAAAAACAACTACCTGGAAAATAGAATCAAGAGAGAGAGTTTAGGGGCAGCCAGGTGGTGCAGTAGATAGAGTACTAGCCCTGAAGTCAGGAGGACCTGAGTTCAAATCTGATCTCAGACACTTAATACTCCCTAGCTGTGTGACACTGGGAAAGTCACAACTCCAATTGCCTCAGCAAAAAGCAAAAAAAAAAAAAAAAAAAATAAAAAAAAATTAAAAAATAATTGAACTACTTATAAGTTATGATCAAAAAAAGATCCAGGACATCATCTTTCAAGAAATTATCAAGGAAAACTGTGCTGATATTCTAGAACCAGAGGGTAAAATAGAAATTGAAAGAATCCACTAACTGTGTGACCCTGGGCAAGTCATGAGGGAAAAAGGAGGAGAGGATCAGTGAGTGAACTTTATTCTCATCAGAATTGCCTCAAATAGGAAATAACATACATACTCAATAAGAGTATAGAAAGCCATCTTACCCTGCAGAAAAATAGGAGAGGAATGGGATGGAGGAGAGTGATAAAAGAGAGAGCATATTGGGGAGGGAGTGGGTCTGTGGCAAAATATTTTTGAGGAGAGACCGGCTGAAAGGAGAGAGAGAATAAATAAGGGGGAATACAAGTAGCAATAGTAATTTAAAAAAAATTTTAAATGCAACTTTTTCTTATGGAATATTATTCTTCTTTGGGAAATAAGCAGGATGTTCTCAGAAACAAACAAACAAATAAACCTGGAAACGCCTCCATGAACAATGTATACAAAAAAATCACAATGTTCTGGCATGATCAGCTGTTAATGACTATTATTCTCAGTACTATGATCATCCACAACTACTCTGAAGGAGTTGTGATGAAAATCCTATTCATATCTAGACAGAGAAGGAACTGATTGAATCCGAATACAAATTGAAGTATTCTCTACTTCTCTCTCTCTTTATTTTTAACTTAATTTTGGGAAATCTATATTTTCTTTCACAACTTGACTTTTATGGAAATGCTTTGCATAACCTCACATGTGGTTTCTTAATTGTGGGTGGGGATAAGGGAGAGAACCTAGAACTCAAATATTTAAAAAAATTAATTAAAAAATTTGTTTCGAATATAACTGGGAAAAATATTAAATAAATAAATTGTAAAAAGAAATTAAAATTCCATCGAGGTGTTGAGTGATGATGAGTATTATCATCACTGAAGTTTGGGTTGGGTTTGTAGACAATGTAGAAGTCACATCATTTTCCACATTTCTGAACCATTGAACTATAGTGGTGACATGATTGTTATACTCTCCATGTTATTGTGATAGGATTTGACAGCAATGTCAAAAATGACTCTATAAAATCTTACCAGTCTTTTTCTTCTCAAGAAATGTTACAGAAGAGATTACAGTGAGTGTTCCACTAGTTTTCTGATCCATCAGATGTTATTCTTTTTTTCTTATCTTTTCTTTTTCTTTCTTTCTTTCTTTTTTTTTTTTTTAATGTTTTAAGGCAATCAGGATTAAGTGATTTGCCCAGGACCATATAGCTAGTACATGTTAAGTGTCTCAGGCCGGATTGAATTCAGACCCACTTAACTTCAGGGCCCATGCTCTATTCATCAGAAGTTATTTCTGAAGCATTCTCTTAGACTGACTATTCTGTCCAAAATTTGTTTGTGTTAATGCTCCCATAAGATTTCATATGAATTACATTGGCTCTGTGACAAATTTGAAGTGAAAATAAAAAAGAGAGTAAATCATATTGATCACTTTTTCAAATATCCAGACCATTCTTAATCCTAGTGCTCATATCTGGGTATCCACAGATGATTACTTATACCCAATCTTGGGTTTTGCTACATTTTCCTAATTTAATAAAAGCATTTGAAGCAAATATGGTATAGCAGAAAAAGTATTTGATTTGGAGTGAGATTTGGGTTCAAATCCTGGATTTGTCATTCACCAAACTATGTGATCAATTCTTTATGTTCTTTGAACCTCAGCTTCTTTACTTAAAAATAAATTGTGTTTGGAATAGTTGGCTAAAATTTTTCCAAGTTTTAAAACTATGATACCATGAGTTATAAAAAGTATGTTTGTAGTAATGCATAAGGTTCTTGTGAGAATCAAATGAGGATGTCTTTAAAAATACTTTGTAAACTGTAACTATATAAATATCAATTATTATATCAGATATTATATCACTCTTGGTGGGTGTAAGTAGGATGCAGCATATTTCTAATAATGGCTTTTGCACAATAAATGATATAAGATGTATTATCCATGAAATATATGATCAGAAAAGGAGGTGGGCTGGCTATCTCTTAACAGTGATGGATAGTATTCCAGTGGAAGAAGCAAAGACTATTCTATCTGAACAGATTTTTACCTTTCAAAGGTCAGTTTTTATATAAACATTGTTAAAGATGAAGCAATATATGCAAAAGAACTTTAAGCACATTTATCATTTAACACAATACTTGTCATTAATCAGTAGAAAAGTATTTTATATCATAAAAAACTATTCATTTTCATTGATGGGTTAGTTGACTAAACATTTTAAAAATGAATTTCTATCTCTTAGCAAAAAAGCTTGTAAAATTCTATGATTTTCTATCAAATATTTTTGTGAGCTAACATTTCTACTTTATTTTTGTTTTAAATCAAAATACAGAAATAAACTTGATTAAAATGAAGATTTAAGACTGTATTTGTCTGGTAAGAAGCCACATGCTAAAAAACTTTTGTTAAAACCCAAAAGACTAACAATGCAATTTTTTTGCCTTTTATTTTTAAAACATATGCTGATTTTCATAGTTTTCAATATTCACCTGGTGTTCCAATTTTTTTTCTCCTTCCCCTCACCCCCTTTCTTAGACAACAAGTAAAATATGTTAATATGTGCAATACTTCTATACAAATTTCCACAATTATCATGCTGCACAAGAAAAATCAGATCAAAAAGGGAAAAAATGATTAAGAAAACAAAATGCGAGGCAGCTAGGTGGCGCAGTGGATAGAACACCAGCCCTGAAATCAGGAAGACCTGAGTTCAAATCTGGACACTTAACACTCCCTAGCTGTGTGACCCTGGATAAGTCACTTAACCCCAATTGCCTCAGCAAAAAGCAAAACAAAACAGAACAAAACAAAATGCAACAAACAACAAAATAGTGAAAATACTATGTTGTGATCCACACTCAGTCCCCACAGTTCTCTCTCTGGGTGCAAATGGCTCTCTCCATCACAAGACCATTGGAACTGGCCTGAATCATCTCACTTTTGTAAAGAGTTATGTTCATTAGAATTGATTTTTGCATTATCTGCTTGTTACTATGCACAAGATTCTTTTGATTCCACTCACTTTAATTAGCACCAGTTCATCTAAGTCTCTCCAGGACTTTCTGAAATCATCCTCCTAATCATTTCTTATGGAACGATAATATTCCATAACATTCATATACCATAATTTATTCAACCATTCCCCAATTATGGACTTCCACTCAATTTCCAGTTTCTAGCCACTACAAAAAGGGCTGCCACAAACATTTTTGTACTTTTGGGTCCTTTTCCCTTTTTTATGATCTCTTTGGGATACAGGCCCAGTAGAGGCACTGCTCGATCAATGGATATGCACAAAATAACAACAAAATTAAGCTAACATATGATTACTATATGTTAAACACTTCAACTATGTCAATTCAATAAAATATTTATTCAACAAAATTTGAAAAATAAAGACATTTTATATTGAGTTACCTATAACAGTAAGCATATGACATCTTGCTGAATTACTTCTTTTAATTCTTAATTTGCATTTCTCTGGTCAATAGTGATTTGGAACACCTTTTCATGTGACTAGAGATAGTTTCAATTTCTTCATCTGAAAATTGTCTGCTCATATCTTTTGACTATTTATTAATTAGAGAATGGCTTGAATTCTTATATATTTGAGTCAATTCTCTATATATTTTAGAAATGAGGCCTTTATCAGAACCTTTGAATGTAAAAATATTTTCCCAGTTTATTGCTTCCCTTCTAATCCTGTCTTTTAATTCTTACAGAATGTCCCACATAGACTATTTGTAAATATTTTATTATTATGAAGTGCTTGGAATAGTTGGCTAAAATTTGCCCAAGTTTTAAAACTATGATTCTATGAGTTATGAAAAGTATGTTTATAGTAACTTATAAGGTTTTTGTGAAGATCAAATGAAAATGTCTTTAAAAATTATTTGTAAACCTTAACTATATAAATATCAGTTATGTCAGGTTTTTAAAATTTTATATTTAGTGTCTTTGTAATTATGGGCAGAATAAAACATATCTTATAATTGTAATTTCATCATAAATTTTAATTTGCACCTTTTGGGGAGGATAAAAGTCACTATATTATTGTAAGCACTTAATAAACCTAAAAGGTTATTATGAGTATATTAAATTCTTTGGGAATTAACAATGCCTTTTTTTTTTTTTTTTTGGTTGTTGCTGAAAACTATTTGTGGAACAAAAAACATTGAAAACCACTGACTAGAAGAGCATATACAATAAGTTCCCCTGTAGAAGATTCCTGGGACCAGTATGGAAAAGGATAGAAACATGAGATAAGAAGGAATGCACTGAGCTTTTTATTCCCTTGTTCAATCTAGATTAATAATAACCTATGATAGAATTTCAACAGTTCATATATGTAATTAAATAGATATTAATTGCCAAAATACAATGAAGAAAAGATATTCTCTTCCTTCATAAGTACAAAACTCAGTGGAAAGAATGCTATTTCCACATTGAAAGGCCTGGTTTTGGTTTCAATTTGATTTGACATTGATTAATCCTACTATATGGAAGCCACTCCATACTAGGGTAACCACAACAAAAAAACAAAACATCGTTGGCTTTGAGGAAGTGGGAAGGGAACAAAACAATAGAGATAAATACAATAGAAGAGGGGACAAAAAAAAAAAAAAAAAAGCACTAGCAATTGCTTTGATCAGAGTAGTCTTCACAACAGAAGTTGTCTAAGCTTAAGCTTTAAGGAAGGCAACAATTCTGATAGTCCGAAGTAAGAAGGAATGAATTTCAGGCACTGGGAACGATGTACAGAGATGGAAGAGAGAAGATCCAATTCAGGAACAGTTAATAGTCTATTTTGGATAACAGTTCTTGAATGGGACAAGGATGAAGCATGGAAAAATAGGTTCAAATTAGATTATGAATTTACTTAAAATGCCAAACCGAATTTATACTTTACACTAGAATCCCTGGTAAATCATTCAAAATTTTTGAGTAAGTGCCATGTTAGGCCTTTGTCTTATATCACTGGCTATATTAAAGATGGATTGGTTCATCCATGACTACTCTGATTTATGAAAAATCCTATCCATATCCAGAGAAGGAACTGATTGTGTCTTAATACAGATTGAAGAATTCTTTTTAACTAAATTTTTCTCAAGGCCTTTTATTTTCATTATAGTGGGAGATCTATGTTTTCTTTCACAAGTTGATTTATTGAAATGTTTTGCATAATCTCACATATGGTTTCTTAATTGTGGGTGGGGATAAGGGAGAAAACTTAGAACTCAAAAATCTTATAAACAAATTAAAAGTTTTTTGAATCTAATTGGGCGAAAATATTAAAATAAAAATGATTGGAAAAGGGAGAGATTAGAGTTAGAGACCTAGTAAGAGGCTTTCTCCCTCTGCCTTACTCTCTAAACTTGTTCTTTGTTCTTATTGTATCAGATCATCCCATCCCTATTTGCTTTTCCAGTTACCATCCCGACTTACTTTCCTTCCTTAAAAATCTTTTTTAATGTATTTAAAACAAATGCAAAATAAAAAACAAAAAAAAGAGAAAAAAATTATATGCCCAGCAGAACATGAGGATTCAAAATATAATTTCCATTTCAAGCAAGCATATTTAATAGGAGACACAGGATTCACAACTGTCCATTTTTTCTTTGCTTCCTTGTACATTTTTTGTTCTCAGCTGGGTACTTTTTACTTTATTTTCTCCCTTTTCTTCCAACTTTCCCCAAGCAGACTATAAGCAGAGATATACATCTACCTACCTAAATATAAACCCCCGATGCATATGCACATGCGTCTGATATGATACAGATTTCTTACTTGAATGAATCCTTTGACTTTATCTGAGATCAATGATTACTATTTTCTCCCCAATAAATTCTACTCCTGATCATTATTGTATTTTGTGTATATCTTATTTCCTATTCCTATTTACTTCTACCTATTAACTTCTCTTGCTATTAGTAAAAACTCCTCTCCCCCAGGGATCCTTCCCACCCTTCCCCACCTTTTTTATCCCACTTCTTAATCTACATACCTTTCTATACCCCACCTAAACCTATTACCTCCCCCTCTTATTCATAGCTTTGGAGGGTTTGGAGGCCCTTTCTTGATGTGTCCATTATCAGTTCTTTGGACAAATCATTTCAACTAGTCAGTTGACTGAAATCATTCATTTTAGCAGTTAAGAGATTGTAACCTTTCAGAGGGCATGTTAAAAGACAGTCAAAGTTGCAAGGCTTTAAGAAATTAGAGGGACTTGAAGCAGAGACAATGACAAGATTTTTTTTAAGCTTGACAGGAAACCTTTAATGTTGAGAGGAAAAATAGGAAATGTTAGTTTTAGGGAGTGGAATAAGATTTGAAATTTTTATTTTAAAATTTCATTCCTGGGTTTTGTTATTCCTTGGCTTCTTGCCCAGAGACGGTGCCGTTAAAGCGAGGATACTCAGGCAGACCTGATCTCATCCACTTGTCTTTTGAATTTGTCTTTTTTGAGACTGTTTTTGGAGGTTTCAGGGAAGCCAGAAGAGAGTTCATTCAACTCCTTGCTCTTGCTCCCAACATTCAGGAGTGTGTGCAAAGGCATAATGAAGGGGGCACTTTTGAATGGTGACATTTCTTCTTGCCTCCGGAGGCCTCTGTGATATCGAAAGCTCAAGTAAACTTGATGAGCACTGGAAGCTAAGGAATAAGGCTTTCCTTGGAGTTAGGATTGATGGGACATGGTGATGAAATCAGCTAAAGGGAACTTTGCTTTTTTCCTCCCTTGTTAAACACGGATTAGCTCCAAAGTTATCGGTTTGCTTGCTAAACTAGTGGGCACTCTCTCTTTTCAGGAGAGGGCTGAGGGACCAAGTCAGTGCTGAAGTCAAGGAGGCAATTTCCCTATGCGTTTTGTGTAAAAATTCTTTATCATTATTGGTATTACTTCTGAACCACTTTCCCCTTTTTATAAAAGAAAATTCAAGGGGTTCTAAAGACTCATCTGGTGCAATTAATGGTGGCAGTAGGCTGAGATTTGAGAAGAGGTTTTGCTCTTTAGGGGAAAGGTAAAGCACATTCCTGCTTCAGTGGTTGAGGTACAAGGGAGAACAGACACTGATTTTATTAGAAAATCCCAGAAACAATGGAGGTGTATTGTTATACTATCAGGAAGACACAAATTTCTCTTGAGACCCTATAAACTATACCCTACTCTAAAACCCTAAAAAGGGTAGTCACTCTGGGGAAGATGAGCATGCTGCCTGTGACTTGTTCCCCTTGTAACCTTTAAATTCCCAACCCTTGCCTCAGTCCATATTGAGGAGACATCACTTAGAAACACTTCTTCTGGGGCAACTAGGTGGTGAAGTGGGTAGAGCACCAGTCCTGAAGCCAGGAAGACCTGAGTTCAAATCTAGTCTCAAACACTTAACACTGCCTAGCTGTGTGAGCCTGGGCAAGTCCCTTAACCCCAATTGCCTCAGGGAAAAAATAAAAAGCTTAAAAATTCTAAATGTGGATATAGGCTCTGTATATTTCACTGAAATACTTTACATCACTGTTTCATGTATTTTTTTTTTCCTGATACTTGGAAATCTTGACACCCTTTCCTACCTAATATTGGTTCCATGATGGACACAAAAAGAATAGCAAATGAGCCCATTTTACTAAATTATAAAATGGAATTTTTTTTTATAATTTTATAATTTTAAGAGAAGATTGTAGGAGAATGTGTGTCAGACAATACAGACTGAAGGGACTCTCATTTTGGGAGTGAAACATGGCTCTACAAAGAATGTCCTAGATCTTACTCTCAAGTCTCTTGAGTAGGAAGCTACAAATAGGGACATAGAGGACTGTCAGGACCTCTCATGTTTTCCCAAAGAATTTTCCTTCAGGGTTGTCTTTCAAACTGGGAAGCTAGGGGTGCCAGAAGCTACTTTATGCTTCAATACTTGAGCCCCAAAGGGAAAGATTCTTCCTTGAAGCATACAAAAGTGGGGATTGACTGAGAACTAAAGTCCTCACAAAGGGCATTATCACAAAGAGTAAATCTCCACAAATAAGGACAAAGTCCCACACCAAGGGACTTCAGGGTAGGGTTTACATTAGGATCATAGATTCAGAATTTGGAAAGACATTTGAGAGGCTTTCTGAGGAAACTGAAGCTCAGAAGTTAGAGTTGTTGAAGATCATACAAATAATAGTGGCAGTCAGTACTGGCTTCAAATTTATGCTCACTGTACCACAATAGCTCAGAAAATGTAGCTGAGCCCAGGATTGGTAAAATAGCAAAATTTAGGTATTCTGAGATTTGGGCATTTGGAACGAGGGTGAGTTGAACATCTAGGAAGGTGTCCAACCTTATTTCTAACCTCTTTTTGACTACCAAACTTAAAGAGCTGGAGAAATAGTAAAGTTTGATGGTTAATATTAATGGGAAGAGATATAGATAGGCCAAGCAGGAATGGACAGATTGGATAATTGAGTAGGCGGAACATTCACCAAAATTACACATGTAACATTCCTTAAGAAGAAAAGGATTTAGGATTTTATCGAGTTACTTTTAACATTACTGTGTCAAATTTGTACCCATAGATTCTAGCATAATCATATGACAAGTTAAGAAATCAACTATTCAACCACATGCCACATTACAAAAGTTTAATTGTACAGTTTATCCGAATCTTGAAATGACTAGACATCTAAAAAATACTAATTGCACCATACTCCATTAATAATGTGCATAATCAAGCCCAAATTTAATTCTAGAAATGGTATGAGTCCGCATACCTACTTTTTTTTGGAAAGCTTTGTTTCAATTTTTTATTAAGTTCATTTGAGACCCTAAATCATTTTTAAAGCAAATTCCCAGGAATATCTTTATTATGTAAATGTCAGTTAAGTTTATAAAGCACTTAATCCATCAATCTGTCTCATAAAAAAATTCCATGAGTTAAGTATTTCAGGTATTTTTACTTCTATTTTACAGAAAAGGAAACTGAGGCTCAGGGAGATTAAGAGATTTTCCTAATCACATCAGTAGTATGCATACATTTTTTTTCTTTTTAATTAAAGTTTTTTATTTGCAAAACATATGTACAGGTAATTTTTCAACATTGACCCTTGCAAAGTTTTCTCTTACAAATTCCCCCCCCCCCCCCAGTCTCCACCCCTCCCCTAGATGGCAGGAAGTCTACTACATGTTAATTATGTTAAAATACTTAAAAAATCAAATATGTATACAAGAAAAAAAAATCTGAGAAGGGAAACATAATGCAAGCAAACCAATAGAGCATGAAAATGTTATGCTGTGGTCCATATTTCATATCCCTCTCTGCGTGAATATGGCTTTCTTCACTGAACAATTGGAACTGGTCTGAAACATTTCATTTTTGGAGAACCATGTCCATCAAAATTGATCATCATATAGTCTCATGCCTTGTATAATGATCTCCCAGTTCTGTTCATTTCACTCAGCATCAGTTCATGCAAGTCTCTCCAGGCCTCTCTGAAATGATCCTATTATGCATACATTTAAACCTGGATGTTCTTTGACCTAGGTCAAAGAAGTCTTTAGGGGGATATTTATCTATAAACCCTTTCATCAGCCAAAAAAAAATTAGAATAGATCTATGATTTGAGTATGTAACTAAAAAACCAAATGCCCTTTTCACTTCCTTCCCATTTCCCAGCATCTTCCCACTCCCCAGATCACACTGGTCACGGATTCAACACAATAGGTGGCAAGGGGAAACCTTCCCCTGAGTATACATGCAAATGGTCTTTCCTCAACAGGTTGATTTTCTTGGAGGTACTTCAAAGCCAGCGCTCTATCCTGTAAGCTATATGCCTCCTATGTAGCTCACACTATATGAATGGATAGAGTATTATTAACTACAATGAGGAATAAGACTCTTGTCACTACAGCTTACAAATTCCTGAGCACGGCCATCCCATCTGCCAACATACCCTAAGTATTTCTAGGTTTTCCCATCCTTCCCTGAAGCTTTAAGTGTTGTTTCCTCCAACCTGAATGTGAGTTCTGAGAGCAGGATTAATTTTTTTTTTTTAATTTTTAGGCTCAAGGCTCAACACAGTGCTTGACATATTTTTAAGGGTTTACAAAATGCTCATTCATAAACCATTTTGTCTTTATCAATTTTACCAACTCATAAAACTGTATACAGAATTGACTAAAGGATGGAAAAATTAGATCAAGAAAATATTTTGGGGGAAAAAAAGATTGGGATTATTTTTCCTAATGAAAAGGGTAAAAGAGTAATTAATCAAAGGGTCATTATTAAAATGATAACCAGGTGTACACTGAATAAAGACCATTGGTTGTGGCAGTGTACATTCTTCATTCTTGAAGACCACCAATGACATAAGGATAACATCTTGACTTGTGAATTAGAACTGAGACACAGAGCTACACAAAACTTTATTATCTCCTTCAAAGTAACAGAGTCCAATGGTAAAACTTAAGTCAACATAACTGGCAATGGCCTGAAGATTGGTACAAATTGAAGGAAAATATATGTCCTCACAGACATTTTATATTAATTAGTTGCTGAAATAATTTGTGTAATCCTTCTTTCTTAAGACAAATCAAATATTTATCATCCAAATTTGATTTAGCTATGGTGAAGGGGTAGTTGAAGAGAATTTTTTTTTAAGAGGTAGGAACTAGTATATTGGGCTTTACTTTTTATTTTTACTTAATATCTTAGTATTTATTTATTCTAGTTGCTTAGTAAAATTAAGTTCGCTGCTAATAAGTTGGGTGAAAAAACCCAGTATATTTTAAAAATAAGATTTCAAAGTGATCTTTATAAGTTCTAGTAATGAGTACACTGAAAATCAAGCCAAGTATTCTAAAAGATAAAAAGTGCCACCACAATTAATATATAAAAAGGCCTGGGTATCCAAATACAACAGACTTAAAGACTTACAGGAAGATGGAATACACTGGTCTTCTAGAATCATAATCTCATAAAAGCATCATAGGTAAATTTGTTTTACAGGGCATTTTTTGTTATTCTAATAATTAAATGACTTTGTAAAGGTCCAAAAATGATACCAAAAAGTATCACATGGAAAATCTGATATGAAAGGCTAAAGCTGTTTAAAATGAAGATTATAAACTAAATGATTAGAGGTCATTTTTATCATAGTGCTACACCCTAGTTTAGGCCATACTAACAATAATAACCAAATTAATTTTTAAAAACAAATCCAAAGAAAAATAATTATTAGTAATTAAAGGTCCAAAGTAAGTCAGAGCAACTATATACAATACAACTATATACAGCACTGGACTGGGAGTTAACTAAGATTTGGGCTCCAGTCCCAGCTTTGTATTTCATAGAATCAGTGATAGAACTAATGTCACTTCAGAGTTGTAGTTCAACCCATTATTCACAAGCTCTTGAGCCCTCAATTTCCTTCTTTTTAAAACCTTAAGTAAAAACCTAAAAGTTTAAAGGCTCAAATCAGAACATATGAAAGTGCTCCAAAAATTGTTAAACATGAAACAGATTTACACTAGTACTTACCAGAAAGATAGCAACAAAAGTGTTGAATAGCCTGTCTTGTCACTAACAGCTCTTTCCACACACCTAGACACAATTACTTGGTTGAAAAGACAGAAGAAATACTAAAAACACTTTTATTATAGCCTTTAAGTACATGAAAGGATATTCATAAATCATACAGCATTCATTTAATAAAGGGGATGAAAATGGAATAAGCATTTATATACTGACTACTATGTGCCACGAACTGTGCTAAACACTTTACAAATCTCATTTAATCAATAAAGTATTTATTGAGGATCTACTGCACTGTTAAGTCTGTGCTATAGAGGAATATAAATGAAAATAAGTTCTTTTGTTCTCCAGGGAGTTTACAGTTTAATTAGAGAAATAAGATATAAATAAAACAAGAGACAGTTACAAAAGCTTTTTACAAATTCATGAATATATAATAACATGGTACAAATTGTATGCATTAAAAGGCTATGGAAAGTTCACTGTGGAAAGGGTTAGTCAGGAGGGAAGTTCGGAAGGCAGTCATGTTGGACTTTAAAGGAAATCATGAGCTTTATAGTGGGAAGATATTTCAATGAATAACAAATAGCTTAGACATTTAAATGTTTTAAAAATTGATTACCATAATGAAAGTAAGACATAGCTTAAGAAAGATCCCATATGATAAGAAAGAATGCGTTCTTAACTTTTTTTTTTGGTTATGTTTTGTCAGTCTGTTGAAACCTGTGGACTCATGAGAAGGCTTTTAAATCTATGAAATAAAATACACAGGATTACAAAGGATTATATTATAGAAATTCTATTATCAAAATTTTTAAAAAATTCACAGACCTCAGATTAAGGACCTCTGCCCTAAATAATCCTCCTCAATCTTATTTCAACCCATCATTGTATAATGCGCATACACCATTTTTTGCTAGAATCTTTTCCTGATGTCAAATGTAAATGCTCAAACTGCCATAGTTCCTTGTCTTTTATGTGTATTATGTACATTTATTTTATCTGGCATGGTAGCTAAGAGTATTGCATGTAAAGTCAGGAAGACTCAGCTTTGTGAATTCAAATTTGAATTAAGATATATGACCTTGGTGAAGTCACTTAACTCTTTGCCTCAGTCCCTTACCTGTAAAACGAACTCAGGAAAGAAATGGCAAACCATTCTAGTATCTTTACCAAGAAAACCTCAAAAGAGATCACAAAGAATCATATACAAGTGATAAAAATAAACAGTAATAATGCATATATTACATTATGTTTACACATACATACACTATATGCTATGTATGTGTGTATATATATAATTTTTTTTTACCCCCCAATGTTCTTAGAATGTAAGCTCATTGTGAGGATCATTTTATTCTTTGTATTTATATTCCCAGTGCTTAGCACATAGACACTGAATAAATGACTGACTGAAAGGAGTACTTTACCACTTACATAGTTTTTCCTTCCTGCTTTTCCTGTTCTCTTAACAATTTTCTGCCTATGATAGAAACTTAGATGCAGGCAGTTTCTTCATCTATAAAATGGAGGGCTGGATGATCTCTATGGTCCCTTTTGCCTATAAATCCTATTAGTCCCCTGAGGTTTGTTGGGCTACCACATGCCACAGAATGAAATGGTTTGGGTAAAATATACAAACTTCTACAAATGGATACAAACTACTCACAATTTGGTCCCATTTTATTAGCGATCTATTTAGTAATTTATTATGATGGGGGGCAGCCAGTCAACTGAAATTAAAGGATACCAACCAGATGCTATCATCATCACAAAGTGGGAGTACTGAACAGGAACCAGAGTGAAGAAACTTCTGGTTTTAGCAATAAACAGTTAAGCAGCTAGACATCTAGTTGTGATTTCCCTTAGGCCTCATTTTTGCAGGAATAAATTCTACCCTGACAAAAAATTGCACCTGACTGGAACATATATGGAGACAATCTCAAAGAAAATGCCCAATTTAGGAGAATGCATTGTCCTGGATTTTATGTCAGATCTTTTAACTCTTAAATTCTTTCCTTCTGTATCTTTTTATGGAGCTGACTGCTGCTTTCAAAAGGAAGCATTTACAGAGAGCTTTCAAATGATGACTACCACTCTATGGATAGTTGCTCCTAGCCCAAGCGCCACTATATAGGGTAAAAATGGGGGCTTCATAAGCAAGATTCCTATTATCAGCAGCCTCAGAACCCCATTTAATCACTTTATTCCTAGTAGATAGTATTACAAGCCTCCATTATCATCTACTTTGTACCTTTCTCTTGCCCCAGGTAACATCCATTTTTTTTCTCTTTTTGGCCAGGAATCTCTGAATCAGAAGCTGATACTAGCATCCAGTTTTAGCACTACAAGAGGGGAGGTAGGGTGCAATCGCTACACTTTTCATTCCAGCATCTTCTTTTGCAGGATCAGTATCTCAAAATTCTCAAGAGAAATTGGGACGAGTATTTTTGAGCTGAAGGGACTTCATGGGTTATTAATCCAACCCAACTTCCAACAGTCATAGTTTTGCTCAACGTTACATAGTAGAATCAATATGTGAATCCAAATTCTCTACTCTAGATTAAAAAAAAAAAAACAAACAACAGAGCTTCTGAACCAGAGCTTCAGGATCAGAAATGCTGTACTTGGGTGGTGGGAGGGGGAATCACCATCTGTGCATCCCAGGGGACACTGGTGAAAAGAGATTATTTTATTTTTTTCTTCTCTCTCCTCTTTCCCTCCTCCCCCATCCTATGAGGGATTAAATCACTGCTAGATAGGTCTTTTTTTCCTGAAATCATTCAGCCTGATTTCCTTCCAATGCAGCAGAATGGCCTTGGGCTAGGATGTTGAGACATCACCTAGCTTTCCCCCTACCTTTCCCATCTTAACACAATTTACTTCCCAACACAATCCCTTCTCTCCAGCAACAAAGGCCTCCTGGGCAGTTACAGAAAACACCACACTCTGTTCTGGCATTTTTTGTCTTCCAAACTTTTCCTTCTCTGTTGAGACTTCTTACCTCACTGGCTTCCTTTAAGTCTCAACTAAAATCTTATCTTCCATAAGAAACTTTTCTAATGCTTCTCCATTCGAGTGCTTTCCCTCTTTTAATTATTTCCTATTTATCTTCTATATATAGCTTGCTTATTTGTTTTTATATTTGTCTAAATCAGATTGTAAGCTCCCAGAGGGCAACAATTGTCTTTTACCTCTTTGTAACCTTCCGGTTTACCACCCCGCTCGGCACTTAGTACAGGCTGATTAAATGCTAATTGATTGCTTCTCTCATCCTTGGTCCTTCTCGTCTCTTAAATAACTAGAAAATTGTCGGCCAAAGTCAGAGACCGATTCAACAATCCTATTCCCCCCCACCCTCCCCCGCAAAGCTACAAAGGTCAGAGGGGTAAAGTTACCAAGGGCAAGAAAGTCATCAAGAGAAAGTACTGGGCTGGAGATGAAAGCCAAGAGCTTTGGAGGCGTGTCCAAACAAAGTCACCTGGACACAAGAACTATCCCAGAACTTCGGAAGAAGAAAAACATTTACGAGCAGGTCTCTAACAAAAACAGGCAAGCGGGCAACAGGCAGAGGGAGGGACACCTAACCGAGAAACCTGCTCAGGTATTGCAATGATGGGAGTGCTGGCGCAGGGAACACGTATGCCCGAGTGAAAAATGGAAAGGAGGCCTGACTTGTCTTTCGTCGCCCAGGGCCGGTTACACCTTTAGCTTCTTAGAATCCGATCTTTGCAGTTCCAGCAGTTCCTCATCACCCGGGTAGGGCAACCGTTCTCCAGCTCTGGGGTTCCGAAGAGCGCCGCACGCACGCGCATGCTCATATGCCAGGTAGTTCAAGCGTCCGCAGCTCCTCCGCCACTTTTGACCGGGCAGCCGCAGTCTCCCTCTTCCATCCTTCCTTCCAGGCGCCGACGCCGAGGACAGCCCCACCTCCCAACGTAGTCCCCTCCCCCTCGCCAAGGTCTAGGAAGGGGGCTCCCACGGAAATCCTTTTTTATAGAAGACGCCCCTGCGTCCGCTGGCTGGCTGCGTGCCGCGAAATCGGCTCAGCAAGTCGCTGGATAGGCGGGACTTCCTATCCCGCGCTCTCTCGTTTTCCGGCTGGAGCCGGAAGACCCCCCCCTCCTGGAAAGAGTCAGGAATTCCCGGACGGGAAGGTGAAACATTCAGGATTGTCCCGGGGAAAACAGAAGGTGGGATCACCTTGCTCCTGCGCCATGGTGAGTCTGCGTATTCAAGGAAGCGCGGGACTGGGGTGCATGCAGATCGATGGGAGGCGGGTGAAACCCAAGTGACAAGTCTGGGAGGCGGAGCCCACCCGACTTGTCCTACTCTGCAGGTGGCTGTGGGTCCTAAGGCTCTGGCAGAGGCATCCCTCACAGTCATCTTTTTTTTTGGGGGGGGGGGGGGGGGTAAGGTAATAGTATTTCTATTTGCTTCTCAAGTTTCCATTGGGGAAACTAGCGTGTTTGAGACCGAGTAAAACCCTGATCAGTAGACATGTATTAAATACCTGCTGTACGCAGAGTTAAGATGAGACGAGGACTTTGATGTGAGTAATCAAAGTCTCCGGATGTATGTTCATCTGCGTCTAAGGGAGAAGATCCACTCGTCATCTTATCAGAAAATAGTCATTCTTAAGAGTACAAAAATGGATGTAAAGTGTTCCTTTACGTAGTAGTAAATTTTCCTTCTCCAATTAGGAATAGTAGAATCTTTAGACTTGAAAGGGTTTGGTGCTTGTGCAAAAACTGTTGTACCAGCATCTGCATAAACTGTCTGCCCTTCGTGAATGTTAGCCTTCATTTGATACTGTTTCAGGGTCCTGTTTGGGACGTCCAGAAAATGCATCTATAAGGAGTTGGGGTTTTTGTTTATACACCTCTAAAAGATCGGGCAATATAAATCACAACGAAGTGTAATAGAAGACCTTTTAGTTCATAGTTAGTTTTGTACCTCTTTTTTCGTATTTGATGCTTAGATTGTATCATTGTATATTGAATGGATAAGTTGGCAGTGTGGTATAATGGAGAGAACACTGGATTGGGAATCAGAACCTATGTTTGAGTATAGTTTCTGCTATTTACTGTTGACCTTGAGCAAATCACTTAAACCTTATCTTTTGTTTCCTTATCTTATTGACTTAAATGACCTCTAGACTTCCTTTCAGCCTTAAGTTCTATGATATTGTATAAAATGAATAACCTAATTAGGCGAGTTAATACACAATTTTCTTCAGAAAACATGTTCACTTGCTCACTCAGTTTAAAAAGCTTTTCTTTAACTTCAGCCTGAAAAAAAAGGCTAATTTACATAATTAAAGATTTAAAAAAAGACTATATTTGTTGAACATTTCCCAGAGCACTAAAATTAGTGGGTCACCCAGTGAATATTTTAAAAAGTAAATTTGAGTCCAAAAGGTTATTAGTTTCAATAAAGGCTGTATCCATGAAATGAAGGCTTTTTTTTTTTTTTAAAGAAAAAGGATACACTGAAAAGTGACACTGATTATAAATCATGCTCCAGTTTTATACAAAGCAATCATGAAAGGAGAAAGTGTTTCCTCAGACACATTTAGTGTACCTGCTGGGTTAAGGATGAAAATTCAAATAGTTTCTATCACATTTTTAAATTAGTTCATCAGACATGGATCCATATTGGACTTTGAGATCCAGTTATGTATATCAGTTATTGGATGAACAATCATTATCATGCCAGAAAGCATCCCTCTAAAGACAGAATAATCAGTCATATTATCATACATCTAACCTACTGGCATTTTTTATGTTCTATCAGTTACCTTTAGCCTTAGTTTCTTCATCTGTGAAGTGGGCTACAGACACACCTGCTTGCTCCTGGCCTGAATCCCTTAATTTTTGTGAAAGTGAGAAGTGGGTTAGATCCAGTCTAAAATTATATTCCAGAGAGTTTAAAACTTAGGTTGCTAGCAGAAGTGACATCTGTAACCTTTTATAAAACCTCAGAACTTTGTATTTAATGAATGAAGGAGAATATACTACATATTTCTGTACATGAACTTGATCTAATTACTGTTGCCATTGCTTAGCATTTTCAGTTCATTAAAGTTGGCTTCTCTAGTTTATTTTTTCTTCATTTTATCTACATTTTCAGTTAGGTGTATTTGTTTTTAGTTCTTATAACTATTTCTTAAAGACTATATTGGAATGCTCATTCATTCTTTTTTTTCTCATAATGAATTTATATATTTTTAAAGTTAAGATATTCTGCTTTCCTTTTCTATGATATGTCATAGGCATCCAAATCAATTGGTATATGTAACTAAGAACAATATTCCTAATATATCAAATGAATGGGAAAAAAATAAAAAGGGCTTGGGATTTTTTTTAAAACTCCATTCTATTTTTTTAGAAAACTTAGCAAAAGAATAAAAGACTAGTCTTTGGTTACATATCAAAAAATGAAAAAATAAATGCAGCCAGTTTATAAAACATAGATAGTAGTGTTTTTGACCAGCTTTAAAGTACTTTTTTTCTAGTCAGGAGAAACTGATTAGGGAATTGAATCTACAAATTAGTAATGTGAATCTAATCATTTTACCCTTGAAGGTTAAATTATAATTTCTTTTTAGTTTATTAAAAATTCTGAGGCCATCTTTTTTTTCCCCCTCTAATATATAGTCTCATGTCAGCTTTGGAGAAAAGATTTTAAACTTAAACAGATTTGGTTCTTGAAAATCAAAGGACTTTTTAAAGCTCATTTTAACAAATATTAAGTGTTTATGCTATGCAGTGTAATGTAGTAAGTCTGGATAAAACTAGAAGAACATTTCTGATAGAAATCTTACATTACAACAAATGGCAACCTTGAACAAAAGTTTGTCAAGCTTTGAATAGCTCGTTTGCACTCGAAATTTAGCTCACAGTTCATGAAAGGAAGTTTATCTTTAGACTATCAGAGAAGAGGACTGAGGTCTGGGTATCAAATCACAAGGGTACTATTTTTTTGAGCCATGTAATATAGTTTTATTCTTTGAAAGAAATAACTTTTAAAGATTTAATACTGAGAATACTTTAAAAGTTTTAATTAGGATATATATGTTAATATTGCTTTTTGGCAGATAAGTATTTAATTAAATTGGTTTCCAGTCATGATGGGCCCTTATTTGTAAATCCTGGTAGCTGGGGAGGAAGAGGTGAGATCTCTTATGCTCTGAAATTTCAAATTGTAGTGGGCTATACTGATTGGTGTCTTGCACTAAATATGGTAATAAAATGGTGACCTCAGTAGGTTGCCTAAGAAGTGCCCAGGTCAGAAATGAACAGGTCAGACCTATTACTATTAGTAGTAGGATTAGACATTTGAATAGATCCTGTATTTCCATCATGGACAAAAAGGGAAGATCCAGTTTTAAATAAGAAATAAAGAAGATTATTATGTTATTTAGATACTTTTAAAAATCTATAAATCAGCTTTTTAGGATGTAAATATATATTTTACTTAATATTTTAACATTTGTCATTTTCTGTGTCTGAAAGGACAAGAACAAATGGTTCATTTATGTTAAAGGAGCATAGGAAGTTGAATTTAGTATTTAGTTTTGTAATTAAAAGAAAGTGCTACTGTTTTATTGTAAACAGTTTATAAAACTAATAGAAATATGTAGTAATAATAAAATGTATTAAAAATATTATATAGTGCCATGTATATAGTGGGTACTTGGTATGTATTTGTTGAATGAATGACTGTTAAAATCCTTCTTTCTTTAAAACCAGGTGTTAGGGTTTTCATAAAAATCTTCCCTGAACGATTTAAATGAATGTAGGATTTCTTTCTTCCTTTTTATACAAAACAAGTTCTTAGATACTATGGATTTTCAATATTTTAAGAAGTGGACTACCTGAAGAAGACATAAAAGACAAAAGTGAAACAGTTCTTGCCTTCAGTGAGCTTATATTCAAATAGAAAATATACATGTGTTTGTATGTGTACATGTATGTATGTGCACATGTATATTTTCATATACAGGATGTTCAAAAAGTCTAATTGTAGTTTTAGGCTTTAATAATGAGCAAATCCAATGCAAAGTGGTTTGGAGAGGGCTATAGCTGACAGCTATTAAGATTCAGTAAAGACTTTGTTTAGATAGTAGTGCTTAAACTAAGTTTTAAAGGAAATCAAGGATTCTAAGAAATGGAGGTAAGGAGGCAGATGGTCCTAGGCATGAGAAACAGCTATCTAAAGGCATGGAGATGGGAGAAATATCCTTATTTCTGAAGAAAAGTGAGCCTACCAGTCTGGCTGGACCATAGAGTTGAGAGAATTAATGTGTAGGAAGAGTGGGAAGAGGTTTATGTCAGATAAGAGTTTATTTAATATTTGATCCTAGAAGTAATAGCTATTTAATTCGGGGTAGTGAGTTGTTTGATTTTTTATGAATGAATAATTATTTATCAAGTGCATAAGATATGGAAAAAATAAATAGGAAAGATTTAAGTTGCAAGTTAATGGGAAAGTCCCAAAGGTCCTTGGAGTTCAGCTGCAAAGCAAATGTTAATGTTTCTTCTTTAATATAATTTCTCTGATAAAATCTTATCAGTTTCTGATATCAAACCATTATTTGATAGTGTCAATTTTCTTTCCTGGTTCTTTGGTAGCTGTGGCTATACCTCCTGCAGAAGCAGCCAGCAGGTTGTATCCACCACAGAGATTGTTTCCCAGGATGATGATGAGGGGGCCCTGTGGTCTGGAAGCAGTGCTATTGCCAAGGCTCTTGAGTTCAGGGTCCTAGGCAGTAACATATCAAAGTCAAAGCAAAGATGATTGGTAAGGTAGTTGATGTAGTGTGACTTTTCTGGCACATGCTGCCTCCTCTCTCTCCCACGAGTCCCTGGTTGCTCTTGCTAAGCTAATTTGCCTGTCTTGTGTATGGAAATTGGTGGGGGATGACTAGCCCCTTTTCCTTAGGAGTTGCTTTTTCAAATGATGGCTGTGAGGGCATAATCAGATATGTGCTTTAGGAAAATTGCCATTTTGGTGACTGGAGGATTTTTTTAGAAAGGGGAGAGACTTGATATAAGAACATCAAATAGAAGACTTGTAATACTCAAGGTGAGAGCTGATGAGTGATTGAACTAATTATAATTGTGGGAGACAGAGATGATGAGATGTTTTTAGGGATATAAACAAGATTTTGCAACTGACTGGATATGAGTGGTGAGGGAGAATAAGAAGACATCATTGAACTTGTGAATTTGATTGACTAAAAAGATACTGATGCCCACAACAGTAGTAGGGAAATTCTAGAGAGGGGTGGTAGTTGGAAAGATAATGTTCTTTTCAGATAAACTCTGGGCACTGAGGAAATTGCTGAATAGTCTGCAAGAAAGGTAATGGAAGTTAGAAGCATGGTTTTCTTTCCTTCCTCATCATGAGTGGCCATCCATGGTAAACTCTCAAACTCCAGTCTTAGAATGGGGACAGGATTGTAGGAGGATTAATAGTTGGGGAGAGGAGGAAGTGTTAGATGAGAAAGGGTAAGTGAGAGGTGAATATATGTGTGTTTTCGAACCTTAATAGTGGGAATTTCTTTTATTTCTTTGCTGTGTGCTTCTTGGAATGGCTTGTGGTCTCCTGAGGTCATCCTTTTAGATTGCTGTAGGTTGTTGTCATTCAGGTGCCAATGTGCCTTGTATTTTAGACTATAAGCTCTTTAGGAAAGTACTTCCAAGTACTTAAGACTTTGAAGAACACGGAGCAATCAGTTTTTGACTAATCAAATGCTAGGTTGTGATTACTTTGTTCCTTTGATAAGCTAATGTATTTAAACATTTTTTTAGATAAGGGACTAGTATTTGTTACATTTCTAAATTATTTATCAGTTATTTTATGTGATTATATAAATAACACCTTTAACAAGGAATTAAATTATTTTTTTTCATAATGTATATCATTATAAACCCCAATTAACTAATGACTTTTGGCTTTACTCTTCCTTTTTTCACGGTCAGATCTTCCTGCTTAATTTTAGGAAAATTAATCCTAATGGAGTTTAATGATACAAGGCAAATACTCAAAAACTTTATAAGGAATGTTTAATTTTCGCTTCTTGAGTCTGAAAAAAAAATAACAGAAAACATAACATAAGGGAGAGGGCATTTCTAAAAGGTGAGTGAGCCTGAAATATTTCTGATAGTGAAACTTTATGTTGTGTATTCTTTAAGAACACTGTATGAGTCAGTTGGGCCTTACACAGAAAGTTATGGGAGAAGGAACAGAAGAGAAAAAAGACTAGGACTTGATCATACAAAGAAGGAGAAAATTATCTAGGTGATTTGAAGTGGCATGGACTGGTGAATTGGGTTAGAAGTTAAATTTGTGGAGGACGGATTTGGGGAAATTGAGGAAAGTATAAAGAATCAAGTAATTTTCTTGCCCAGATATTAATACAGATTCTCCTTCTGAGTTTAAATGAGATGAGACCAAAGATACTTAAAACAAATATAAAGGAATTAAAGAGGATTAAGGAATGAAACCTGAAGAGGTACACTCAGGAACGATGTTAAGACAGATAAATAAGAAAAGGCAAGTGGAATAATGTTAATCAAATTGATAACGTGGTTTTAGATGAAACCAAGCTAATGGGGAAGTGGATGTGACTGGAGGTGTTGAAAAAGAAAAAGAAAGAATTTTAGCTTAGAAAGACTTTAATGAACTGATGCTGAAGGAAGGGAGTAGAACCAAGAGAAACACAGTAACTACAAGATTATATGATGATCAACTATGAAGGACTTGACTCTTTTCACCAATTAGGTAATTGAGTCAAAGCATTTGGATGCAAAGTGAGTAAAAGTGCCAACCATATCCAGAGAGAGAGAACTGAGCAGATTGAATGGATCAAAGCATAGTATTTTCATCTTTTTAAAAAAATTGTTTGTTTGCTTTCTTTCTCCTCCCCCCTTCTCGTAGTTTTTTTTTTTTTTTTCCTTTTTGATGTGATTTTTCTTGTGCAGCATGATGAATATGGAAATATTTGGAAGAATTGTACATTTAACTTACCAGATTGCTTGCTGTCTTGGGAAGGTTAAAGGGAGAGAGGGAGAAAATTTTGGAACACAAAGTTTTGCATAGGCAAATGGTGAAAACTAATTTTGCAAGTATTTGGAAAAATAAAATACTATTAAAAAAAGTAATTTTAAATTTTTTTTTTTTTTTTTTTTTTTTGCTGAGGCAATTGGGCTTAAGTGGCTTGCCCAGGGTCACACCAGTCGCACGCCTAGGAAGTGTTAAGTGTCTGAGGTCAAATTTGAACTCAGGCCTTTCTGACTTCAGAGCTGGTGCTCTATCCACTGCACCATCTAGCTGCCCCTAAATGTATTTTTTTGTTAAATGTTTCAGTGGGGTTCTTAAGATTGATGCATGAACACCTATAAGTTAATGAAAAAAAATAGATGAGTATTTCAATTATGGAAGTAGGGAAAGAAATTTTTTATAGTGACTTGCAACATTGTGCTATATTTGTATTTTGGTTCTAGTGATATGGAACTGTTATGTTAATTATATTTGAAGTGTAGGCTGTTCCTTTTCTTGGGTGAGAATGTGATGGGACTCAAAAGCTAACTTCTTTCTTTACAACCAGATTTGTTAAGAGGAATGGAGGCTTCCCAAAAAAAAAGGTATGGCTTTGAGGGTTGGTGTTCCCTTGAGGTTGAGGACAGGATTTTTGGATCTAAGGATAAACAGAATAGAAAGAAAATAAAAAGATGGTTGGATAATTAGGGCTTAAAAAACGACTTGGGTCTTTTAGCTTTTTAAAAAGTTTGTTTCTTTTTATTTTCAGTTCTGAATTCTCTCCCCACTTCTCACCATTCATTGAGAGAACAAGAAAAGCAAGACCTGTTGGAAATGTGTAACCAAGCAAAACAAATTCCTGAATTAGCCACATCCAAAAAAGAAATCTTCAAAGCTTCAGTCTTCATTTTGAGTCTGCCTTAACTCTATCAATGAGTCTTCTGGAAATGTAGTTGATTTCAGTATTGATAAGAAGTCCTAGTCTTTCAAGTTTATTTTTACTTTGTTATTGTTATTATAGAAATTGTTTTCTTGGTTTTGCTCACTACACTTCATCAGTTCATACAAATCTTTCCAGGTATATTTGAAATTTTTTCCATCATTTCTTAGAGCACATACAGACCATAACATGTTCAATCATTACCTAATTGATGGACGTTTCCTTGCTTTTCAATTTTTTGCTACCATGAAAAGAGATATAAATACTTTTTGTACATTGGGTATTCTTTTTCTAATCTTTTGGGGAGTATAGACCCATTAGTATTACTAGGTATGCAGAGTTTAAAAACTTTTGGGGCATAATTCCAAAATGCTTTAAAGAACAGCTGGGCTATTGTACATCTCCACCAGTAGTCTATTAATGTATTCCTCTCCCCTTCTCTTCCATCCCCCATTACTCCTTCAGTATTTGGCATTTTCCTCTTTTTCCCCTTTTTCTCTCCTTTTTAAATTCTGTCAGTTTTGCCAGTCTGATGGGTGTGGGATATGGTACTTGATGGCCTTTTTGAAGAAAAGTAAGTTGGTGGTGCTGAGGAAGACGAAGCTTATTGCTTTGATAAAGAAAAGCTGCTCAATTACTATTTTGCATGTTTATTATCTACTAGAAAGAATTAACCTTTCTTTACCTTGGAAATGACAGAAAAAATGGGGAAAAAAATCTAGTTGGTACCCAATTTAAAAAGAGGGAGAGGAAAAAAAGGGGGAAGAGACAGAGAGAGCGAGCCCACAAATAGCTGTTCTTGATGAATTCAAGTCATCTAGCCCGGATGAAATGAATCTTAAATCCTGAAAGAACAAACAGATGTTGATATTATATTATTAGTAATATTGGTGGTATGGAATTTCAGAAGGGCAAATATTGTCCTGATTTTCAAAAAAGGGAAAAAAATAAGAGTCTGCAAACTTGAGACCAATGAATATCAATCTAATTTCCTTTTTGCCAGGATTCCTGAGTTGGTATAGATAATTTTACTATTATTATGAAAATTTAAAGTTATATATTTGGGGAATTTGCAATGGGAAAGAAAGAGTAATCCATTGTATGTTAGGCAATGTGCTCAGTGACTAAGAATATGGTTAATAAAAAGAAAATCTCTACCTTCAAGGAACTTAAATTGTAATAGGAAGGAGACAGTACTGGAAAGGGAAGGGAAAGAAGAGAGGTAACCTGAGTAGGGGCATTATGTTCTTTGCTGTTAAAACCTAGTAGAGCAAGCAGATACAAAGTGGAGTGGGTTCAGGAGATCGGTTTTTACTAGACTTAAAGGAAACCTTTGGGAGAAGTTTGGTATTCTACTCTCTAGGCCTACAACCAGAGAAGTGAGGAGGCTGAGGGATTTAGTATTATTTAAGGCTAGAATTAGAATGGTGATGATTTTTAGAGGTGGTAAGCTTAATCGGGAAGCAGCATCTTTATCCCTGGAGTTGAAATCAGGCAGCAGAAGATTGTAAATGACACTTAATGTCCATTAATTTCTCCAGTGGATTTCTCCATTTAGCTTTGATTTATCTGGTTTTATCAGTAATTTGCATAAAATGCATAGATGTTATGCTCAATGAATTTGCAGTTGCTACAAAACTAGGGGTGATAGCTAAATGCAGCATTTGAAAATCAGATTAAAAAAATGAATTTGACAGGCTAGAGTATTATACTGAATTTAGTCAAGATAATTGTAGACTTGTGCTTAGACACAAAAAATCAACTGTACAAAAAATTAGGTGTATGAAGCACCAGTTCTGAAACATATCTAAGGGTTTAGCAAATTCAGTATGATACTGTTCTGTAATGTGGCAGTCAAAAAACCCAACTAATGTGACATTGCATTTCATTGAGAGGAAGCATATAGCTTTCAAGAATCGAGAGGTCGCAGTTCTTAAAAAAAAAAAAAAAAAAAAAAAGAATTGAGAGGTCGAGATGTGATAGACCTAAATTCTATTGAGGGCAATACTATCCTTTCTAGTTTTTCACCCTTTTTTTCTATATCTAATCTCTTGCCAAGTCTTGTCATTTTTACCTTCACAATAACTCATTTATATATGTCCCCTTCTCTCCATTCTCACAGCTACTACTCTAGTTTAGGTCACTACTTACTTGGATTAT
Source organism: Myrmecobius fasciatus (assembly GCA_023553655.1). Lineage (NCBI taxonomy): Eukaryota > Metazoa > Chordata > Mammalia > Dasyuromorphia > Myrmecobiidae > Myrmecobius > Myrmecobius fasciatus. Next base: position 118,822 of record JAJPUD010000625.1, on the reverse strand, counting down.
TGCAGTAGCCTTGTAATTTGTCTCCTTGCCTTAAATTGCTCCTCATTCCAATCCATCTTCCACACAACTGCCAGAGTAATTTTCCTAAAACATAGGTATCCCTATGTTGCTCTTTTCATTCAATAAATTCTAGTAGTTCTGTTGTTAATTCTAGAATAAGGTATAAATCAATCTTTGGCATTTAAAACTCTTTAGTCTTCCCCCTTACTACTTTTCTGATCTTATATTTTACCCTTCTGTATATTCTGTGGAATTATTAGCCTTCATGCTTGTCCCTCTTCTGGTTTTGAACTGGCTGCTACCAGAAGTGATTCCTTTTTCCTCCTTTGCCTCTTAGAGTTACTGCTGCCTTTTAAGACTCGGCTAAAATGCCATTTTCTACAGTAATCTTTTCATGATCTTGGTGATACCACAGCATTCTCTTTTAAGATTACCTTCCTTATAGTGTATATGTTTTTTGCACATACCAATTTCTTTACATGTTGTCTACCTCTAGTAGAAAGCAAGCTCCTGTAAGGCAGGTGTAATTTCTGCCTTTCTTTGTTCCCTTAGTACTTAACCTTGTGCCTTGTATATGGACCTCACCTAGAGCATTGTGTTATATCAGTTTAAGTAGGACATTGATAAGTTGAAGAATATCCAGAAAAGACTTATGGCAGGAGGTGAGGGGAGGGTGAGCAAGGGCTACTTTCTAACTCACTAAGGATATGTCTATCTTCTGAGGTGGTAGCAACTTTTCCTACTCCTTAGATATATGAGAATGATCTAGAGATGATTATCAAGAATATGTGTATAGATAAAGAAAGAAAAGTCTTGTCGAGGATTTAGATGACTCCTTAAAGGTAAAAAGGAAAGCATGCGTTGATCTTAGATGAAAAGTCAGGAAATATACTTGCATTTGGAATATGATAGATTGCCTCCTATACTTATCAAATCAGAAAATATTGAACACTTCTGTCATTTGCATTTGCATTGGAAAAAGTGACACTAGAAGAATTTCTAGGACTTAGGAAGATGGAGCAGGAAACTGAAGGGCAGAGGTGTTCGTTTCAGCAGCTGATTGAAGTTAAGGACCTTAATAGAGAAAAGGAGGATATAGAAAATGTTTATTTGCCCTAACAATAGTATTGGGGAACAGGGATTTGGCTTTCAGGGTCATAGTTTATAATGCAGAAGAGGAGCCTGTGTAGGGTTGAGAAAAATAAAATTTTAATAGTCTAATGTGGCTTTAAACAGGGAGGATAGGAAAGTTCACAGGTAGAGATGCTAATCCAGATACTCCAACAAGATGAAGAAAAGCATTAGAGATTTCCACTATATTTCAAAAGACACAGTGATTAGGAAGAGATTAGGAAAGAAAGTCTATAGATGATGGAGTATCACTAATAAATTAAAAGATAAATATGAAAATATTGATAGTAGTTCATAACTTCAATGTATCAATTGTGGAAGCATAATAAAACATTTTTAGTTCAACTGAAATTATATTTAAAAATTTCTCCTTTGCAGAGACTTATCTGAAGAAGGGAAACTTTTATCAATATTTTAATAAAATTTCTCAGGAAATAATGCCTTCTACTAAGATTCTTTTCTTTATTCTCAGACCTAACTCTTTTTATGAAAGTATATGAAAGGTCAAGAACCACCTCTAAGATTCTGGAAAACATCAGTGGTAAAGAACTGTGGTTTTTTTAATCATAGTTAAATTTTTCTTCAAGATTCTTATCACTTTGGAGGAGATGCAAAGTTTAGATATGACCTTATCTTTGCCTTTGTGAATATTGGTTTTTTAGAAGGATGTACTCCTTAAATTCTCAGTGTCCTGACAAAAATCTTCATGAGGAAGATGTTTCATGGTGGAATATAGCATACATTTGCAGGTAGAGGAAGTACATTTTGCTTGTGTGAAGGTCTTTACTAGAGGTGGTATCAGTAGTAATAGAAAGCAAGGGACAGATGTAAGGATTTTGTGGAATTATAGTGGGCAAAATCAGCTGGATAGAAGAGCTTCTGCACTTAAATTTTTTGCACATTGGGGAACCAATTAGCACTACTCCAAAGGGAAATTGTGTGGTTATGACATCTTCACTTAAAGTCTTCTTATGGAAGCTAAGTAACAACTTGTTGGAAATAGCTAACATTTATAATTAATATTTATATAATGCTTTAAAGTTTGTAACTATTTAATTTTACCTGAACAACTACCCTGCATAGAAAAATCCTATTATCATAACCATTTTGTAGATAAGAAAACAAAGGCACAAAGGTCATATATGTGTAGTCATGCAAAACATATTTGTAGGAAGGATCCTTGTTCAGAAACGGATTGAACTAGAAGACTTCAGAGGAATCTTTCAACTCTTGATTCTATAAGAAAGGGGAAAAATCAAAGAAAATCCCAAAATTTTAGACATGAAAGAATGAGTGATTGATAATATCAATGAAAGATACAGTGAATCAGAAGGAAGAATAGGTTGGGGGTAAAAAAATTTTTTTGGTTTTTAGATATGTTGAGCTTGATACAGTATTGGGACAAGTAGTTTGTTGAGCTTGATATAATATTGGGACAAGTAGTGTTAGCAAAAGCATGGATAAAAATCTTTTTAGTTGGCTGTTGGAGAGAAATTGTAGGTCAGGAAATTAGAAAAGAGATATGTACTGTACATAATTATTTGCATATTACTTAAATTAAGAATAATTGAGATTGTCAAGGGAAAGCATAGAAAAGGCAGCCAAGGATAAAACCTGGATGAACACACATTGGAAAGTGATAAGGTAACAAGATTGTGGACTTTATATGTATTGCTACTTTTATTTCTGATTGAAGTTTTTCTCTCACTGTCTTACTATATTTGCATTCCTTCAAATTGTCCTACCTCATAAATTAATACCTTGCCCCTTATAAAACCAAATAAGTTTTATTAGGGTTTTTTATTGCTAGCAGCAAAGTGTGTAAGTTGAGTAGAGTGTGGATTTGAGGGTTGAGGTAGAGACTTTTGCTTCTTTCCTCCTTTCCAAAACACTTGAGTTTTTTTCATTTAACTAAATGACTCTGAGGGAAGACAAAAACCAGTTAGAACTTTTAAAAAATAGGAGGGGCTGTCTTGGGAATGTCTTATCATTTTAATTCATCAAGATTTATTTTGTGTCTCCTCTGTGCCATGTCATGGAAATACAAAGACAAAATTTATACAATCCCCTTTCCTCCAGGATCTTAGATGGTATTGCAGGGCTGCTAATGGATGGAAATGCTCCTCTTCATTGGTCTTCATATGGAAGCTGTATGACTATTTGCCAAGAATGCAGTGGAGGGCATTCTTATTCAACAGACAATTGGAGTAGATGGCCTATAATGTTCTTTCTAATACTGAAATTCTGAGATTCTGAAAGTTTCTGAATGAAGTCACTTCACCACTCTAGTCCTCATTTTTCATCATTTATAAAATAAGGAGGTTGAATTAAATGGCTTCTTTTCCAGCTCTGAATCTATTAATGCTTTCTCTGGTTCTATGTCGTAGACAGATGAGAAGAAGGCTTTTTGAAGCTTGAATATGATTGGAGGCAGACGAAATTGGTTTGTTAAAGAAGGAAAGGTAGAAGTTGCACTAGAAAGACTAATGTCTTAGAGGAGGCAGGCAGGGGAGGATTGGATTGGAGGGAGAAGTAGTGTCAATTAGATCAGAATCATGACTAACTTGGGTGACTAGAAAATGAATTAGACTGAAAAAAACATGTTAGGAATAGGAGAGTTGGGAATTAACTAGAAGTTTAATTTCAAAATGAGAAAAACACATCTGAGAAGGAGGGCTTATGATTTGTGGCAGGGATAAGGTTTTAAGCGTGAAAAGCATAAAGTGGAATCCATCATAGATATTTTTAGGTCTTGAGTAAACAGTTTCAACAGTTGACATTTTGGGGAACAAATACAAGCATTCTTGTATCCTAGGATTTGTCTCTTAAGTTTTTAGAATCAGTGAGTCTTGTGATTATGTTAAGTTGTTAAGGTCGTTGAGTCTTGTAATATTCAGCAGGGTATAGAACCAGAGTTAATGTGAGAGGAAAAGGAATATAGCACCTGGTTCAATTCACTTAGCAATTACAAGCACAGGTATTGTTTATAGAGTGTGAGGAAATGTGATTGATCACTTTCTGCTGCAGCAACTTCAGGTTTCAGGCCAGGATCTCCTGGGAAATATGGATCTAAGTCATTATATATATCCTATAAACTCATTAAACCTTTGGTAACATTTTCCAGAAGGTAAGATGATCCAGAAAGTGGGCACAAAGGAGTGTTGTTATAACAAGCTCAGGGCACAGCTTGCTTGTTATGCCTTAGCTCTTGAAAACAGGATATCTCCTAATATCTTAAAAATAAGTGGTATTTTTTAACAAAAAATACTATTTCATGCTCTGAGGTAGCAGGGAAGAAGAGCCAATAAGTGAAAATATTGAAAAATGTTGAGAAGCAGAAATGAAGTGAAAGCACTCTTCTTGAAAACCATAATTGTGGTTTTTGAGTATGTGATTCAAATTTTAATAAGAAGAAAAGCTTTGCATCAGCTGCTGTAGTGGATAAAATGGAGAGCTATCCTCAGTTCATATATCTACAGTTAAATGTATATAATTGTTCATTATTGAAAATTTCCTTGTTTGGAGATTCACTATATGAATTAAGTCCCAGAGCCAGGTCTAATTTCATGTTATCATTCATTATAGCAGCATGTTTGTTCTCTCTCTTTTCTTAATCTCTCTCCCTCTCTCTTCAAATGTTTGTTTTTCTTGTTAATATACAATTATGAATAAGGCTTATATATCTTTGTAAGGTTTCTAGGTTTTGCCATTATAAATGGTTTTTGCTTTATTTGATACATACAAATACATGTTTTGCAGTTAATTTGTACTCTATTAACCTCATTTATCATCTCAAATTGTTTTGTTTTTTAAATTTTTTTATTCAGTTTTAATTTTTTGAAATTTTCTTTTAGAAAGTTTTATTTTTGAGAAGAATCACAAGGAGCTTGCCTCCTTTTTATCCTGAATTGCCATTCTTCCTAGATAGCATTATTAGTATAGTGACTTGAAAAATTAACCTTCCCTAAAATTGTAAATGAATTGTTCAAGGGACAAGACATTTACTTCTTTGGGTCTTGTGTTCCCTTGTCTGTAAAATTGGGATTGAATTAACTGATCTCTGAAGTCTCTTCTCCAGTTCAGTTCTCTGATCATTAACTCTTGAAATAACAGAAAAATGATGTTCAGTCCTCTGTATTCCTTTTTGATTCCTATGTATTAAATAGTGATAGGGTAGAGATGGGAACCATAAGGGACTAACAATTCTTAGTTCTTTTGTTCTGTGTATAATTTTAACTGTTGGTCACCTTAAATGTAAAAACCTTGAAAAAAGCCTCTAAAACTAGATGAGATGAAACCCATGCACTCTCATTTAGCAAACCATGGTCACGTCATTTAGTCACAAAGCTTCTCTCCCCACCCTTACTTCCCACTTTGAACAGTGAAGCCAAGCCAAAGAAAACCTAGCAACATGAAGAAAGAACTTGAGTTGAAAATTGTCCAGGGGGTAAATTCAAATGAGAATAATGACCTCACTACAAGTTCAGATAAAGCCTTGGGGGTGGGGAGTGGAAATGTCCTGGTCATAAGGACTTATTAGAGTACAAATGATGAAGTGATTAGGAAAGAATGGCAAGGAAAACATACCTTGGGACTAACGGGGACAATCTCACTCAAGAACTACATGCTTTGAAAATTTGGTTGCATCAAGCAGAAAATGTCTTAGGAATATAAAAAGAAATATTAAAGCAATTAAAAAGAAAAAATAAAGTTTAAGAAATACTAAAAAAAACTGATCAAGAAAACGTAAGGAAGAGATAATACAAGAATTACCAAACTATCTGAAAATCAAGGCAACCTTACCTATCCATTGCTCACCCCCATCAAAAAAAAATGGAAATTATTTCAAGAAATTATAAATGAGGTAGTATATTCGATAAGAGTACTAGCTCTGGAGTTAGGAAGACCTGAGTTCACTTGACACTTACTGTGTGACCTTGGACAAGTGACTGAACCCTGATTGCCTTGCCAAAATTAAGATTATAAATGAAAACTTCCCAAAACTCTTAGAACCAGAATGTAAAGTGAAAATGAAAAATAATCTACTGGTCACTCATTTAAGAAACACCAAAATAAAAACTCCCAGGAATTATAGTGAAAATCCAGAGCTTCTGGAGAAAAAAATACTATGAGCAGACAAAAAAGGAGCCACACTCATACAAGACTTTGCAGCTACAATTTTAAGGGAGAGGTGAGCTTGGAATACAGAATTCCAAAATGTGAAAGATAAGAATTTACAATTGAGAATAACTTATGACAAAATTAAGTATATAGTTTAAATTCAAAAAATAATTGAAAGGAGGCAGGGACAAGGAAGAGAGGAATATAAAAGGGAAGACAGAATAAGTAAGGGGATTTTAAGCAAAAGAAAATTTGTCGAAAGTAGGAATTTGAAGGGAGGATTAAAAGGAAAGGAACAAAAAAAGTAAGGAAAAAAAAAACTTTGAAATCAGGATAAAGGAGAAGAAAAGAACTGCAGCAGGCCATTTCATTTATAGAGAGAAAACAAGCATTTATTAAATACCTACTATGTGTTAGGCACTGTGCACAAGTAAATGCTGTTATTCCCATTTTGCAGCTGAGGAAACTGAGACAAGCAGGGATTAAGTGATTTGCCCAACATCACAAATCTAATTGCCTTTTATAGATTATAGTGACAGGCAAATAAAAAAATTCCTTATGTATAAAGAAACAGGAAAAAGTACAAGAGGATAGGATGGAAGGAAACATTTAATAATAACACTGAATATGAATAGATAAACTTAGTCATCAAATGAAGGGGATAGCAGAGTGGATTAGAAAATGGAATCCCAAATTGTGTTTACAAGAAACAAGAAGCAAACTTGAAACACAAAGATTCACATAGTCAAAAATTAAGGTCTGAGCAAAATCTCATCCAGCTGAAGTAAAAAAGGCATACTGGCAGAAGTAGATTGAGATGTCACAATATGGACATGATTTAAAAAAAAAAAAAAGATAAGCAGGTAAATTACATTGTATAGTTAGCACAAAAAATAAAACAACACTAATTATGTGTACCGAATAGAGCATTAAAATAATTAAAGGAAAAATTAGTAGAAATGCCTAGAAAACTGTAAGGTGATTGTACTACTATACTACTTTTAGTATGTAATATACTACTTTTAGACTCATTAGAGATGATAAATATCTGCTGATTAAATAATCAAAACAGGATTTTACATACCATTTACTTGTACTTGACATCTATGCAAAAAAAAATGACTGGAGGACAGTAAAACCATAATGAAATAATTTCTGTTCAATAATTGGAGACTAAAATTAATCAGAGACTAAACCTGATTCAAAGAACTTATTGGCAAAAGAACAAATTATCGAAAAATCTCATCAAACAAAATGACAAATGAGACAACATTGCTTAAGGTATGCCACTAAAGCAGAGAGAGGACATTACCAAAATTGTTCATTTTTAAAAATGAAATTTATCAGAATAATTTTATTATAAATGAATTAGAAATATTTTGCCCACTTAAATACTAATGAAATACACAACTTAAAGCAACAGTTCTCAAAATATCCCCTAGGATTTCTGATACTTTTCCAGTAACTTACAAGCTTCAAACTTATTTTTATAATACTACTAAGACATTTTAATTTCTAATTAAGTAAATATTAATACACATAACTCACAAACAATATCTACTTTTGGTTCCTCAGTAGTTTTTATGTGAGTTGATCTATGATCAATTTAGTACTCTGCACCACACATTGCCTTCATCACTTCTACATCTTGTCTATCTCTTCTTACAGTCACATAGTCTAATAAATGCCAATGTTTGATGCAAGGATGCATGCATGAAGTTTTTTTGCACATAGGTAAAGGGGATACAGTGCTAATTTTAGATTAACACTACCAAGAAAACACAGATACTCCCCATCAGCCGGCACCTCATCATTCATATGTGGAATCAATTACAGCAAATGGAGAAATTTTGAATACTCTCAGAAAATTCACTTATTTTGGCACTATACTTTCTGGGGATGTCCACATTGATAAGGACATTGAACTCAATGGGAAATTCCGAAGGAAATGTGGGGGAGGAGAGGTATTTGACTACCAAACTGAAGATCTACAGAACCATTGTGCTGACCTCATTATTGTATACCTGTGAAATATGGATAGTATACCAGTGCTATGACAGGAAACTGAATTACTTCCATTTGAATTGTCTTAGGAAGATTTTTAAAGATCACCTGGTGGGATAAGATATCAGACCCTGAAGTCCTTTCTCAAACTAAATTGCCAAGCATTCCAACTGTACTGCAGAGAATACAATTCTGTTGGCCTAGCCACATAGTTGGAATGCCAAATGCACGCTTGCTAAAAAGATTATTTTATGGAGAACTCACACAGTTCTTGCAGGGTGGTCAGAAAAAGCAATGCAAAGACACTCAAAATTTTTCTTAAGTTTAGATTGGTTATAGAACGTGGGAGACACTGGCACAGGACCACCCAGCATGGAGTGCCCTCATCAGAGAAGGTGTTTTCCTCTGTGAGTAAAGAAAAATTAAATTAACTTAAAAGAAATAGGAAAGTTAAGACAATTAACCCCAAATGTTCATAGAGGCTATTTGTGTTTGACCTGTGGCAGAGAATTCTGAATTTGTCTTGTCTCATCAACCACAATTGGATATACTAACTTGACTAACAGTGATATCATTTTGGTTTTCTTTGAGGATGAAGGACAACAACCAACCAGGCAATCATGTAGGTGGTGGTGTCCTGCAACTAAAAAGCTTGAGAATTGCTAAATTAGAGGAAATAGAGGAATTTTTACAAAAATATAAAATATTTAGATTACTGAAAGAGGTAGACTACTTAAAAAAAAATTATGGGAAAAATTAAGAAATGAACTATTGAAAAGGGAAGAGGGGAAAAATCTCTATTTCCAGAAATTTATGAGTAAATTCTATATGTTCTAAACAGAGTGTACCCTTCCAGATTATTTCTGTGATACAAATGTGTTCTTAGTAATTAAATTTAAAAAAAGGCAGAGAAAGAAAATAAAGAGATTAATATCCCTAATGAACATTGAAACAAACCCTTCAAATAATATATTAAGCTATATAATATATGAGAAGGATTATATTCTGATTACCTTGTTTATACAAAGAATGCAGAGTTTGACTGTCTTACTTATTTTTAAGTAAACTCAGATAATAGAAATTATAAAAGCATGATTATGTTAATAGATGCTGAAAAGGATTTGACAAAACTAATAACCATTTCTAAAAAAACAACTCAGAAATGCAAAGGAATAAATGAACCTTTTCTTTATGTAGTACTTCTTTAAATTCAAGAAGAAACATTTATAATGTATAAAAGTAAGAGTTCTTTCTAATGAAGTCAGAATTAAAACAAAGATGCCCATTATCACTTCTTAAATTTTACTACAAATGCTACTTCTAACAATAAATAGACAAAAGATATAGATAGACAAAAGCAAAAAGTATGTCTCTCTTAAGTCAGCAACCTTTCCTCTCATTGGTACTTACCTGCCTTAAAGGACAAGATGAGCAACGAGAAGGACTGCTAACATCCCTGCAAAACCAAGTTAATCAGATTTTAAGCAACTGGAGAGAAGAACCAGGATGATGTTAAAGCAAGGCAAATGATGCACGAGGTATTACAACTCCATCTTAATTTGGCTAGGTAGGAGGAATGTTATCCTATCTATAAATGTTTACATTCTGTGTTCCATATTAGACTGAGCTTTTTGAGGACAAGGAGCTGTTTTTTGTTTTGTTTTATATTCCTGCAAGTTAGCATAGTGTCTGGCATTTACTAACCACTTAATGTTTGCTGACCATTTCAGGAAACAAGTATCTTTTTTAGATGACACTATGATTTACTTAGAAAACCCTGTAGTTACTCCAAAAATTAATTAAAATAGTATAGTCAAAACAAAGCCAGTAAAGTTTCAGGATATAAAATAAATGCACAAAAATCACCAGCATCCTTGTAATACAACAAAAAATTGCAGGAAGAGCTAGAGACATTCCTTTTGAAATAACTACAGAAACCTCAAAATATTTGTTCACTACCAAGATATTCCCAGCAACTATATGAATTCAAAGTATAAAACACTCTTGTAGAAATTAAGATAAACATTAATTCGTGTTGGTTATAGTCAATATAACAAATTATAATACTACCTTAATAAACTATCAAAAGAATATTTTATATGGCTAGAAAAATTAATAAAATTCATCTGGCACAACAAAATATCAGCAATCTTGAGGATAATAATAAAAAATTTGAATAGGAAGACAAATATACCAGTATCTGTTTCCAGACTTTTTTTTTCCCCAGATACATGCAAAGATAGTTTTCAACATTCACCTTTGTAAAGCTTTGTGTTCCAGGTTTTTTTCTCCCTTTTTCCTCTCATCCTTTTCCCTAGACAGCAAGCAATCCAGTATAGATTAAAAATGCAATTTTTTAAACTATATTTCCTTATTTGTCATGCTGCACAAAAAAATCAGATCACAAGGGGGAAAAAACCATGAGAAAGAAAAAAAAAAAACCAAGCAAACAAACAGTAACTTAAAAAAAGTGAGAATATTATTCTTTGATCCACATTCAGTCTCCGTAATTCTCTAAATATGGACAACTCTTTCCATCACAACTCTTGGAATTGCCTTGAATCACTTCATTATTGAAAAAGAGCCATATCCATCACAGTTGATCACATAATCATGTTAGTATGTACATATTCTTTTGGTTCTGCTCATTTCATTTAGCATCTATTCATGAAAGTCTTTCCAGGCTTTTCTGAAATCAGCCTGTTCATCATTTCTTATAGAATAATAATGTACCATTGCATTCATATACCATAACTTATTCAGTCATTCCCCAACTGATGGGCATTCACTCAATTTCCAATTCCTTGCCACTACAGAAAGGACTGCTATAAACATTTTTACACACATAGGTCCTTTTCCCTTTTTTATGATCTCTTTGGAATATAGACGCAGTAGAGACACTGCTGCATCAAAGGGTATGCACAGTTTGATGGCCCTTTGGGAATGTTTCTGAATTGCTCTTTAGAATGGTTGGATCAGTTCACAACTTCAACAATGTCCCAGTTTTCCCATATTCCTTTCAGCATGCATCATTATCTTTTCCTATCATCTTAGCCAATCTGTGAGGTATGAAATGGTATCTCAGAGTTGTTTTAATTTGCATTTCTTTAATCAGTATTGATTTAGAGCATTTTTCATATGCTTTAATTGTGTAACCCTTGTTTATGTCTACCCAATGTGTTAGGGGCCTTTCTTGCTTCCTTTTGAAAATCTGAGGATGTCATTGAAGAAGGTAGACTATTCATTCCTTGCTTTCAATTTGTGATCCAATTTGTATCTTCATTTGACCAAAATTATTCTACAGTAAAAAAGCCATACAACTTTTCCACATAATGACTTTTTATTGTCAGAATGGTAGACCTCCTTTTTTCTACTTGGTTTTTTCAGTTTGGATACTTGGTAAAACTGTAGAATAATTATAGGTTTCATTTAGGAAACTGTTCAGTTTTCTAAGGCTTACTGCAATCAGAATAGTATTTTCAGCAAATTGGAAAATCTGGAGGATTTTATTCTGTATAAAGAATCCATCTTGCATTTGGACTCAAACAAAATTATTTTACCTGTTACAGCACTCATACGATTTTCTATGACTTTGATATGTACATAGACACTTTTCTTGGAGGAATCTTTAAGATTGTTCTTTGCTCCACCATATCAATTGTTTATTGTTTTATATTTAGCAAATCTAAACAGTGGTATCTTGTTCTCCATACCTGTGATCAGCTGTGGAACTAAATTGATGTGGCATGTTTTGGAATATTTCCTAACTTCACAAAAATGGTTGTGAGAATTTTCTGCATGCACGTGTATGCATCTAGAAGAGATCAGACAAGCTGTAGAAAACGGTTCTCTCAAAGCATATAAAAGTTATTGGTATTTATATGATCATTTGGCCAAGGTGAATGAGTCAGAAAAGGTGTGATTCTCTTTCTCCAGATTCTGAAAGGCTTATTATATTATAGGATTTTGATAAAGGTATCTGAACATGAATTATATTTACACAGTTGAGTAATTTTGATTGAAAGAAATACCAGTAAATGTAAACATGAAATAAAATTGGAACCCCAGACTCCAGGGAAACTTAAAACACATGCTTTAGTGTACCCAAAACAAATCCTGGGTGTTGTGCCCCAAAACACAAAAATTTTTAGTGGGTCCAGGACTCAAGTAAACCCAAAAGTTCTTGTAGCCTTCTCCATTGCTCCTAGAGTTACTACAATGTAATCATTTGTCTTTACAAAAAGAATTTATAAGCCATATTTCCATTAGGCTGCAATATCCTTTTGTTTTAATTCATTTGTAACAGGTATCATGATTGATATAATTTAGTTCTTAGTAGTTTATTTGGTCACTAATGATTTAACATTTAAAGTACCAACAGCTAAATTAGTGTTTCTAGATATCACTCAAAATTGAAGTGAGGCTGCACAGGAATGAGGAATAATTTGTATTTTTCTTTATTTTATGAGTTGCTAAGGCTAAAAAATGGTTAGGATGAACCTCTTGGTACTTAGCCTCTTATATATGCCATTGATAGGGCCTTCTAAAAATCAGATAGAATCTGCCAGACTTTGCTCTGACATCACTTCTGGAACCCTGAGATCTCTTCTCTGCTATCATGACACAATGAATTCCAATTTTTACATCTCCAAATGCTATTCAAATGCATCTCGAACTGTCTCTCCAATGGAGATCTTAAACCCAATATATCCAAAACAAAACTTGTTATTTTCAGTTACCTTCCCTTCCCTTCATCTTCTCATATATATAGCCCCATAATCCCACATCCCCTCCCATAAACTGTTATAGGAATAACCTGATAGTGGCTGCTGGGGATCTAATTCTGACCAGCAGAATAGATCCCTTCATGTGAGAGGATGATAATAATACAAGGAGGCAGAGGCAGTTGCATCTTCTGATTTCTCTCCTCTTCCCTCTTGCCTCCAATTTATTTCATTCCGAATTCACAAGCAACATCTGTGTCAGTAAAGACTGATTTGCAATTCTTTCAAGTGTATTATTCACAGCTGTGGGGGCTTTCGGAGAACCGACTTGCTCCTTAATGGTACAGTCCTCTTAACGCTCTATAAGTGGGTTTCCCACTTAGGCATGGTCCTTAATAATAAACCTCAGTGACTTCCTATTGCTCCCAGGAGCAAATATAATGCATTTTATTTGACTTTCAAAGCCCTTCATAACCTACCTTTCTAGTCTTTTTACATTGAAAAAGTGTACTCTTCCATCCAGTGACATTCTGGCCTCTTGACTGTTTCACAAACAAGGCATTCTTATCTCTTGGCTCCAGAATTTTTTTGGCTGGCCCAGTGCCCAGAATGTTCTCCCTCTTCCACTCTGACTAATGACCTTTCTGGTTTCCTTAACATTCAAACTAAAATCCCAGCAGCTAAGTGGCACAATGGCTAAAGTGCTTGAACTCAGGGAAACTCATTTTTGTGAGTTCAAAAAATCTGGCCTCAGACATTTTTACTAGCTGTGTGATATTGCGTAAATCACTCTTGCTTGCCTCTCTTCCCTCATCTATAAAATGAGGTAGAGGATATTGCAAACTACTCTAGTATTTTTGCAAGAAAACCCCAAATAGGGTCATGAAGTGTCCAACATGACTAAAATGACTGAAAAGCAAAATCTCACCTTCTACCAAAAGCCTTCCTTTAAGCTTTTCAATTCTGTTGTATTTCTTTTATTTTGTGTTTATTCTGTATATATCTCACTTTATATACATATATTTCTTTGTATGTTGTATCCTTTAGAGTGTGAATTCTTTAGAATGGGGACTATTTTTTGCCTCTTTTTTTTATTCCTAGTACTTAGTACAGTTCCTGATACATAGTAGGGGCTTTATGAGGTCCTGTATATCGACAAATAAAATTTCAACCTTTTAAAAAGTGGAATCAGTGGAGGAAAGAAAAAAACAGTTCACTTTCAGAAATAGCACATGATTCTCTGAGACAGTTTATAAATTCATTTAGTTCTTAAAATTATATAATGTTTATTGTTGAAAAGTTTGAGATCATATAATTCAGTCTGTTAATTCACAGTCAAAGAAAATGGAGATTCAGAGATGAAGTACTTTATTCAAGGGCACAGGCAGTGGCAGAGTTGGAATTATACTACCCATTGCGCCTGGTAGTTTTATCTAAAGTCCATATTTAAGTCCTGAAAATGAATTTAATATGCATCAAAATATATTGTAACTCAACAATTTGATTGTGCTAATATTTAATGAATGATATCCTATTACATTTTCTTGTCTTGCCTTTTTAACGTTTCAAAATTTATAGAGGGAGAGCTGAAATTTTATTTTAGGTTTATGTTATTAAACATATAATAATTGTGGTTATTAATTATAATATTTAGCTTTAAAGAGAAATATTAAAGAATGAAACATAATCAAATAGGTTTTTCTACTTAAAATTTTGTATTTTCATGCACTGCTTATTTTATCTGCTTGTTTTGGATATATGGAAATTAGTACAATGCCATATTACAAATAGTTTCTATCTAAAGTTAACAGAAGTCAGCAAATTTAGGTATGATCCTCTTATTTAATTTTCAAAGGTAAATGTTAAATTGTTTAAAGCTTTATCCCTTGGTTCCAGTGTTTACATATAGAGTTGATGGAGATTGGCTTTTTTATGTGAAATGTAGTATATTAGTGAATTTCAAATATATTTTTGGGATACCAATAGTTTCATTCATGATTACAAGTAGCTTCTAATCAAAATAACACCTGTTAGCCAAAGCAGTCAGCAATTAGTATAACATTTGATCTCTAGCCAAGAGGTCCATTATAGTTCCATTATACTACTAAGAGGTACAAATAGTTCCTTGGTACTAGTTTGTTTTTATATTTTAGATGAGATTCTTTTAAAAGACTATACATAGGGGCAGTTAGGTGGCACAGTGGATAGAGCACCAGCCCTGAAGTCAGGTGGACCTGAGTTCAAATGTGGTCTCAGAAGTGACAAAATATAGCTGACAGAATATATCGTATTATGATAAGCATTCTGTTTTTCTGTAGCGAAGAATCTCTATCATATCCTCTTTTTTGTGACTTTTTATCCCTTTATGCCTGAAGTTGAATATCATTAGTTTCTGTTTTAAATTCACCTCTAATTTTTTTTTGAGATTTCAGTGACAGCCAAAATAATTTTCCATCAAAAAACCCCATCATTTTCCCATCAATATCTTAACATAGATAACATTATATTATATTTAACATATTATACTTAGTTAAGGCAATAATATTCAGATTTTTGGCCACAAACATAATTATTGCACTTTTAAGTCATTGGTTTTTGTTTTTTATTTATTAGCAGATATTTTTATGTGAAGTAGATTTGCTCTATTCTTAGTATAGTGTTGTTTGATTGTTTAACATGTTTAGCTGCATGATTTTGTGTGTGTGTGTGTACATCTATACACATGATTTCATTAAGTTTGATATGTAACTAATTTTTTGAGATTAAATGTAAATCTTAAATCCAAGAAACATCTCTTGACTTATGTACAAAACAACTAGGTTGCACAGTGGCTAGAGTCATGCCTAGAGTCAGGAAGACTCAACTTCTCAGTTGAGATCCTTTATTATCTTTGTAAAGAAAATCCCAAATGGGATCATGAATAGTCATACACAATTGAAATGACTGAACAAATAGCCATAACATGTATAAGCATTGTGCTAGACAGAGGGCATTTAGAAACCAAAAATGGAACTGTCCTTACTCACAGGGGACTTATAGTCCAAGTCTAAAGGCAAATTATATCATGTAAGTAAATAAAAGATAATAAAAAGTATTTTCAAGAGAAAGAGTCCACTAACAGGGGATAAAGAATTAAGAAAGGCCTTATTTAGAAAGATGGCACCTAAGATATATATTTTTAAAGGAGAGGTAGAAATGAAGTGAGTTCCATATATGGGGAATAGACAGATTGTACAAAGAATTAAGTGAGAAATGTGTAAGGAACAATTAGCAGATCAGTATTAGAACAGAGAATACTTTTAAGTGCCAAAATATGAAATAAAAGATAAGTGTGATAACTTGTCAAGTATTTTAACATTATTAACATGTAGTGGACTTCCTGCCATCTAGGGGAGAGGAGGAGACTGGGGGTAAAATTTGTAACGGAAAGCTTTGTAAAGATCAATGCTGAGGAACTACCCATATATATGTTATACAAATAAAAAGCTTTAATTTAAAAAAAAAAAAGATAAGTGTGAGCTATGTTATGGAGATCTAAATGTAAATTGTTACGTTTGATGGTAGAATCTTTAGGAAACTACTAAAGCTTTTAAAGTAGGATAATGATATTGTCAGATCTTTGTGTTTCAAGAATCTCAATCCTTGTATGGAGGATGTATTAGAGAAGGAGAAATTGGTTGCAGAAAAACCAATTAGGAGACTTCAGCAATACATGATTAGAACTTAAACTAGGATAGAGGTTGTATTAGAATGGAAAGGGGAGGGAATAAGCATTTACAGAGTGTCTATCATGTGTAAGTGCCCTGTGGTTGCCCAAACAACTCTTAGGGAAGTATATGCTTGTTATTATCCCATTTTGTAGTTGAGAAAAAGTAGGCAAGTAGAGTTTAAGTGACTTTTCCAGGGTAACACAGCTAATAAGTATCTAAGGTAGGATTTGAACTCAGGTCAAGTACTTTGTCTAACTGGGTTCACAGTGGATTAGAGTCCAGGTCTTGGAGTCAGGAAGACTTGAGTTCAAATGTGGCCTTAGGTACTTATTAGCAATGTGACCCTGGTCAAGTCATGTAATCTTGTTTGTCTTACTTTTCTCAAAGGTAAAATAAACTGGAGAAGGAAATAGCAAATTACTTCAGTACTTTTGCCAAAGAAACTAAATGAAGTCATGAAGAATCAAATGTGACTAAACAACAAGAAGCGTTCGATTTGTTGAGCTACTTAGGTACCTGAGAAGGACAAAGATGTTTGATATATCTGAAAGAAATACTATCAGTAATTTCAAGAGTCTAATAGGATAAGATCCTAAATTATAATAACTTTCACCTTCTTAAAATTGAAGAGATTGTTTATAGCTTTCAATAAGGAAATACATGCTTCAACAAGTATTTATATTTTAGTAGCTCAATATTTTGGTTATTGCTGAAATCTTATGTCTTATGTATTAAAATAATATAGTAGTCACTAATGTCATATGATTTTTATCCTTTTTTTAAGGTGGTATTGATAACTGGTTAGTGACTTGGTTATTAGTAGAAATAACTATTTTTGTCTTCTCCTGGAATTACATAAATAAAAATAATTTGGTCCTGGTATGTTTTTACATTTTACCGAGAATCTTCTTAAATGAAGAAGAGGTAAATTCTTAAATGAATGAAGTAGTAACTTAAATGTTACTACTTTTATTTGGATATTGAAGTCTTCATTGTCTACATTATGACTTTGGAATGTACTATTTCCTTCCTTTCTTTGGTTTCTCTTGGATAATTGTAGAATTTATTGTTTGTTTTTTGAATTATTCAGTTTAACAACTATGTACTTTGGAGTTTTTAGTATAGGACTTTTTTCTGGAAGAATTGTGTGCATTCTTTTGATTAGTGCTTTATTTTCTGTATTTAGACGTTTTGGACAGTTCTATATTTTGTACTGTAGTTCAGGCTTTTTGATTTGTTATGTTCTTTTGGGAAGCCCACGATCCTTCAGTTATCTTTATCATGTCATTAAAATGTGTTAAGCATCTGTATAGAGATCATGTGTTAAACTTGTTCCAGATTTTCATTTACTTAAGCATATTTATATTTCCATTCAGTTCTTTTGTTTCTTTCTTGGACTTTTCTGGAGCTTACTATTGAGGTTCTTTTACATTTGAAAATTTAAGTAAACCAAAGATGAGATTCTGACATTATCAATTTATTTGTTGGACTACCTTAGCCCATTTGGACCAATGACCTCTCTCAATATTCAAAGATCCTGAATGAAGTCTAACTCAATCTTTTAAATTTAGGCAGGTTTTCCTTCATCTTTTGGATTTACCCCGGCTAGACATTTAATGAGGAGGTAGGGTAAGAGTCATCTCAGTTCCTTTCAGAAATTGGGAGGAGTCCTCAGATAATGGGATTAGACTCTGGAGTGTCTTCTGCCTCTTTGAGCCAGTTTTACAAGTGCGTGGGATGATGGTTTTTTACAAACCCTATTACAAAGGTGTATTATACCAGATTAAATTTTTAAAAAAATATATATTAAAGTAATAGAATTCAGACTTATAACTGGGGCTTCCTGATTAAGGGTAGAGGTAATTAAAAGACAAATGCTTGAACTTTAGGCAAGTTTCTCCGGAATGTAAGTGAAGGATTAAATTGCCAAGGTAAGGAGTATATGCTTAATGGATCTTAAAAATAGAATTAAAATTAGTTTTAAGTTTTATAGTTCTATGCTTTCTTGGGAATTCCCCAGGTCCTCAGAATTGGCAGATATTGCTTTGATTTCCTTGATCTTATAATATTTATTTAAATATGTATGTAATCATTTATGTCTTGGTAGCCATCTCCCCGCAACTTGTCTGTTAATTTATGTATTTATGCTTTAGATTTTTAACTGGCTTTTCTTCTTTCTAAGAGACTTCGTAATTTAATTATTTTTCTCATTTTCCCTACTTGTTTGTTCATTTTCTGACTCTTTCCTCTTTGATGCTAAGTGGCCAGGGATATAGATCTCAAAGCTAAGTTCCCTTCAGAAAGCCAAGTTATGTCAACCATCTGAGGATGTATTCCCCTTATAAAAGATCTGTTCATAATGATAATCACTAAATTCACTATGCATTTAGCCTCCCAGTCAATGGTGTGGTGTATTAAACTTGTTTAGGAATTTAGCCTGCCTGGTCTAATTTCACCTCATGGAATCTTCTCCTTAATGGTAACTTCCTTCTGCTTGGGAACTTGTCTTCCCCCTTGTTAATTGCTAAAACACCTTTTCCTTATAGATTTAGTTTGCTTTTAGTTGCATAATAAAATCTTTGCCTCTTGGTTTGTAGAATTAAGACAACTTTCAACACTAACTCCTATATACTTTTGAGTTATCACCCCAATACCTCATTATTCCCACACAGAGCAATTCACTGGTTTCAATGAGGAGGCCAGGGAGGGAAAGAAGGGAAATGTTAACTGGTCTGCTGGATTTTAGTCCTTTTTACTTAAAGACTTGCTTGTGTGCTGGTATCCTCTGTTTGTTCTGTTGCCCCTGCTACCTCAGTTCTTTATTTTTCTGGCCAAATATTGCTTACAAGTAACTAGCTGCCGCCTATACCTCCCTCTCTGCAAGTGGGCCAAGTTGAAGTCTGTTCCTTATTGCTACAGAATGTGATATCAGGAATATGGTGTACTTGTAGAAACTGTAGTAACAAGAAAATTTGCTAATTGGATCCTAGAACACAGTGTGTCTAGTTGCATTTCTTGCTAGGTTGTAGAGGGTTTTTTGCAAGGAGGTATTCAGTGTGTAAGGAACTAGAGTTTTCTTTTCTGCTGTTACGTAAGGATTTTACTGTGTCTTGGCCTTAGAACATCTGTAATTGTTGAGAGTTAATGAAAACTACATAATTTTTAAATTTTGTTGGTCACATGATCTGAAATCTATTGATACTATAAATGAATAAATGATTAAGAGTGAAAACTCACATTGTACATGTTGGAGATATTTCATGATTTTTCATTGCCCAGATTCTACTCTGATCTTTCTAGGTATAATTGTAAACATTAAACTTAAGTAAAATACCATGATATTCCTTTTTTCTTTCCTAACTTCACATCAATCATGACTCTTGACTTAGTAAAGTTTCTTCTTCATTTCCAGATCTTGTGTGATTTTAACAGTGAGCTTATATTGAGCTATTAATTCTCTTAGAGACGTGTAATTTGGCATTTGACTTTATTAAATGTAAGGCCTCATCTACACTTAGTAATATATACTAAGTATTATATACGAAGTATTACTTTAGTATATGAGTATACTAGTAACTAACTTACATGTAGTATATTGAAGGTTGTAAAATGTTTATATAATCTTGAACTTCATACTAATTTATATTGAAATAGGTGATACTTTTATTCTCATCCCTATTTTATAGATGAGAAAACTGTTCAGTTAATTTGCCTAGGGTTGCACAACTGATAGGTGTCAGAGATCAGAATTGAACCAAAGCTTGGATAATATGCACAGTGAGGTTAAGAATGATCTAGAGTAAATTATGCTTAAATATGAGGGGTGTTTTTTTTGTTTGTTTGGGTTTTTTTGCTGTGAAATTGAAAAACTCTGGCCTTAAATATGATTACATGCTGCTTATGAGTATTTTTCATTATGTGGAAAAATGTATTGTCTTTGAGACTATTTCATTATGATCTTATTTATTCAAGAAGATGTCTAAGTAGGAAATATTTACTCATTTCTTTTCTACAACCTGGGACAAGTACTGAAAACTCATGCTATGAGTCCTTATATATAACATAGATTTTGTAACTTTTCTTTTACTTTTTTTCAACTAACAAGCATTTATCTTCTGTCTTCCACCTTCTTGCTACCTCCTGTCCCCAACCCTTTCATTTCCCTTTATTTCCATAAGCTTTGACACATACATACATACACAACATATGTATATTTGTGTGTGTGTATTCATTTACACGATCCATGTCTGTGTGACTTTTCAACTTGGAAGAACTATAAATTTAGTGCTTCCCTTTTCTATCTACAAACTGTAACACTGGATCACTTTCCCTTTTTTTATTTGGGAAATACTATTTAAGGGAGAAAATTTGGTCCAGTACACATGTATGCTGATGAATCTTTTTGTTCATCTCTAATTGATTCCCAAGAAAACTAATATAATAACTATCACACTGTTCCTCCCACCTTATACTCCTACAAGATTTATATTAGCTTTTGCTTTTACTTCCTGTACCTCATTTCCTATTTTGCCAAATATCCAGGGTGAATTCCTAGTTTTACTTTCATGTACTAAATTGGATGTTAGAAGACCTAACGTTTGTATAGCTCTTATTTCTTTTCCCAATTTTTCCTCTAGCACTGTTTGTTTTTGATCATTTTTTGGTCTTTTTAAAAATAAATCTATTTAGCCCTTCTAAGAATTCTTTTTTGGACTTGTGACCAAATTGCAATTTTCTTTGAGGTTTACCTTTGTATTTTCAAGTTATTGTCTTCTTGTGTGTGTGTGTCTTGAACTTGCTTCCCAGTTGAGCTTTTCATCTTCAGTTATTTTTGTTTTTTTGGTTGTTTTTTTTTTTTTTTTTGGTGATTTGCTTCTTTTTCCAGATTATTTCTTGGCTTTGGACATTGTTAGAATTGAGCTTTGCTCACCTCTTAGTGGGATGAATACTTGCCTTTGTTTCTGCCTTTTATGTCCTTTCTTCTGTTTTCACCACTCAATCTGGGGGCCCTTAAGTTTTTAGTGCTTCCGATATGGTGTGATCTAGGTAGAGAGAAATCTGTTCACTGCCCTCCCGGTCTATATACTCTCATCCTTTTTACAGGGTGGATCCCGTCTCCCTTGAAAATAAGACCTCTCCTTTTCACCCTGAGATTGTGACTCGGCACTGGATAATTGACTGCCAAATGGCACCTGAGATTTACTGAAAATGAAGTGAGGGGATCTAGCAATCCTTTTGAATATGATTTCCCCAGAAGTCTTTTTCAACATTTCCAATTGTATCTCACAATAACATTTAAACAATCTCGAAATTAAAAGAGTGAGACCATTAAGCTGTATTCACTTTCTTTCTCTCCCTACTTTATTCAGAGCAATGATAATTGAAGCCATTTGAGGTGGTTAAGTCCCAAGCATACTTGGGGATATTTCTTCTAATGATAATAGATCTATTCTTTGTTTGAACTGGTTTGTCCATATAAAGAAAGCTAGTTTAATGAAATATAATAGCCCCACTGAGGTTGATACAATTTTTCAAAGTTTTAAGATCTTCCTCCTTCTATCCCCAGATTCAGTGTTTGTTTTATTTTATTAAATTATTTCTGGTATTATCAAATACTTTGTTTTGTTATTTTGATACATTGTAACCTTTGCAAAATAACTTTTGGATGCTATTCATGGCCTTGGATTGATAGCTATGAAAAGGTTGAAGCCTAACTTGCCTCTTTGTTTCGTCCTTTTTGATACTTTTGAGCTATTTCATAAAAAATTTTCCTTAGCCCCAGCTATCAAAAAAATCCAGGCCTAGGGGCAAAGAATCCAGAGAGAAACCATTTCCTTGGTCAAGTTATTGTCTTGATGCCATTAAAATCATGGTGGCTACTTGAGTGAATGACCCATATGATTGTGAGTGTTTTGAGACTTGAGTTCATAAGGACTTGAAAATCTTCACTATATCTCTACTCAGCTAAATGAATAATCATGAAAAGTATATAAACATTTAAGGTTACATTATAAAAGATGATCATTAAAATTTTTGTTTTACTGATTTGTTATTAATAACATAATTCCTTAACATAATTAAAAATAATCTTATCCTAAGTTTATGTAAAACAGAGAAACTATGGAAAGTGTAACATAATTAGCAATGATATAGTAAATCAGTTCAGAAATCTTAGAAATGCTTTGACATTTGAACTACAGGACATGGTATAAAATTGGGGGAAATTGTTTTAAAAATAATTACTAAAGCTTTATTTTTTACATAAGAAAGTTTGAACAATTTATGGAAAGGGGAAAAAAACTTGGTGAAAGATTGGTTTTTATCAGGTTTTATAAGTTTTTATATGAAGTGTTTATAAAAATACTTGCCTAAAATCTCATCACTTCCTTTTTGCATAAGGGGAAAAAATAAAAAGAAGTTATGTATTTCCTATTCCTATTTGGTTTTATTCAGAAAACATCTCCTAAATGCCCTTTATTTGCAAGGCCTTAAAAAGACAAATCATGAAAAGTCTCTAAATTAAAGAGTCTTTAAATGTAATAAAAATTAGGAGATAAAGATATGAGTTGCAGAGAAGTAAATGAAAGGTAATGTAGGAAGAAGGCATTAGTGATCTGGGAAGATCTTTGGGGAGGCCACAACTAGGCTGAGCCCTGAGAAAAAGAATTCTGAAAGGAAGACAATAGAAATTATAATTCCGCCATGATTGTGAAAGTGAAGTGAAAATAAGGAGATTGAGTTTTTGTAGATGTCTGAAGAAAGGATGCAAAACAACAGAAAGAGTAAGTTATGAAGATATCAGATAGGCCAGTCTGGCTAGATTATAGAATATTGTTTTGAAATAAGTCTGGTAAATTTGGTTGGAGTCAGATTATGGAGAAATTTAAATGCTTGCCTGAGGAGTTTGTACTCAGAAATAAATAGAAGACAGGAGTTTTTTTGAGTAGAGCAAAATACAGTCATACCCAGATTAGAGGGAAAACAAGATGGAAATTGGAGATAAATTAGCAAATTGATACAGGTAGCCTCACAGAGGATAAAGAGGTTTTAAATGAGGATGACAATTATGACATTAGGGTGTGAGAAGTGAATTGAAAAATTGCATAAAATGGATATTGGTGGGGGTGGAGGTAGGGGAAAGAATCAGGGAATCTGAGGTCAGAAATCCTGTGGATTGGAAGGATCATAGAATCATAGATTTTCAGAATTGGAAGGCTTTTCTGTGTATATCTGGTCTAATCCAGGCTTTAAAAAGATTCTGTGCTCCAACATATTTAACAGGCTTTGTTTGGAGATGTGGGAAGAACCTAACTCCTGAGGTGGCCTGTATGATAATGGTTGTTTTTGTTTGTTTTTCTTTTTTGATGTTTGCCTCAGGAGACAGGGAAAATATAAAAATATTTTGCTGTTTGATTCTGAAATGTCAATAGCACTTTCAGTCAAATATGTCAGCAAAGAGTTGGTTGGTATTGGGGTTCTGGAGTTCAAGATACAAGTTATGCCTAGATATTTATAAATATTTCTCAAATGACAGATGTGATTCAAAATTTCCTATTAAACAGTGGTCTGTTAAATAAATTTTATTTCTCATTTTGTTTTTAATTATTAAATTATAAATGAGAAAGGAGACAGAATAAACATAGCCTACTATATGCCAGGTTCTGTACTAAGTGATTTACAAATATAACATTTTATCCTTACAACAAACCTAGGAGGTAGATGCTATTTTTAATCCCATTTTACAAATGAAGAAACTGAAGCAGACAGGTTAATTGATTTACCTAGGGTCAAACTTCAAGAGGCTAAATTTGAACTGAGTTTTTCCCGACTCCAGGTAGTACTCTGAGCCACATTTGTAATTCTTTACTACCCCAAAAAGAGTAGCTATAACTATTTTTCGTACATATCCTTTTCCTTTTTCTTCTATCGGCTTAGGATACAGACCTAGATAATACTGAGTCAAATGAAGTATTCAGTCTTTTGTAATCTTTGGGCATAGTTCAAATTGTTCTCCATAATGGATGGACCAGTTCACACTAGCATTGCATTGGTGGTACTTTGGTATTCATCATTAATCGATTCCAGAAGGCAAGATATAAGTGGCAAAAAGGACGAATATGGAATGAATTTTTCCCATAAGTACATCTCCAAATCATAGCCTAACCATCTTTTCCTGCCCAATTCCCCAAAGGGGCAAGTAGGGCTTTCATCTATGGAGAAATAATCCAACCCATTGGAGCTCTTCCCTTCTTGATTTTTGTAATCTCTCCCAACCCCACAAAGTCTCAACCCAGGCTGGAGAGCAAGGGGGTGGGAGGTGGGGGTAGATTCATTGTGGAGCAGGACGCTATAGCTATGGTCTTGTGTCCTTTGCTGCCTTTGCCTTAGCTCCCACTGCTGCTGCTCTTCCTCCTGCTGAGCTTGTCAACCCTTTTAATACTACTTTGGAAGCCCGAAGATTATATGCTGCAACCACATTATTCTGCAGGAACTTCCCTGCTAATTGCTCCCTGACATGCATATCCTCAATTGTGGGCTCCAATCTTACAGTTCTGCATATGGCTGCCTTCTCTAGGAAGGAACTACGTAGGGCTGAGGGCAATAGCAGTGGAAACAGTAGGAACTGGGCAGTATTCCAGACCTATATAACATCCCTACTACTCAACTAAGACAGTCAACAAGATACAAACGTGGAGCATTTGGCAAATGCTGAAATATTTTTTTCTTTTTAAAATATCTCATCAGTTTTGAAGTAGTTGAGTGCTAAGGTACCACTATAATTTGAAACCTAGTACTGCTAAGCCACCTTCCTGGTGATTTGATTGATAATGGTACTGAATAAGTAAATTAGCTTAGATAGAATTATAATTTTTTTTCTATTTTATTCTATTGATTTAATTGTTGATGAGCAATTAATATTTCTCCTTGTTTACATCTGTCTTTATCTCACAAGGTTTTTTATAATGATAATCATGTGGTTCCTGAGTTTGTCTTAGAAGATAGACTGTCTATTCCTGATCGATTTTGTTGATGATATGTAGAAGTGCTGATGACTTATGTGGGTTTACTTTATTATCTTTATATTTTGCTAAAGTTGTTATTTGTTCCATCTAATTTTCTGCAAGTATTCTATCATACTGGCTGCAAAAAGTGATGGTTTTGTTTCCTCATTGCCCAGCCCTACTCCTTCAGTTTCTGTTTTTCATGTTATACTGCTATGCCTTGTATTCCTGGCATAGTTTCTGGTAGCAGTGAACACTTTTGCTTTACCTCTGATTTTATTGAGAATGTTTCTAGTTTCTCTTCATTACCATTTGTTTGAGATATTATTGATTTTTAAGAAAATTTCCATTTGTTATGCTTCCCAGTTTTTTGTTGTTGTTGTTGTTGTTGTTGTTTTGTTTTGTTTTGTTTTTTGCTTTTTTGCTGAGGCAGTTGGGGTTAAGTGACTTGCTCAAGGTCACACAGCTAGGAAGTGTTAAGTGTCTGAGGCCAGATTTGAACTCAGGTCTGTGGTGATAACTATTGGAGATAACTATTTTCTTGTCATTAACAGCACATTATTGGTTAGGATCCAGCTTTTTTATTTTTTCATTCAGGAACCAGCCTCTGTAGGTCAGTCAGCTAGTTTCTGAAGGACAAGGCTGATTCTTGACTTTGACCTAATCCTCTGGAAACATGCCATCTTGGGCTGAACCACACCCAAATAGGAGATCTTTTGTTTAGAATGTAAACAGAATCTAATCTAGTTGAATTGCAGCCCCACAGCATCAAGTCCATGCCCTCTTTACTTTAGAAAGAATTTAGGATGATCCACGCATAGAGGAGAAAACCAAGCAGACTGGTTTGGGTAGATTCCTTTGTCCAGATTGCTGAAAGCAGCTAGATCTTATGATCAAGCCATGTACTCTGAAAGAGGAGTTGAAGGCTTTCATCCTATCTCCTTATTTAAAAGTCTTCATTAGTTGTTCTTCAGTCAGGGTTAATTTTCACTTATCAGAGGGTTATCCTCTTTTTCAAAAGTATTTCAAGTATTTCAAGCATTTTGTGTTTCCATAGTTTTTCTTTGGAGTCTGAGAGAAATCATTAGCCCATCATTTTTATTATTATTATTATTATTTAGCTTAATTAATAAATTATCAATTACCCAGAAACTCTCTCAAATTTTTTTCATTTATCTCAGTTTTTATTATCAATATGGTTAAGTTATGTTATGTTTCATCATTGGTCATTGTTACTCTCTTATTTTATTGACTTTTCAAATGTTTGGGTTTTGCCTATTGTAGGTGCTGGTGTGCACCCATGTACAACAAAAGATAGTTTTAAAAAAAGAACTAATGATAAAGATACACAAATTATCTTAAAATTGGTTTATAGAGACAACACCAATCTACGCATAGCATATAAAACCTTATTTGACATGTTAAATGATTGATATTGAACCAATAATAGGAAGGCAACTTTTCAGTCACATGGTCAGCCAGTTTTTTTGTGTTCCTCCACTTTGACTGTATGTATTATGTGCCACTAGGACAACAAAGTCAAATAGATTTTCAGTATGTGCTTGACCAACATTACAACCTTTTTCTTTTGATATGATAAACTAGGGGTGTAAGGAAATTTGATAGCAGAAGATATATTTGAAATTTACTACAAAAATCACCTTCTAAAAATTAACATCCAGAAGCTTTTTATGTTCAGTATGAAATTTATACAGAAACTTTCCTTGAATTCTGCCCTTTCATCATTTATAATATTGATCATGCTATAAGATTGCTATTTAGGTGAAATTTAATTTCATGATGTGATCATGGTGCGTCATTGGCTTTTGCCTCCTTTCTCAAGGACTAACATATAGAATTTCATTATATAGTAATTGGTCTCCCAGTCAATAAATGCAAAAGGAATCAGTAATCAGTGTCATGTATACTGAAGGTGGCATCAGGGTTTGGGGATGGTGTATCTTTTATTCAGTAGCACTAAGGCTTCTTAAATACCACTTCCTGATTACTAACTAGAATTGATAAATTGTATATTCCAGAAGAACAGGAATCAACCGGGTTGGCATGTCATTTTGGAAAAGTTTGCCATCCTTAGTGGATTAAAAACAATAAGTTGAGAAAATAAAATAATTAAAAAATTATGCCTTCAAGATAAAAATCAGGAAAATTAATTTATGCAGAAAAATTTCTATAGTGCCTAGATGTATATATGTAAATCATTTCATAAATTTAGGTTCTCCTTGACTATTTCATATAGTTGGATATGGTCCCTTGGTAACTTATTATGGAAGAAAATAAGGAGAACCTTAAATCTTTAAACATTTACTTTAGAAATGTAGAATACCTAACATTACAATAGATTTCTATGGTATACAGACCTTTACTATAAAATGTTTTTAAAAACATTATTTGGAGGTTATGTAAGATTAACTCAAGGAAACCCACCAAATCTTTATTGCCTCCCCTAATTGAGCATTGATTTATTAGTACATTTGTTTTTCCACAGAGTGTGATAGGTGTACAACTGGTTGTTACTATGGTGATGGCCAGTGTCATGCAGAAGATCTTACCTCACTATTCTCTTGCTCGTTGGCTTCTTTGTAATGGCAGGTAAGTCAAGAATAAAATGATTTTGATAATGACTTAAAAATAAATTCAGTTTAACAATAGAGTTTGATTTTAAAAAATGATGTCAATTCATAGTCACAACTTTTTAAAAAGGCAAGAAAGGAAAATTTTTTAAATTACATTTTTCTTAATTTTTCACTTAATTATCTGATTAAATTGAAAAACTGATAAGGTCAAGGCAATAGATTCAATTCCCATGTGAATCAGTTAACTTTGCTATGTTCTGTAGATATAGGTATCATCCTTAATTTTTATCCGATTCCTTGAAAACTCATGCTGGAGATTATAGTGGTGACAAGTTAGATTGTTTGAATTACGCACAACCCCATCTTTACTACTATAGAAACAAGCCAAAACATATTCCTCACTAATAAATGATTACTGGTTCTAGTTAATGGCAGTTACCCTCTACTTAGAGTTTGTGATTTGTTTTGCTGAAAAGAACTCCAAAATGTTCCAGTTTGAAAGGATGGAGGTGAGGAAGTTAATATATGAACGTGTTGTTTTCTATATAGAATGTAAGTTCTATGAGGGCAGAAGCTTTTATTTTTGTTTTCCATTTCTTAACACTTAGACACAGTACTTTAAATACAATAGGTACTTAAATGATTATTAATTGCTAAGATTATGATTATAGTAACCAAAACTACCACTTAACTTTTTTCTGTCACATTTTCCCTAGTTTTTCATCTTTGTGAAATTACTATACTTTCTTGATGTATTTATTATTCACCATTTTCTTTTGTTTGGGCCTTTTGTGGAGATCCAGAATAAACAGCTGAATATCACTTTTCTCTTGATAACTTAATATTCTTAAAGGTAGAGAAGCCTTTACTTTCTTTAAATGACTAATTGGCATTCTCTCAAGTTCTTCCCCCCCATCTATTTTATAATATTGCAGAACGCCATTAATTCAGTCTAGTTAGAAAAAGGGAAGGTAGTTTAAATTAGAGATTTTTTTAAATTGAAGTTTATAACAATAGTATCATGACAGATGTTTCTTAAAGCCTGTAAGATCTCTTTTAATAAATAGTTAGGAGTCATTTATACGTGGCTTATTGATTATATGGCTAGATAATAATTGTACATTTTTTTAGGAGGGTTAGGGTTAGTTTAGTTTAGTTAGTTTTAGTTAGGGTTTGTTCTGTAATTTTATCCTCATAATTAATTCACTTAGCTTATCCTTTTCTCATAGATAATATAAATAGGAATTTTAGACAAATTTAT
The DNA here is from genome assembly GCA_023553655.1 of Myrmecobius fasciatus. Lineage (NCBI taxonomy): Eukaryota > Metazoa > Chordata > Mammalia > Dasyuromorphia > Myrmecobiidae > Myrmecobius > Myrmecobius fasciatus. Next base: position 89,275 of record JAJPUD010000625.1, on the reverse strand, counting down.
TAAATTATCAACAAATTCCAAATTATTTGAGTTTGAATTTATGTATCCTTATTCTACAGATAAAATTGGACTTAATGAATTAATGAAATTTTGGACTCTTCAGATCAAACTAAATTGCCTCTGTCTTCTGATGACTTCTGTGTGTTTGTGTTTTAATAGCTCTAAAAAAATTTTTTTTAACAGTAGACATGCCTGATAACTCATTAAATGTACAATTCATGAAGACTACAATTTTTCTTTCACTGACATTTTGTCCTTGGTGATCTTTCCCTGTCTTCATCTGTTATGTATCTTACATGATAAAGTATATTACCTTGAGCTTTTGCCCATTGATTTTGCTATTTTTACTAGGGAGAAAATCCTGAAAATCCAGATTTCTGTATTTCCTTTTCAGTACTCCTGAATTTTCTTTGTAATTTGAAGTATTTAAATCTTTGGTTTTGATATAAATATAGTGGTGTCCCAGTTCATAAACTTGTAGTAGAGAGTCAACGAAGCAAAGTAGAATTAGTTGATTATGGTTTCAATCTTGATGGGTAAGTAAATCATTAAATTTTTCTGAGATTTAGTTGCTGTATCTGAATACTTAAAATGATAAAACTTGCCCATCTATCATGAAGTAAGGAAATTACTTGTAGCATTGTAACACTTTACTGTCTATGAAAGTATCAACTTGTTATAAAGTAGATGACTTACATTATTTAATATTGCATTCAATACCAAAATTGGTATTGGATGCAACCTATTGATGCCACAAATTCTTTCTAGGAATATTGTCAGAATTTAGTCAGAATATATTTCACTGACTAGTTTGTAAAATGTTCTGGTGTTTACATAGTGAGTGCAGAAGATGGAAGAGAGAATAATACTTAAATTCCTGGTGAAGGAGGAATTTATTTTTGCTTTTATTAGCTAATAATATTGATATTTTAATACAAATGTGAAGACAAAAGCTTTAATAACTTTTTTTGTTGTTAGCTTGAGTGAAAGCAAATGTGCTGGAACAGAAGAGAGCTGGAATTAGAATGAAGAGCCCTGGGCTCAGATTCTGGCTGTAATTTGCCACCTTTGTGACTTTGAGCAAGTTATTTAATCTTTCCAGTTTTTACTTTTTTAATCTCAAAGGTGAAGATTTTAGAATTCACTGTGTATAGGGATTCTTAACTTTTGTTTATATCATAGACTCTTTTGCCAGTCTGGTTAAAAACCTAGAGACCCCTTCTCACGATGTATTTAAATGTATAAAATAAAATATATGTGATTGCCCCCCCAAAAAAAAGTTATATTGAAATTGAAATACAGTTTAAAAAATATTTTTAAAAACAGCTTTGTCAACCTCAGGTTAAGAATCCTTGGCTTTGGCTTTTCTAGCTCCACATCTTCTGATCACAATGACACTTTGAAATCATTGTGAACACATTGGTTTTTTATTTTATTTTATTTCAATAATAATAATAGCTTTTTGTTTTTCAAAATACATGCAGAGATAGTTTTTAATATTCACCCTTGCAAAGCCTTGTGTTCCAAATTTTTCTCCCTTGTTCCTTTCCTTTTCCTTAGACAGCAAATAATCCAATATAGGTTAAACATGTACAATTCTTCTAAAGGTATTTCTACATTTATATTAAGATATAATTTAGGAAATATATAACAATACAAATAAAAATACAATACAGCTAATACTTATTTGTGGTTTTCCAAGTCGCTATGTTGATCATCACATAATCTCGTTGCTGTGTACAATGTTCTCTGAAGGTTCTTGTCACTTCATTTAGCATTAGTTCACATAATTCTCTCCAGGCCTTTCTGAAATCAGTCTGCTGATCTTTCCTTTTCCTTTTCCCTTTCCCTTTCTTTTTCTTTCTTTTTTTTTTTTTTTGCTGAGGCAATTGGGGTTAAATGACTTGCCCAGGGTCACACATCTAGGAAGTGTTAAGTGTCTGGCATTAGATTTGAACTCAAGTCCTCCTGATTTCAGGGTTTGTGCTCTAAACACTACACCAACTAGCTGTCCCTGATAGTTTCTTATTGAACAATAATATTCTATTACATTTATATACTATGACTTATTCAGCCATTCCCCAGCTGATAGGCATCCACTCAGTTTCTAATTCCTTGCCACTATGAAAAGAGCTGCTATTGTAAACATATTATGAATATTGGGTTGCTGCTAAGTAAGAGAAAAAAAATTGAGAAAAATTTTTCTATTCGAAAATGTTTTAAGGAGTTTGAGGGGGGAAAAGCTCAAGTGAAAGCTTTTTAATAACATAAGAAACATTAAAAATAAGTTGTGTAAAAAACATTGTCTAGGTGCCAGCAGTTTAGGAAGACTATAGATGAGCTAGTATCCAAAGTCTGGTTTTCCAGAGGAGCAAAACACACAATGGTGAATGAAGGTTCTTGAATTTGTTGTGTGACAGTTGGTTGAAGGAAGTTGATGTATTGAGTCTAGAGAAAAACAGACTGACACAATAGCTTTTTTCAGAAAGACTGTTATGTGAAAGAACCATTAAATATGTTTTATTTAATTCTATTAGGCAGAAGTGGGAGCAGTAGTGGGAAGTTACAGAGACCAATTTTGGTTTGAGATTACAAATTGCCTCAAAGCCAAATGAGTTCTCTGGAAGGTTGCATATGTAATAACAGAAAGTATACATTCTTTTTTTTTTTTTTTTAATTTTATTTTATTTGCAAAACTTATGTATGGGTAATTCTTCAACATTAACCCTTACATAGCTTTCTGTTACAGATTTTTCCCCCCAACTCCCCACCCCTCCCCTAGATGGCAGGATACCTACTATGTGTTAATTATGTTAAAATATTTGGCAAATCGAATATATGTATGCATATTTCCAAACTTATCATTGTTGTGCAAGAAAAATTTTATCTACACAGAAGACATATCAGATAAAGGAAACACGATGTAAGCAAACATCAATCAAGAGTATACATTCTTTTTTATGAAAAATTTGGACTACAGCAATGTTGTCAAACTCATAGAAAGGAATCTGTATGGGCTACATGTTGACTTAGAAAACCACAAATTATTATTAGCTATATTGTGTTTATATTTATTTAATTATATATTTCCTAAATTACATTTTAGTATAATTCAAAAGTTTAGTCTAGAACTGTGAGTTGGATAACTCTGGTCTAGAAAATTGCTTATATTCCTTTCAATGCTGAAAATCTGTGGGGTTTTTTTTTATGTACATATACTAAAATGTGCTTTGTGGCATTTTTGTTCTTGTCATACTCTGTAGACCTCAGAGCTTCTTTTTTAATTGTGTTATTACTTTTTGATAATGCTGCTTTCTTTCATAGCCTCTGTTCCCTTATGGAATGAAGGCTACCAGCTTATACCCATATTTACTATATTAGCAGGTGTTTAAAAAGTAAGATAATCATTTTCACAAGGGTTAATAAAATAAGGAAAAAAGAAATTTCTGTTTTCTTGTAGTTTGATTGTATTCTGGCCCATTTACTACTTAAATTTCTTTGACCCTCACACACACACACACACACACACACACACACACACACACACACACAC
>JAJPUD010000625.1:56066-85712 GCA_023553655.1 Myrmecobius fasciatus | reverse complement strand
CACACACACACACACACACACACACACACACACACACACACACACACACACGGTTTATGAAAAATCAATGCTGTTATTATTTGACTGGATCTATTCTCCCTAGCAAGGAAAGTTTAGATTCATTGCGATGAGCAACTTTTAGTAACATAATATAGAAAGTTGCCTATTACACTGAATAGTTAAGGGACTTGCCCAGAGTCATATAGGTAATTTGTGAGAAAGAAGAATTATTTTTAAAGGAAAACTTTTTAGGCTACCAGCATTGCTTTCAGAATTTTGTATATAAACAATACTATTCTAGAATTATGGTTGAGTTGTTTTATTAGCTGCTAAATAATTGTAGGTTTTATCCTTTATCTATCTATCTGTCTATTTATCTATTTATTTATTTAGCTGAGGCAATTGGGATTAAGTGACTTGCTCAGGGTCATATAGCTGGGAAGTGTTAAATGTCTGAGGTTAGATTTGAACTGAGGTTCACCTGACTTCAGGACTTGTGTTCTATCCACTGCATCACCTAGCTGCCCCTAGGTTTTTTCCTAATATGAGGTGATTGAATTTTTGTTCTTAGAAATTCACTAAAAATTCTCAACTTCAATTACTACTGTAGATAGTAATTAAAGCTAACCTTTTAAATTATGATTCTGCTTTAGTCAGGTTTAGAGAAGGAAAATATATTATACTTTATGGTGGTAGTAGGAAATTGTATTGAAAATGGATTTTTTTTTCCATTTTCCCTGTATATTCTCTTGTGCAGTATATCCTTAGAAAACTGTCTCTAACCAGTTTTGTCCTAAAATTAAAAGATTAGTATAAAACATTGATAGGGATTACTGAGCACAAGCCATGTGTGTAATACAATTTAAGAAGTGTTATCTATCCTAATAACTCACCTTTCCTACCCTCTGTGGGACTATTCTGTGTTACTGAAATGATCTTCCCCCATCCTTTCAATTTTCTCTATTTTTCTACTTTAGGTACTTTTCATGTTTGGAAATAAATTTTTGACAAATTAGAAATTTTAGGGGTTTTTGGCTCTATCTCTTTGACCATATCCCATTCCTATCAGCTGGTCAAAAGAGAAGCACTGAGGAATTTGATAGCATTAGGATATTACCCAGGAAATGCTACTTTTTAAAAAGTTCTTCATCTGTTGTTTGCCTATGAAATAAGCCATTCTCTTTAACCCTACAGATAAACTTCTTGTACACTTCCCTATTCACCCACCTACCTATCGTTACCATAGGGTGACTGACTAGTAATGGAATGAATTGATGTTCATATTGTCCAATATAGACTATTTTACCTAAACATAAAAAAAAAAAAAAAAAAAAAAAAACACAATCTTTTCTCTTCCATATTCCATCTAAAATCCAGAACTACGGAGTGTTATACTCTGTTGTAATTAAAGTTCCTTTTTGTTTTGAAGTGTCTTGCTTGGCCCCTCTCTTCTTGGAGAGGTAAGTGATAGGCTATAATCTTTTTTGTACATTTGAATAGTGGGTTTTGCATGGGGATTTGGGGAAGGTACTGGTTTTTCTCCCCGTCAGTGCCCTGCTAGATTTGCTTTTCTCTTTCTGATTGTGCCCTTCAACCTGATGCATTATCTTTGCCTCCTCTTCCATCTCCTTAGGCTCTTCAATTTGGTGAATTACCATCTTTCTCATGTCCCTCTTCAAAAATCTACTGCTTTGTTCAGATGCACAGTAAATTTGACACATCATTTATTGGGTAAAGAAAAATATGAAAATGCCTCCATATTCAATTGCTGGGACTCCTTTTGCCTGTTTTCTTGCATGTTGCCTGATCTTGAGAGCCCATTAGCTTCCTCCTTTAAACCTACTATTCAAATGCACAGTAGGTGGGACCTACATCCAAGGTATGGGGATAAAGTTTAAATACCTCAGCTCTGCCCTAAGTGATGCCTGAAACCCTTGCTCTCCTTGCCTTGGCCATTTTTTTCCCTTCTCTCTCTGAAATGACCATGGTATTTTATTAAAATTTGTCAGCAGAGAAAAACAGGAATCTATTAGGCATATGTACAGTAAACTGAATTTTAAAAAATAAGACAGCACATTATCTAGAAATGAAAATGTTGCATATTTTTGTAAGTTATCATTTAAAAAAAGTCGAGAAAAAAAGGATTCAAAAGTGAGATTAGATCTTCTTTGAAATAGTGCAGTTTTAACCAATGTTTTATATTTCTCTCTTTCCTCTAAAAATTCAAGATTCAATTTATTCTCAGTTCCTTGTTTCTAATCTTGACTGGGAAATCAGGATTTTTTAAAATTATAAAACATAATTAATTGAAGTGATGTATTGTTTAGTTTTACAAAGTATATAAACCATATATAGTGTCTCTTAATGACATTAGACCTTTGAACAGAATTACTAAAGTGGTGTATTAGGCTAAGATTATTATCTTCTGTGAGTGAATCAGCAGGCAAGAATGTTCTAGATATTATTATTCATTTTGGCATGTTTGTACTTGTTTTTGATATAAAGTGATATTTCACTTCATCTCAGCAACAAGGCTAAGAACTTGGAACTAAGTGAAAAAGAACCAAACCTTAAACAAAAAATGAGGGAGGCAGTATTTGAGAAGCCAAAATAATGGTCACAGAGTCTGTGTACTTTATTGATAGAGATTTCTCAAGTACATCTTAATCCTATTTACTTTTAATGAAACTATACTTGTTATCTGATTTAAATTTAAAAATTGAAATAAGAGACATTGTATGTAGGCAAGTGTGTTGATAATTGTGAGAAGTAGCTGCATAAGAAAATTAAGATTCCAAAAAACAGGCACAAACTTTTTAAAAGGGCATGGCAGTCAGGCCATTTAGTGTAGAGGCAAACAAATAGCATTTCAAATCCTTCATATCTTACCCTAATTATAGCACAGCACAACTATTTATCATAATGGCTGAATCATTAAAATATTGTTCATTTTATTTTTTTTTTAAATCCTTCATATTTCTATACTAAATAATTAATTTTTTGAAAGGCTTGATGCTTATACAGGTCAACCTTATCTACAAAACTTGACTAAAACGAGGAGTATGTTCTAAATAGACAAAGTTTTAATGTATTAAGATAGTTCTCTCATGCTATTAGTTTTCCTTTACTCTATAGAGAACAAAGCTAATAATCTTGGTTCAGAAATTTCTTATTGGTCCAAGGATTCTAATAAATGTTGCAAGTTAAAATTCTGGCTCCAAGCTAACATTTCTGAAAGCTCTTACCTGCCCTTTGTTGCCTTTCCCCTTCTGATAATATTCTCCCTAACAGCAGTCTCCCCTCCTTATTTTTAAAATCAGTAAAAAGTAAATAATACAGAAAACTTGATTATCACCAGTTTGCTATCTTTTTTTGTAGTTCATGTAGTTTACATGCTTCCTTGACTGTTTCATTATTTGCTACCTATCAAAGAGAGTAAGAGACTGATATGGGCAATGCAAATTGGTTACTTTGGGCACTTGTTAACTTCTCTGGGGAGAAGTTTAGGTAAGACTTACTTCCTCTGGAAAGTGTAAAATTAAAAATACTAAAATGAATTCTGTGGTCTTGACCTTATCCATGTAAGTAGTATCTGTAAATAAAGTAATTATTTATTGCCATGATCTCATAGTTCAATGAAGAGAATAACAGAAGGAACGACTTACTCTAATATTTAGAATGAATGTCAATATCTTTTTAAAGCTCTATACCATTGATGTGTTTATTATTTTGTTGATTTTTGTTGTTGTTAGCTTGCGATGGTATCAGCATCCTACAGAAGAAGAGTTACGCCTTCTTGCAGGAAAACAACAAAGAGGAAAGAGCAAAAAAGATAGGTAAATGTGTCATTGTGTTTATGTGTCACATTATTGGATAGTTTGTTAAGAGAATATTTTTGTGTTAGGCTTTCAAACAAATTTGAAAATTATAAATATCAAGGTGAAAAGACTAAAGAATTTGCTATAGAAACAAGTTGTGAAATGTCTGTATAATTTGTATACTTTAATCTGTATAATCTTTATACTTTAAGAAAATTGATGCAGAAATCCAAATAATACAAAACATAAATTAGGTACTGAATAGTAGCAGTCTTGAGGCACTGTTGTATTGTGGATATATTTATGAAGAGATAGAACAAAAACCAGACTGGATTCAAATCCTTCTGTGATCTTGTACTGGCTATAGTATTTCAGTATACCAACTGTCTCTCTGAGACAGAAGAGATTAGTTGCTGATCTCTGGTAGAGTAATTACACACCAGGAGTTTCATAACAAAAGCAAAGGTCTGTACAAAAAAAAAAAAAAACCCTATTGCAAAAGAAATCTTAATTTCACAAAGTAATTTATTGAAAATTTCTTTTCTAGAATAACTATGGAAAATATCCATCCATACATAAAAATATTAAAAAACTTTTATGAAATAATTATGTTTATTATAAAGTATTATAGACTTTTATAGCCCAGAACTGTTATATCCATAGATTTTTTTTAGTTCACTTTCTAAGTGTTTGAAACTTTTAGTTGACATATTTTATACCCCAAAGTATAGGCTTTTTTTTTTTTTTTTTCTCATTAGTAGGATGCTTGGATGTATTTAGAACATATTCAGGCTATTTCACCACTTCAGATGTGCCCAGGACCATATCTTGTAGATACTAGGTGTCAGTATTTGCTAGTTTATTAATATAAAGTAAGTTCTTTATTTTATTTTTAAAAATTAAAGCTATTGTCTAATGTTGTAAATAATCTTATTTTACATCTCAGTAGTAGGGCACATATGATTTATATATGTTTTGTTTGCCTGGTCATCTTTTTAAATTCTAGAATGACAGCAATACATGTAAAATTGCCCTTTCGTTAGATTTCTTCTCTGTGCCCTCTCTCCCACCTCCCAACAAAATTTCTATATCAGCAATCTCTTGGGAGATTCAGGTCTGTGACTCTTATTCCAAATAGTAAGGATAGAATTAGGGTTTCAAGCTATTTGTTAAGCTATTAATGAATTGACATTTTCCACAAAATGTTTGTTCCTTTAAGTTGGGTGTCTGGTTTATTCACTTAAGGGGCTGAATAAGCACCAATAATCCTTCATTGAAATAATTTACTTCTAAAATTTTTGTTTCTAATAACTGATAGATTCATTATTATCAGCTATTCATTCCCCTCACTTCAGAAAATTTAAATTTTGACATAGCAACCTAGAGAGCAATTTTATAACTTTTTGTATATTTAATTTCATGTTTATAGGAAATATAATGGTCATATTGAAAATAAGCCACTTACCATCCCCAAGGATATTGATCTTCATCTAGAAACAAAGTCAATTACAGAAGTGGATACTTTAGGTAAGAAAATTTCAGTAAAGGGTTTTTGGTTAAGAGTTCTTTAAAGCTCAGTTGCACATTACCTTGGATACAGTTTAAAACAATAGAACTTATTTGTATGTTGCTGTTATTATTAATGTTAATATGTTGGGGCTGTGTAAACTTTTAGAACTAAAAAACTCATAGAGACTTCTTTTAATGATCTTTTTCTTCATGTATTGGGTAATCTACAATAAATTACATGTTATTTTGACCATTTTACCTTGGGGAAAACAAGAGGTTAAGTGGCTTGGGGGGAAGGGTGGAGGGAAAGACCATTTTTATAAACATAAATGTTGAAACCACATAGCTTTCCTTTTCTCAGTGCCTTTAATTCCAGGTCTCATTCTACTATAATATTCATAATAATTCAGTTTTTAGATGTATATGTTAATGCTGAATTGTTTTGTTTATAACATTTAGTTCTATTAGAGAATAGAGTGGATAGGAGTTATAAAACCTCTTTTATGATTCTAGTTCAATCCTGACTATGTCTCTGAAAAGAAGTGAATTTCTGTGATTCAGTTTAGCTTGTCTTAATACAGTTATTTTGAGTTTAAATACAAGCTTAACATTTCAGAAAGAATAGTAATTTAAAGGAATCTTAATTTGAAATTATGTTTGAATAGACAAATTTAAAGGAACTGATAATGATAAAATACAACAAATCTCAGTTTTGTTTTTATAACATAGTGGCCATTATTGCATAGTACTTGGTATATCATGAGTATGTAGACCACCTATATTGCCTTTCTGAATTCTGCCTTTTTGAAGCTTAACATTGTAAAAGTGTGATATAACATAATTAGCCTATAATAGAATTATATTAGACTTTATGCTAGTATTGTAGATGTGCAGAATATATGATTGAAAATATCTTTCACGGGGCAGCTAGGTGGCACAGTGGATAGAGCCCGAGCCCTGAAGTCAGGAGGACCTGAGTTCAAATCTGGTCTCAGACACTTCCTAGCTGTGTGACCCTGGGCAAGTCACTTAACCCAATTGCCTTAGCAAAAAGCAAAAAAAAGAAAAAAAAAAAAAGAAAATATCTTTCATATACACAGAGGGGAAGTCTAAGATAAAGTAGTGAGAAGACTAAAAGAATAATGTGTCATTTGTGTTTTAATTATTTTTAATGATTAAAAATATATAAACATATGATCAAATGTTTGGTTCACCTTTTTGGAATCAGGGATTTAGAGGCTTAGCATAACTTAGAACTCTATGGAAGAGTGCCTTTTAACATAGTGAGCTTTTAATAAATGTTTGTTAAAAGAGGGAAGCAATCAATCTTAAAGATGTCTAGAGATGTGAATAGGATGCAACCTTCAGCTTTATTGAGAAATCATTAAGTTTATGTGAGAACATAAGTGCACAAAAGAGAGCTAAAACAATTAGCTTGGGTATGAAATTAGAAGTGGTTTTAACCTATCTTATTTTGAATAGCAGTATTTTATTTTAATATAAATTTTTCTTTAAATGAGTGATTTTTTAAAAGATTCACAATTTTAAAGTGTTCTAACAAAGGGCCAAATATTCCACCCCCAATTCCCACAATTTATCCCCAAAGGAACATGTATTCATTTTATATTAGAAATTAGTAGAAATGAAATTTGACACATAGAATTTTGATTTGGTAAATAGGATTGTATCTGTGGATATTTATATATCACATTATTTGTTTAGATACCTTTGTGAGTACCATTGGACTAAATTCTATATCAAGGATTAAAGGTGTTTCCTTAATCCCTGAAGTTTAATAGTGTAAGTGGGATAAAAGGAAGAAATTAATAATAATAATAGCATTTCCCATTCAGTTTCAGACTCCTGACCCTGCCTAGCTTTCTGTCTGTCTTTTCCCTGAGTGGCAGAGCTTAGGAAAATTGTGGAAAATACTGGACTTTAGACCAGTTTTAAAGCTCCCTTTAGGGAGACATATTAAGGAATATGGAGACCAAAAGAAAATAAAAACCTGTTTATATTACAAGTATTCTGCTTGTAATGCAAACTGGAGATGGAACATTTGTACATAAAGAGACTGGTTTTATGTAATCCAGAGGTTTTCTCAATGTTTTAGTAAGGATCCATCAAACAGGGGAAAACAAAACAAAACAGTACTTTATACATCTTTTAAAAAATTGCTTACATTAACTCATAAAGTAATCCCTCCCCTATCATTGATGTTAAATTGGCTTTCTTTTTGAGCAAAGCTGAAAAGACAATGTACTTTTTCCAGATTTATATATATAACCTCATGATAAAATGAATAAATGAAATTCCCTTTTAAAATTATTAAACTACAATGTATTTATAGCCATTTTTAACATTTTTTTTTTTTTTTTGCTTTTGCTTTTGCTGAGGCAATTGGGGTTAAGTGACTTGCCCAAAGTCACACAGCTAGGGAATGTTAAGTGTCTGAGACCAGATTTGAACTCAGGTCCTCCTGACTTCAGGGCTGGTGCTCTATTCACTGTGCCACCTAGCTGCCCCCTAACACAAATTTAAATATATTGGTGACAGTTTATTTTGATAGCTTAATTTGTAATGATAGTAAAATTTGTAACATTTAATTTTGAATATAAGATTCTATATTAAAATCATCTTTATATTTACAATATTTATAAATCCACAAATAGAATTTAGTATACTTAAAGTTAATTAAGTTTAAGTCCTTTGCTATTGATGAAAATTAAGATAAAACTTTTGTATTTGAAAACTTTTATTTTTCAGCATTGCATTATTTTCCTGAATATCAATGGCTGGTGGATTTCACAGTGGCAGCTACAATAGTTTATCTAGTAACTGAAGTCTACTACAGTTTGATGAAACCTACACAGGAAATGAATATCAGCATTGTCTGGTGCTTGCTTGTTTTGACTTTTGCAGTGTATCCTTCACTGTTCAAATTATAGTTTGTGAATTTATTTTCCTTTTCCAATGGATGCTTAAAGAGTTTGTCACAATTTGTAAGATAGCAAGATTATTGAAAGCACAAGGTTTTATTTTTGTGTTAAAATCTGACTTTTTGAAGATACTGAGCAAACATCAGTCTGGTGTAAACAAAATGTAAAAAGTACTCTGAACTGACCATATTTTGAAAATTAGTTGACCCAGGAAAACAGACCCTGAAACTAAGGTAGAATTTTTAGATCTTGTATTCAGTACAAAGCTGTATATGCCAGCATCTTTACAAAGCAAAATGCTGCATTGTATAAAAGCAGTAATCATCCAAATTAGCTGAAAAGCATGCATAAGATATCCATATTTCGATAATTGTAGTAGCAAATTTAGTTCAAGCATTTAAATCTCTATGGATTTAGCTGATAGAACTACTTCAGTAGTTAAAAATCATCATGTAATTCAATTTCTTAAACCTCTATTAAAGCAGAATGTGTCCTCTCATAATCAGCAGTCTATATAAAGCATAATGAAAGTATCTTAATCTTACCTACTGTTGTCCTCCAAACTTCATAGACGTTGCATTTCAATACATCTGATACCAATTTCTGATGACTTTGAAATATTATGGTCCTAAAAAAGTGACATTTCATGTTCTGCTTTTCATTTTCCTCAAGCTTATTTAATTAATTTATAGTGTGAATGTATATGTACACATTTATATATACACACACACATATATACATGTAAAATAATATATAACATTTTTGTTAAAAAAAACAAAACGAACATTTTTATGTACGTTTTTGTTTTAGATCATGACACCTGTTGAGAGTATAGGAAAGTATATTTGCTAATGGTAAGGCAAATTATTGATCATGTGAATACATTTCACCTTTTGCCTCACTGTCAGTACTAGCTAATAATATGAGAGTAAAGGTCCCACACACTCTCCAGAATTGAACTGACTTGACTTAATCTTAGCAGAGCTCTTGTGAAAGTCACCAAACAATGCCAACCCTGCGGGGTCCCAGGAGCTTGCTGTTGCCCTATCATAGAGGGACAGAATGTGCTGAAAGATTTAGAATACAATCTTATTTTTCCCCAACTCTGACTTTCCACACTGGAATAAGGGAAGAAGAGGGAAAAGGTTTTTAAAAGAACCTGTAGAATGTGAGAAAATCTACTCTTTTCCTGTTTTCAGCTTTATAAGGTACACTGGAATTTAAAAATTCTTTAAAGTGCCAGATGATCTAATACCAACTATGATACTATTTATGGCCTATCTTTCATCTTAGCAATAGTGTATCTGGTACGCCTTTCATTCCCTGTGCGTGGAGAGTCTAGTTGGAAATGACCTCTGTCTGGCTTCTGTTCATTTTCTTATTGTCTGTGCCTGCTTATTAGTCAAACACATGTCTTCATTGATTACATAGGACAATAGCTCTTCTTAATTCTAGAATAGCACGTAAATCAGCTGACTCAAAATACCTCTGCAATCATGCTAGTGAAATTGTGCTTTTAAGAAGATCTGAAATTGATGATATATAGCTGAAAGTCAATTCTAAATTTAAAGGTGAAAAAAGCATCACTTTAATTCTGTAATAATTTTTACTTGTAATATTTGACTAATCAGATATAGAAATAATAACTATAAGGGAATTTGCAATAGAGCTTTATAAACATTTTTGGAAAGTTAATAAATGAAGCATATAAAAAAATGACACAGAAGCCTCAAACCTTATAGGTCCTCAGATTCTATCTGTTTTCAGCTTTACATGAGTCATATATTTAGCCTTGCCCTAACTCTAAAACTGTTCAGGGATCCAGCCTTACACTTAAACCAGTCCAATCTGATTCTTAATTCTAGCCCATTGGCCCATTTCTTATTATGAATTGCTTCTTTACCAAAATTCACTATCCTGCCCATTCCTGAAAATATTTTGTATAATTTTTAAACATACACCTCATATAGAAGATAAAGAATGGAGGAGGAGATGTATGAAAATATATAAATACCTTAGCATACTCTATTTTGCCAAATAATTTATATTTATATAAAATATACTCTGAATACCATCTTAGTCATCTATATTGTCTCATAAAGCTTTTACAATCAGTCTCCCTGTTCCTATGATTCTTCAGTTATGAATAGGAGAAGCAAGCAAAAGGAGAAGATAATTTAAGTATTGAAGTCTTAAGAATTTTGATTAGGAGTGAAACTCTTAGAAACTTTAAAGTTTCAACATTGTATAGATTTTAAAAAAGCCTTCAGCATATTATAACATAGTAACTAATATGAGTCAATTACGTGAATCTGAGTGAGTAGAAAACTGTTTTACAAAGAAAGATAAAGCCTCTCAGTAGTCCTATTATATTTGGTTAAAGGACTGGATCATCAGTCACATTTCCACAGTGCTTGTATTTTACAATGTGGATGCTTTAAGGTACAAAACTTTATTGTATATGTTTTTATGGCTATGTTTAAAAATTTTAATTTGAGGGAAATATCTAGAAATGCAAATTTTGCACCAAATAAAGTATTGATTAACCTGGAATAAATTTTAGAATTTCTAAATTCTATTAGTATTTAGCATTTAGTCATTGGTTAAATTTTTAGATCAAATGTCACTGAAAACATTTGTTCACTGAAGACAATGGCAAAGTAAAACACTGAAAAGTCACCTTTTTTGAATTCCATGCATGGTTCTAAATAATTTTCCTACTTAGAAATTTTCTGTTTTCCCATACAAACCCTGAAGTATGTAGCATATGATATTGAATATTACAAGTGAATCAAAACTTTTGAAACAGAATCAGAATATTTGTTTTGTTTCAAAAAATTGCATTTGGCCTATTACATCAGAGTTTGTTTTTAAATCTTTCTAGACCTTTTATAATATATGGCAAATTAGTTACCTTTCAGATCATAGACTTATGATTAGTGAGAATTTATTTGGGTTATTTATTTGGATTGGATTATTGGATTATTTATTTACAATGATTCAATTTTTCTTTTGTTAAGGTTATAATTTTAAGGGTAAAATTGAGATTAGATTAATTTTTTAACAAGTTACATAAAACTTATTAACATTTTTATTAGTTGGGTTACTTAGTGGTTTATAAAATCTTTACATTTTGTACTTCAGGGATCTTTGTATAGATCTTTGTTGTACTCTTGAAATACTTTGACTTGCACATTTCAACAAAATGAGATGTATCAAAAATTTTAATCATCTACAATTTTTTTTTTCATGATTTTGTTTTTCTCTATTTGTGGAAAAATTTTAATATTTTTCCTTCTAATTGATTAAAGTAAAATATACTTTTGTAGCTATCAATCATTTAAAGGAGTATATTTTAACAGTAGAATTATTTCAAGATTTTTTTTTAATCAAGTTGTAAGTTAGGATAAGATTAATATGTTTTTTCTTAAAACATTATATTTGTTGGGCCTGAAGGATTACTGTGCTATTTATTGTTAACATTCCATCTGCAAACTGTTGAACAGAACAGTTAATATGACATAAGTATTTCAGTTGCTTTTTCTGCTGGACTAATAGATACAGATTTACTCACTTTGAAGAGGAAAAGAAACATTAGAAATATTTGTTTCTCCCAGTTGTCCCTAAAAGGAAGTGTGTAGATGTTCGTGAAAATCTTGAAGAAAAGAGGGAAAGTGACTTGTTTTGTAAAAGCTAGATTTTGCTAAAGTCAAGGATTTTCAAAAAATTCTCACTAGTCACCATATTAGTATTGTTTCATTAGAAAACTTTTTTTAAGACTGTAGTTCCCTCTCCTCCCCCCTTTAATGTCTTATCTGAAGAAAACAGGGAAAAAAGTGAATTACACATTTTAAGATCTGAGTAAGCAATTTGTAAAATGATGGTAACTAATGATAATTTTGATTAAGATCTTCTGGGAAACTTCACATGACCCTGGGACAAATCATTTAAATTCCCTGGGCCTCAGTTTTCTCATCTGTAAAATGAGATAGTTGGTTTAGATGACCAATATACTTGGCTAGTTTTAAATTTTTGATCGTTAGGATAATTTTTTAAGCTTTATTATCTAAAATAGTTCCCAGTTAGACTAAAGAGAATCTTCTGTCTAGGGAACAGGGCAGTTTTTATTACTTTTCTCTGCTCTTAGCAACCTTCTCCTATCTCTTCCTTTTTTCTTTTCTAAATTCAGTCCATTTGCATAAAAATTGAAATATCACTCCAATAGAAAAATATTAATATTCATTCAATTAGCACTTTAAAAAAAGTTCATTTCCCAAAAGATTTAAAAAAAAACCTGCTTGTTATATTTTCTTTGAGTTCATAAATATGAATATAAATATAATATAAAGCAGAATGAATTAATACTTAATTGCAGGTAGTCTATAGCAATTAGTATTGAAAAGTTAAAAATGAAAAAATATTAAAGAAAATTATTGCATCAGTAGAGGTAGAAGCTAGGTGGCATTTATTTCCAATAATTTTTTGTTTCACTTCGAATATGTATAAATGAAACTCAGGAGATTACTGACTAATTTGATTTTTTTTTTTTTTTTTTTTTTTTTTAAAAAAAAAAAAAATTTTTTATTTAATAATTTTTTTTTTTTTTTTTTTTTTTTTTTTTTGTAAAACTGGAACTCATTTAATCCTTATATTAAATTTATCATTCCTAAATCCAGTCTTTATCCTAAATGTAAGCACCTGTTATTCACATGGTAATTCTTAACAATAATTATGGAAATATATACTACGTCAAAATAATATAATTTTGCCCTAAAGGAATAAAATAAGGATTTAAACATTTTTAGATTGCACTTTGGTTATTTCTTTCTTCTATGTAAGAAACTTTGGCATTAATAAACATCTCAGAGGAGGAAGAATGTTTAAGGAGTCATAGTAGCAGTTAATTTTTTGCCTTTTCAAAAATGTTATACTATGGGGGGAAAAAATAAATGACTTCCCGTTGCAGCAGAAGATTATCATTATTTAAAATAGTACAACAATTTACCAAGAAATTATGTGAGGGTTAGCATCAAAATATAAATTAGAAATTTGTAGAGTAGGTATGGTAGCAAGCTACCTTCTTTGTAGTGTTAAGACCCATGCTTGTACTTTGAAATTCTTAATGTTAGTAGCAGACTGTTGCATTTAAAGGTGATATTTTTGCTTAGTGGTGCCGTACCAAATTGTGGTATAAGAAATTCTAATCTTGTGGAATAAATCTTGTTTTGAATGAGTAAACTCGCAAAAGCTCAATGTGATAGTAGGATGATGATTTCTAAGCTTTGCAGTGTTGCAAAATATTTAAACAATCTCCTGCCTTAGGTCTTTTAATTCCTATACCAGGGAATTCCAAGATAGACTTTTTATTTTATCATAATTTTGTATTTGCAACTGGAGAAAATTCAGAGCTTTCTGTAGACATAAAGGTATTGGCAAGCTAGCTTAAAATATTAATGTTTTCCCACTGGGATTCATTGTGGTTCTTCAGTAGTACCAGAAGTGTCCCCTCCTATTATTAGCCAGTGAAACCAGCTGCTGGTCCTAAACTGCCACTTTGAGTTTTTCACTATTGTGCAATTGAGGTTGCTTGGAAGTAAGTTATTTCATTGTACATATTTGAGCTTAAAATATTTTTCAGAATTTGAATTTGAATGGCAATAGATACATTTTTATTTAAAAAACAAAAAAAAGATTGTGTGTGAAATTGTGAATCTCTGTTATGTGCATCTTTTAGTATATATTAAATTTAATATATTAGGATAATGGTTCCAACTTTGCCCTCATGAACTTCTTTCTGCTTTTTGTTTATTTTTTCAGTAGTTCTTACTAGGTTTTAGACATATTTCATCATTGAGCTTCTAGAATTATGGTTGGTTAATCAATGTAAATTGATCAGAGTTGTCTTTCAAAGTCATTCTCCTTGTCATTATTTAGTCTCCTAATTCTATTTATTTCACTTAGCATCAGCTCACGTCTTCCTATATTTCTCTGATCTATTTCATCATTTCTCACATTACAATGATATTCCATTAAGTTTAGATATCATAATTTGTTCAGCAATTCTTTAACTGATAGACACTCACTTTTTCTCAGTTCTTTGCCAAAAGAAAAAAGTAATTTGTGAATATTTTTGTATGATTGAGTCCTTCTGTCTCTGATGTTTAGGAACATAGGCCTAAAAAAGGTATTATACTACTACTGATTATTGACAATTTAGTGACCAGGGAGGGTGGCATAGGGAGGGAGGTGAAGTTCCAAATTGTCTTCTGGGATGATTGGGCCAATTCACAGTTTCATTAATAATTTATTAGTCTATCTGATTTCCCAAAGTTTCACCAACAATTTACATTTTTCTTTTTTTTCCATCTTTGCCATTTTGATGGGTATGCAGTAGTACCTAAAAGTGATTTAAAATTGCAGTTCTCCTGTTAATAATAATTTGCATTTTTAATATGATTGTTTTATATGGTTATCTAGGGCAACTAAGTGACACTATGGATAGAGTACCAGCCCTGAAGTCAGGAGGACCTGAGTTCAAATTCTGGCCTCAGACACTTAACACTTCCTAGCTGTGTGACCCTGGGCAAGTCACTTAACCCCAATGCCTTAGCCAAATGTATAGATATATGTGGTTATCCAGCACTTTTTAGAGAGATCACAACATAGTAGCCACATAATAAATTTTTATTGATTATTGATAGGCTGCATTTCTTCATTTGAAAATTGCCTCTTTGAGACTTCTGACCATTTATATTTGCTTGTATGTCTATGCTAATTGTCTAGATATCTTGAATATCAAGATAAGAATCTTTTCATGACTGTGTTTTTTGTCTTGAATTTGCTAAACTTGAGAAAATAGTATTATCTTTCAGAATTAAATTATAGAACATCAATCTTCCAAAATCTAGAGTAGATTTTAGTGGATTAAGTTGCAAGACTACCATTGCTAGAAATTAATGTCCAGATAAACATTGACATTGAAAGGAGGCCATTAAGAGAGAGAGTGCTGTTTTTGAAGATTTTCATATTCTTATGACTTACTAGCTATCTTACCTTGGGCAAGTACTTAGATTCTCTAAGCCTCAGTTTTCTCTTCCTATAAAGTGATAATCTCCAAATCCAGCTTGAAATCTGTGATTTTGTATGCCTCACTTTTGAATTGTGTTTCTTTTTGTACTTTTCTACTTGAGGTTTAGAAACTCCTGATTGTTTATTCAATTAAGGCTGTCAAGGCAAAGGGATAAAAAGATTAATATCATGTCTTTGTTCTGAGAGAGGAATCTGGGGAAATAGAACTTAAACATAAGAACAGTTAAGTAATAAACAGCACAAAGCAATAAGACATTAAGTGAAGAGTGATATAAATAGTAAATGGATAGCTAGGTTGCACCCTGCATAGTGTGCTAGACTTGATGTTAGGAAACTTGAGTTCAATTCTTTTTTTGCTTATTTACTAGCAAATACCTTAATTTTAGGTTCAGTGAGAAATCTGTAAAATCTCTTATTTCCTATTTGGTATAAGATTCTTCTTGAGGTAAACTGTATTAAGTGCTTTGTAAAACTTAGATTTAGAACTTAAACTACAACTTAAATGTCTTTAGGGAAATTAGTATTAGAAAAGGTAAGAGATTCCTGTTTTCTTATCAAATATGGAGTTTTTACTAGCTGTTCCATGTAACTTCACATAGCTCTATATCTCATGACATTATCATACCATTGCATGTTTGCCACCTGCCTGGTGCAGTTAGATGTTCCTGGGAAGAGACGGGGAAAAGGGTCCCACAACTATTAAGGGTCTGAGGCCAGCTTTGAACTCAACTCTTCTTTTGTCCAACACTAGTGCCACTTAGCTGTCCCTAAAGATTATTGTGATAATATGTGATATAATTAGAGAAAGGAAAAGTTAGAGACAGAGATTAGTAGGAAGTTAATCCAGGTGTGTTTTTTGTTTTTTGTTTTTTTACTGATGAGAATGGAGATACTGGAAATGAAAAAAGAAGTTTACCCAACAGGACAAGATTTTTTAAAATATTATTATTGGCGTAAAACCATGCTGTTAACATGAAAAACTTACAATAATGTAGTCTTTGTATAAATTAAATTTGAGTAAATGAATGTAGCAATAATCCTAAAAATTTTAATAAGACTTGATCTATAATTTTATTGGTACTTTAAACTTTGTGAAGAAATTCCTCTTACCAATGAAGAACAGTCCCTGCTTTATAGATAATAGATTTGGAGAGTGGCTTACAATACTGGGAGGTTAAGTGATATCCCAGCAGTCACTCTGCTGGTATGTCAGAAACATACTATCAAGTTTTTTCTGACCCAGAGGTTTTTTTAATATTGTATCTCAATATGATAAAAAATTAATCTTTTAATTCTTACATTTTTGACAATGCTGTTCAAACATCATTCTTTACTCTAGTAAAATAAAGGAGTTGCAAAGTGGTTCTTTAGATTCTTGTAAAATTTAGTAATTTATGGGCTACAAAGCCCAACAACTTTCTTTGGATTGTGGTGAAACCTGTGCTTTTTATCTTGGTAGAGGGAAAGAAATAAACATTAACACCTACTATGTGCCAGGTAGTGTGCTAAGAGTTTCACAAATGTTATCTTATTTGATCCTTATCCTCACAAATACCCTGCAAGTTAGGTTCCCACTTTATAATTGAGAAAACTGAGGAAATAGATAACTTGCCCAGGTCACATGGTTGTGCGTCTAAGGCCTGATTAGAACTCAAATCTTCCCAAGCCCAGCACTCTTGGGGAGACATAAAGATCATCTAGTCTCTAACTATAGTATTTTGGAGGTCAAGAACTCAAAGCCAGAGAGATTAAGTGTTTTGCCCATATAATTCATTAGCTGTAGAATAGGGACTCAAACTAAGTTCTTATACTGAAGCCAGTGCTCTTAATATATTAAATATTCATATAAACATATTAAATAATCATATTAACATAAATATTCATAATAATGGTACCTTAGGAGTCATTGGATGAAAGAGTTTGAGAATCATTCCTACTATGCCAAATCGTACAGATTCTCTCTCTCTCTTTTCCAAAAGAGATAGGTAGGATTAAGTATTTTGAAAATTACAGTTGGAGAATTATCTTCTCTGATGTTCTCTAAAGATTTATGGCATTAGGGCAGTAGTATTAGTTTAGACATCAGGAATAGCATTAAAGGTTATGGAAATCTTGTAGATGGCTAAACGTTCACTGCAGATTAGATGCTCACTAGAGAGATTTGTTTTGTGGGTAGGAAGAGATACTGTTGGATGAGCTGGGACTTCTTATAATTTAGTACCAGGGAAGCTTATTGCTATTAAACTTGTTCCCACTTTTCACCATCTTTCTTCATATTAAAAACTAAGGGGGCTATACAAATTAATGTTAAAATTCCTCTTCTCCTTTCATAATTCTGAGCACATAGACTGGGGTCTACTTATCTTTCTATTGCTAACACTTCTTACTTTTAATCAGGTTTCTCTTCTTTCCATCCTACTGTAATGCTATTCACCCATTTTGCTGTCCAAGAGTAAGCACATACTCTAATGGGTTTGTAATGGGTTTCACTGTCAAAAAATGGTGGGCTGGGATAGGAAAGTTGAAAGGAAATATCTCTGTTCTGTAGACAGAAGGGAATTATCCCTTCTCTCCTCCTATCCTACCATTTTTCTTTTCTTCACTTAAAGGTATAAATCCTGTGGGGAAACATGGAAATTAGTTTTATTCTTGGAATGGGCTATTTCAGGAATTCACTTCAATTTTATACTTAAGTATCTATTGTATACTAGGCTTTATGCTAGGTTCTGGGGATATAAAAGCAAAAACCAACCAGTTTCTGCCCTCAAGGAACTTATATTCTAAATAACTACTACCATAGGTCATTGGTGGTCTCTTTTGTAGATGGTCTTCAAACTCAAGCCAAATGACCATTTATCAAGAATGCTGTAGAGAGAATTTGTTTAGTTATGGGTTGAGCTGAGTGACCTGTAATTCCTTCCAATTTACATGTAGGATTCCAAATAGTCTAACTTGTAATACTGTACAGAACTTTTTTTTCTCTGCTTAATTGCATACTTTCTTTAGCTCTTTTTTTTTTTTAGTTGAATTACCAAAATAATGTAATTATGTCATATTTAATGACTGACATGTTCATAATCAGTAGAATATAAGGACCTTGAGGGAAGTGGACTTTTTCATCCATGTCTGAGTAACCTAATCACCCGACAGATTTTTATGTAATATAGACACTCAATTAGTATTTAGTTTGAATGTTTTTGGAAGTACAACATCTCAGCAGCCATCTAATGTAGACTTGTACCTGAACAAGAATTCCCTGTATAATATGCCTGCCATTGGGGCAGCCCCATTCAGTTTTTTGAAAGCTTTAATTGTTAGGAATTTCCTTCCCTTACAGATAGTCTATAATTTGCTGCTTTATAGCTTCCACCCATTGCTCCTCATTCTAACCTCTGAATTCAGTAAAATAAATTTAAGTCCTCTTCCATATTAGTTAGAGCCTTTCAAATATTTGAAGGCTGCTCTTATATGTCTTCTAAGTCTATTATTCTTTAGGTTTTATATATCCTCATTCTCTTCACCTAATTCTCATATTATTTGATATTTTATGATTTTTTTTAAAATTCTGAATTCAAATGCCAAGTAAAACGGAGCATGTCATATAGAGACATAGATTTAAAAGAGGATTGTATGTGAAACTGAATCTTATATAATACCTTCCTTTTCCTTTTTAAATATTTAATGAATTTAACATGGATTGTTTAAAGTTGTCCTGATTATTTTTTTTTAAGGTGATGATGACTTTGGGAATTCAGGTAACAGAATTCTCTCATCCAGGAATATCTGCTTATATAACAGTTCTCTAGGGAAATTTTAATTAAGAATATGTTATTTACTAATATTTTGTTTCAGGGATAGACTTCCATGTTTAGAGAGTAAGCCTGGATTTCCCCTGATAATAGGAGAAAAGGCCAGGGTGGTTTGGGAGCTTTGTTTAGGGTCTGTTTAATCTTGTGTTTTGCATTTTGTGCTTTACACTCCTTGATTGATATCTTGTCTGTTGGGAGTTGTCCTTTCTTGCGAGATCATAAAAAAAAATCACTTTTTTAATTTTTAATTTTTCTTATCTCTAGAGTCTGATTGTTTTTGTGGTCACACCTATCCCACACATTGGTGTATTGGCCTTGTTAGGAGTATCTTTAGGTTGAAGGGTTGGTTACAGATGAATGACTTTTGGAGCATAATTTCAATTGAATGTCTGGGCCAATTCACAGCTCTACATACCATACAGCATATCAGTTGAGCAGCATTTATTATGCTTTTGCTTTGTGCCTGGAACTGTCCTGAGTACTAGGAATTTAAAGAAAGGCAAGGACACAGTCTCTACTTTCAAAAAGAGATAATTGTGTACAAGTAAGATACATACAGAATAAATTGGAAGTAATCGACAGAGGCAAAAAAGTAACATTAAAGGAGATCCAAAAAGACTCCTTGAAGAGGGTAGGAGTTTAGCTGAAAAATTAACAGAAGCCAGGGAAGGTAGGAGACAGAGATGAGAAAGGAGATTCCCAAGCATGGGGGACAGCCAATGAAAACACTTGGATTGGGAGATGGAGTATAGTATTTGAGGCATAGCAAGGAGATTAGTGTTATTAGATCATAGATTATATGTAAGGCAGAAGAAAGAGGGGTAAATTTTTTTTTTATTATTATTAAAACTTTTTATTTGCAAAACATGTATGGGTAATTCTTCACCATTAACCCTTACAAAGCTTTCTGTTACAAAATTTTTCCCCCTACTCCCCACCCTTCCCCTAGATGGCAGGATATCTACTACATGTTAATTATGTTAAAATACTTGACAAATCGAATATATGTATAGATATTTCCACACTTATCATTTTTGTGCAAGAAAAATTGTATCTACAAGATAGAAAAATCAGAGAAAGGAAACACATCGATAGAGCAAGCAAATGCAAGCAAACATCGATAGAGAGCATGAAAATGTTATGTTGTGGTCCACATTTCACATCAAGAGGGGTAAATTGTAAGAGCATTAGAAAACTAGGAAGGGCCAGGATATGAGATTTGAAAGAAAGACTGCAAGCCAGAGGATTTTATATTTGATTCTAGAGGCAAGAGTCACCAGAGCTGATTGAATTGGGGTAGAAGTGTGATTTAGTCGGACTTGTGCTTTTATAAAGATTACTTCAAAAGCCAAATGAAGGATAGACTAGTGGGGAAAGAAGATGAGGTCCTGCACTGTGGTTGTAGTCTTAAGAGTTCTCAGAGAAGGAAATGTTTATGAGCAGTTTTGCAGAAGTCAAAACAGGCCTTGGCAATTGATTGAATGAGTAGGGGTAGAATTTTGAGAGAGGACATCTTAAAGCCCTGCCAACAATTGCTATTTTCTTTTATTGTTGTCTTTACCAATCCAATAGGTATATGATGAAACCTCAGAGTTATTTTACTTTTGACCATTTTTCCCCCACATAGCTGTTGATAACTTGTGTTTATTCCTTATATTCATATCTTTGCTATCTTTGTATTAATATCTTTTGTAGTATGATTTTTAAATATATTTAAGTCAGCATCTTATAACTTGGATTTTATACTTTTGTCAGAGAAACTTCTTGCAAGAATTTTTACAATTTAATTATTTTGTCTGTTCTGTACTGTTAAAACAAAAAGTTCTGATTGAGTTTTTTTTTTTTTAACCAGTACCAAATTGTTTTGATGATTACTGTTTTTCTATATATATTTTTTCACGCATGATACTGCTAGACCATTTTCTTCCCACTTTTTAAATGGTTTCCTTTGATATTCTTGAACTTTTGTTCTGTTGGATGAACTTTTTTATTATTTTTAATAGATCAATAAAATGATAGTTTTATTGGTTTAAATTAATTTAGATTCATTTTCGATTATATTTCTACAATTATTTAAATCTTTCTGCAAAAAAATGTTTATAGTTCTCATATAGTTGCTGTGTGTGACTTGGTTGATAGACTTTCAGATATAGTATATATTAGTGATTTGGAATGGTATTTTTCTTTATCTCTGCTAATTGTCTTTTATTTTTGTTTTTGGGGAAGGAAGGTTTGGTATTAGAAAGGCTGTTGATTTATGTAGCTTTATTTTCTCTTTAGCCTTACTGAAATTACTCTGTTTCAGCTAATTTTAGTTGATACTAGTCTTCTCTAGACCATCATATCATCTTCACAATGTATCAGTCCTGTTTCCTATTTGGCTGTGCAATATCCTTTTTTGTCTTATTGATGTATCTAGCATTTCTACCACCATTTGAAGTAATATTAATGATAATGGACATCCTTCCTTTTGTCCCTGATGTTAATAGAAAGCTTTTGCCCTTCTTTTAATTTAATTTTGACTTAAGGTTTAAAATGGATTCTATTTTCTTTCTCTCTCTCTCTCTCTCTCTCTCTCTCTTTCTCTCTCTCTCTCTCTCTCTTTCTTAGGCAGTTGGGTTTAAGTGACTTGCCCAGGGTTACACAGCTAGGCAGTGTTAAGTGTCTGAGACCAGATTTAATCTCAGGTCCTCCTGACTTCAGGGCTGGTGCTCTATCCACTTTGCCACCTAGCTGCCCCTACTATTTTCCTTATTAAGGAAAGATCCTTTTATTCCTATAGTTCGTTCCTTTTAATCCATTTTTTTTTTTTAAACAGGAATGAGTAGTGAATTTTATCAAAAGCATTGTAAGCATCTGCTGATTCATGTAGATTTTTAATTTTTTGTTTATATTTATTACATTGATATTTATTTTGTAAACATTTTTTGGATCAGCATTGCTTAGTGACTAGAATTGAAGTGGATAGTGGAGTCAGAATAGTCGACTACTCTTCCTGGGTTCAAGTTTAACCTTTGACACTAACTATATGACTCTGGGCAAGTTACTCAGCTTTGTTTACTTCAGTTTCCTCATCTGTAAAATGAGCTGGATAAAGAAATGGCTGCTCCAGGGGACAGATAGTTGGTGCAGTGGATAAAGCTGGATAAAGTGGATAAAGTCAGGAGGGCTTGAGTTCAAACCTGGCCTCAGACACTTCCTAGCTGTGTGACCCTAGGCAAGTCACTTAACCCCAATTGCCTCAGCAAAAAAAAAAAAGAAAGAAAGAAAGAAAGAAATGGCTACTCCAAGATTTTTGCCAAGAAAACCCCATATGGGGGTCCCAAAATGAAAGATGACTGGACAGGTCTTGGGGCCAAAAAAATATGGATTTAAATTTTGATTTTGATATATGCTGACTACATGAATATAGGCAAGTCACTTAACTTCTTCATATTCCAGACAACTTTTAGACTCTTGAGTTTTGGGAAAGGTGCTGAACTGAATTGATAGGGGGAGTTGACTCACCTAAATTTTGCTCATACTAATGAAATCACAGGTCTACCTCAGTCCCATTATGTTTATAGTTTTCTTTACATTGACTCAAATCTACCTTCCTGATATATATACAACCTGGTTGTATTAAGAGGATACTCTCTGATATTTGGTAGATTCTAAATAGAGATATTATAGGACTGCATTCTTTTCTTTCTCTGCTTGATTTCCCCCTGATTTGGATGTCAAGGATATCAATATAATATTTGGTATATAAAGGATCTATTTTTGCATTATTTCTATAGTTCTAGAATTAATAATTATTTAAATATTAGATAGAATTTTCTTGTGCATGTATCAGGCCTAGAGGGTCTTTCCTCCTCCCCCTTTTTGGTAACTCATGTATGACTTTTTCAGTTCCATTTTCTAAAGTTGGGTTCCTTAAATTCTCTTTCTTCTGTTAATCCGGATATCATATTTTCATAAATATTATATTACTTGAGTTAGTTTATTAACACATACCTGGGCAAAATACTTTCTGATATTTTGCTTTTTTCTCCATTTGTTCTGAATTTTTTCCACTTTTGATGCTGACAATTTGGTTTTCCTTTTTAAAAAAAAAACTAATCTCATTAGTTTTCTTTTGAATTTCAGATTTGTCATTTAGTTAGGTTTCTATTTTTTAAAAACTTAATTGCCCAGCTCATTGATCTATTTTTCTGAAATATTGATAAAATTTAGAATTTAAAGATACAAATTTTCCAAAAAGGATAAGCCAGTGCTTTAACTATAGCCTAAAAGTTTTAGTGTTTTTCTCGTTGTGATTTTGTTTGATTAAATTCTCTTTTTCCTATTAATGATTCTTTGATGCACCAGTTCTCTAGAATTAAATTATTTAGTATTCAATTGATTTTAGTCTTTTTTTTTTAATAGGCCCTTTGTTTTTATTGCATTGTGGCATGTATAAAATACTTAATTTTTTTTTTTTTGCTTTTGTGAGGTTTTGATATTTTACTGAATTGTTAATTTTTGCAAAAGTGCCATGCTTTTCTGAGAAATCTGTGTATTCCTTTCTGTTCTGATTGAATAATTGGCAGAGGGCTATTTCATTGCCAGTTTGTCTCAAATTCTATTTGGGTCAGTAATTTTATTCTCAGTTATCTTTTTGTTAGATTTTTCTAGATGTGAAAGAAGTACATTGAGGTTCACTGTCACTGTATTCTAATTTTATTGCCTATTTCTGCTTGTAATTTGATTTAACTTTTCCTTTAAATATTTGGATGCTATGCTATTAAGTATTAGTATTAATTTGTTATGTTGCTTTCATATATAAGTTTTTATTTATCTCTTTTAATCCTTTTTCTACTGTTGCTTTGAGTTCATGATTGTTACTGCTCATCCTTTTTTGAGTAAACCTTAAGTCCATCAGTCAACAATCCTTTGTTAATTGATTACTATGTATCAGGTACTATGTTAAACTCTGAGAATCCCCCCCCAAAAAAAAAAAAAGTTTCTGACCTTAAGAAACTTAAATTCTAATGGGAGAGAAAAACAGGTAAACATTTAAGTAAATGTAAGGTGTAGATAGAGTGGGTGGAATCTGTTCTTATCTGAGGGAGAGAGGGAATGACAAGTTAGGGGACTGAGATAGCCCTTTTGCAGAATGTGGAATTTGATTTGAGACCTGAAGGAAGCCAGGGAAGCTAAAAGCAGGCATAATTTTCAGGTTTAGGGGATAGTTAGTGCAAATGCAGGAGCACCGAGGAGGCTAGCATAAGCTAAATCATAATATATAGGGAATAAAGTAAAACATAAGAAGAATGTAAAGCTAAAAACGAACAGTTTATAAATAATTTTAAATGTCAAAAGGAGTTTATATTTTAGCCTAACAGTAATAGCGAGAACCATAGTAGCTCATTAAGCAGAGCATGTGTCATGGTTTAGAAAAATCTTCGTATCAGTTGTGTTCAGGATGATTTGATCCAAGGAAAAATTTAAAGCTGGGAGACTGAATAGAAAGCTATTGCAAGGAGCAGCTAGATGATGCAGTGGATAGAGCACTGGCCCTGGAGTTGAGGACCTGAGTTCAAATCCAGCTTTAGAAACTTGACATTTACTACTAGCTGTGCGACCCTGGGCAAGTTATTTATTCTGGAATACCTTGCAATTTCTAGATAGAAATTAAACCAGAGAGGTGATTGTGTGAATAAAGATGACAAATTTTTTTCTATTTTCACTTTACAATCTGGTAAAGTTGGGTGATTTCTTTTATGATTTTCTGAAATAAAGCCTCCAGTTTTTTCATTTGGTCATAGTTATCATAGTGATAATTCATAAATTGTTTTTCTTTGACATTCCTTTTATATGCCTCTTTAAAAAAATAGTGTTTTCTCCCCCCCACACACAATTTTTGGCTTTTTTTCCCCCCAGAATTGTGTGTGTGTGTGTGTGTGTGTGTGTGTGTGTGTGTGTGTGTTTTGGAGCCATTGGGATCTTATGATTATTCTCTTTTTTTTTTCAGAGAACATACTACTTAAGTAAAATTTTCTACCTTTCTGTCTAAGATATTCTCATACCAGTTCTTCCTTCCATGATTTAGATTTCTTTTATAATTTCTTAGCTTCTTCCAGATACTTATGTAATCTTTTTCTGAGCCTTCCATTTGTGGAATTGTTCTCCACAAAGATGTTTTCCTCGTGGTTGATTCTTGGCTCCTGATTTTTCTTCAGAGGGTTAATGTAATCTTTCATGTTTACTTATATCATTAGTTTTAGTACTTGGTTAGATATTTAGTTCTAGGGCCAGGTTCCACCCTATTGTGGACTCTTCTTTGTTCTTAATTCTCGTTTCCTCTTTCATTTGTCAAGGCTCAGACTTATGATAGGCTTCACTGTGATTGGCTGACTATGAGGAAAGTACTAGGCAGCCTTAGGCCCATAAAGTTTCTTTGATCTGTCTTCCTTGATTCTATTTTTTCTGTGTCTGTTAGTGCTCCTTAGGCAGGACCCTGTAGTGTTTGTGATTCCCTAGTATTTTCCTGGTAAGAGACAGGGGCTTCTAGACTTTGCCTGTTTACCTGCTAGCCCCTTTAGCAATACCTCTCTTCCATGATCTAGCTTTTAGTTATTTGGAGCTGCAAGAAGAAACTTAGAAAAGATTTTTTTTTTCTTTTTTGGTTCAATTTGCTCTCCCCTTTTTAGATAATTTGAATATCCTGTATCTTTTTCATGGCCATATTTATATGTAAATATATTCTTCAGCAGTTCCTTCTCATTCTTGCTACCTCATCTCCCCTCAGCTTTTGAGGTATTGGAAGTACAGGTTCCTATATGACTCAGTTTTGAATCCCTTTGCCATCTTGCTCCTTTGTTTGATCTTCAATTCATCTGTGTCTTTACTAAAATGTGGCATTATATTGTAATTGATTAAAATATTCAGATATAGTTTTATAAGGGTAGAATACATCAGGAGCATGAAATCCCAAGGCCTATTACACTGCCATTCAGTTTAAAATTGCAATTTTGTGTGTGTGTGTGTGTGTGTGTGTGTGTGTGTGTGTGTGTGTGTACCATGTTAAATTGTTGATTTTCATCTTTTTTCAGACAAATTCCTGTTTGGTCATGCCTCCCCAGCTCATATTTGGAAGATTGATTTTCGGGTTTTTTTTTTTTTTTGGTTTGTTTGTTTGTTTGTTTGTTTGTTTTAATTTTTTAAATTCACATTTTTCAGTTCATTTTTTTAAAATTCAAAAGTTAGGATGTCCATCCTAAGTACTATAAACCAGCTTTCTTGAACAGTAAGGGTATCTTATGCAGAAAAATTTCTTAATATAAACATATTTATATGTATAATGAAACAGTCTTTCTTGGTAATTTGAACTACTGGAGAAGGACTCCACATTTAATCACTTTTTTTATTGTTTTAATTTCTTTCAGTTTCACTATATTGTTTTGGAATTTCAGTAAACCCTGGTAATTATCAGAAGAGAGAGAAGTTTTGCATTACTGTAAATAATATTCCTTTCCTGATCAAAGATTATCTGTGCCTTTCATATACACTTATATTCTCATCTTACAGTTTAGATATACTTTGTACCACTTATGCTATTCAAGTAAAAATTCTTTGAGGGTAGTGATCATAATTATTTGTATCTTCCCATTACCTAAAATCCAATTCATGTGTAAATAATGGGTGTTTAATTAGTATTGAAAGGAAGGATTAATTTTTATTCTGATATAACAGCCTCCCTATGTTTTTTCCAAGGGATAAATGGTTCATTCATCTTATATCACAACAAACTCTTAAATTATGTCAGTTAAGATCACACATATCAAAATCTAAATCTATCAAGTGAATAATAAAAAAAAGTTATAATTGAATATACATAATATAATAAAGTTATATTTGAATATACATAATAATTTTTATAGATAGTAAACATGTAAAAGGTAAATTTTTGTCATATTTATCAACATAATTCATAATCATATTGAACCTATTGAAATATAGTAATTTTAGCCTTTAATTGAAATTGACAACTTATATCCTGCTCAACTAAGCCTTCTGTTAAATCTAAAATGACACTATTCTTAAATATTTCCTAATTGCTAAAGCAATTAATCTTGGGTTTGTAATTAACACTGAGAAACTCGGGTTAAAGTTTAATAAATGTTTGAGGGGAGTTCATAGAGAAGGCTAATCTTAGTATTCCCACCTTGACATTAAAATAGGGAACATGCCAGTTTGGACAATTTATCAGATTTGTTGATGAATGAATTTCTACTTTTCAATATGTGTATGTGTGCAAGTATGCATGTATGTATATATATATGTATTATTG
The DNA here is from genome assembly GCA_023553655.1 of Myrmecobius fasciatus. NCBI lineage: Eukaryota > Metazoa > Chordata > Mammalia > Dasyuromorphia > Myrmecobiidae > Myrmecobius > Myrmecobius fasciatus. The sequence goes on along the minus strand of JAJPUD010000625.1, from coordinate 58,234 downwards.
AAATATCTAAATATCTTGCTCAGAATATGATTCTCTTTCCTTCTTCCATACTAAGTATTTAGAAAAGATTGATGTTAGATTTTATGAAAACTTATGCAATTTTTTTTTTGCTTTAGTAGAGTTTAGGAATTATTAGAAGTTGTCATAATTCAGAAGAAGCTATAATTTTTTAAAAGTTTAATTACAATAAAAAACTTGAAGGATGGCATTTAGCTAAGGTATTGAATATTATTTAGAGGATATTTTAGTAAAGCATTCAGTTTAACTGAGTTTAATTTCATTTCTTGTTGAAAAGACTTTTTGACAGAAAATTGCTCCGTTAATATATTTAAGCTGCAGTGAATTCAAGGACAGGTTAACAGTGAATAGAAAGAATAAAAAAAAATTTTATTTGGTTCTCCTACTTCAACTATTTTTTCTTCTTTAACTTAAACTTAAATTCTTTGGGGAAAAAACAAAGATAATTAAAGCTATCCAGAAATGGAGTGGACTCCTTTACTGACAGTCTTCAAATGCAAGTTGGATGACCACTTACAGGAATGCTAGATGAAAAGAGTGAATTTCTTTTGATGTATGGGTTTGACTAGGTGACCTGAGCTCACTTCTGTCTCATATTTAACATATTCATTAGTTACATTCACTGTTATATGGAACAAAAAGTACAAAAGGGTAGATGTTTTCTTATGTTTTCAGTATATAAAACAGACCAAAGAGCACAAATGACCAATTGTAATAGTTTTTAATTCAATAAAAAGCCTATATAATTTCAAAGTATTCAATGAGTAAAATAACACAGTTTGATATTATATTGATATGTGTCAAATATACATACCATAGTATTAAATTACATTGTTTAAATCACACTAAATGTTTTTAAATTGTGTAGGACATCTCAGGAGTAAATTAGCAGGTCTTATTTATGAATTGTTCATTGTTAATTATCAGACTCATAATTTGGTTCTATCTCTTCCTGATTTCTTACCTTTCTTTTCATCGTTCAGGGCCTTCCCTTGATAGCCTCCTACAAATTGTTGTGAACTGACCAGGATGTAGTAAGATTGTAAAAAGTCCCCAGCTCACTACAGATTGGCTCTGAATAAGAAATCTAACTATACTGGCTTACAAATTAGTGAAATTATTTTTAGTATATTTTGAAGAGGTATACCTCCAGGTGTGTGTTACATGCTTATCCTAGTGAGATAAAATACAGCCTCTGCCTTTTGGAACTTAACAGTTTATTAGTAGGGTACTAGTATTATGCCAAGTGGTGTTTCAGGTTCTGCGTGATTGAAATGAGGAGGGATCAAAACTGACAGGGCAGGGAGGGGTGTGTCAGAAAAGGATTCATTGAGAAGAAGTAACTCATCCTTTAAAGAATATATATAGGATTTAATCAGGCAGAGATGAAGGGGGTTGTGAGGTTATTGCAGGCATAGAGATCAGTTTGAGTAGTCGTGGAAGTATGCTGAGTGAGTTTAGGGAATAGGCCAGTTGCTTATAAGGTAAGGGTATAGCATGAGATGAATTTGGAAAGATGGGTGATGTTAGATTATAAGGGGCCAACAGAATAATGTATATAATCAATCAGCAGTTATTTGGAATTTAGGGACATATTTTCCTCAAAGAATCTTTGGAATGATATTGTTTAGGGTCCTAAACTATCATAAAATCTGTTGACATTAATAATGTAACTTAAAAATATTTGATTATTATAATGGAAAATAATATATTTTACATAGTATCAAAATAATCAAATTGAATAAATGTCCATTTATCTTGAATGCTAGTACTTGAAAAATAGCTTTCTGTGGACTATATTGCACTGTGAATGATAAAAGATAGGAAAAAGGAGAGCATAATATAGGCACAATTCATTTGAGAGAGAAAAATATATTGGTATCGAGCTTTGGTCAGCGGCTGCTGTCAGTCTAAGACATTTTGGTTTCTGTACAGAGATGGATATAGATAGAGTAACAATTTAAAAATGTGTTAAAATGAACCTTTAGAAATAATTTTACTATCAGATCCCATTGTCAGTGACTTGTTTGAAAATGGATCTAGTGATACAGCCTGGAATGGAATCCAGGTAGCACATGCAAACATATTTACATGCATACAGTCTGTGTGTGTGTGTGTGTGTGTGTGTGTGTGTGTGTGTGTGTGTGTGT
>JAJPUD010000625.1:7649-56056 GCA_023553655.1 Myrmecobius fasciatus | reverse complement strand
TGTGTGTGTGTGTGTGTGTGTGTGTGTGTGTGTGTGTGTGTGTGTGTGTGTGAATTTGCCTATATGAAACAGACATAGGTCAGTTGTTGATGTTTTAATTTAGGGAATGTCTATGTCATAGTGTGTACAAGCATATTAAAAAGAGAGACTGTAAGGATCAAGAAATCTCTTGCATTTGTTATTATATATGGTGAAGAGTTTGTCTGTTTTATGTTCTTAGAATCATACATTTGCTGTAAGGAGTTTTAGAGATCATCTTAGTTTTGCAGATAAGGAAACGTAAAAATGTGATTTGTGCATAATTACAAAACTTGTTAGTGGTAGAACCAGAGTTAGAGCTTTATTCCCTTAACTTTTTCCACTTCAGTCATAGAAATATTCCTCACTTTGTGAAGGTATTGTGTTCTGAGTTGATTTCTCTGCTTGGTTATTTTAAACTCAGAGGTGTTTTTTTTTGGAACCAGTATTATAGCTCTCAAACTATCTAAGCTCAGAAGGTTAAAATTTAAGACTAAAAGGGTAATTAATACAATCTATTTCACTTGCATCTAATCCTTGAATATAGAATTGTCTCTATGAAAAAATTCATTGATTTCCAAGTCCAGATACTTGAATAAATACATCTCCCCCTTGTTTAAGAAGTTTGTTCTGTACATAAATGTGATAAGTTAGTGCTAGAATTTAAAGCCTAACTCATAAGTACTTTTGTGGTTATATAGATGGTTGTGTTGTTTTGTTGTTGTTGTTGTTGTTTTTTGGGTTTTTGTTTTTGTTTTTTTCTTTGAAGAAGACAATGTAGTATAATGGAAAAATCCCCTGATAAAGGAAAGGACCTGGGTTCTAGTCCAGGCTTATCACTAGACTCAATTTGATCAAGTTACTGACTATGTGATTTGATTGGAAAATTCTTTCTGTGGTTCATTTTAAGACTAATTTTTCTAAATCATCTCTTTTTGTTATAAAAATCTTGAATCATAGAAAAATTAAGTAATTCAGTTAGAATCACACAAATGAATTTAGAGCTTACATTTCCATATTTGAAGATTAACACACAATTTTACCAGGTATAGAACTAAAAATAATTTCCCAACAATGGGTTAAAATAGCACCAGCTATTGGTTATTTTGAACTCAGGGGTGTTTCCTTAGAAACAACATTTTAGTTAAGTTCTCAAGCTATATGAACTCATAAGGTTAAAATATAAGAATAAAAGGATAATAAAGACTATTTCAACTGCATCTAACCCTCAAATATAGAATTGTCTCTATGGGAAAATTCATTGATTTCTAATTCCAAATACATGAATAAATGTATTTTCCTTTGTTATATAGCAGCATGAAGTGTGCATTGGTTCTGGAGGGAAAGGACCTAAATTTGAATGTTGACACTGCCTGGGAAAGTCCAAAGGCAAAATGCCTTTGTGGGTCTCAGTTTCTTTCTACTAGAATAAGAGTTGCATTAAATGATCTCAAAGGCCCTGGGCTTCTAGTTCTAAATTCTACCTTATCAATGTAGGAATTGTGATTTTTTTTTTTTTTCAAATAGGCTCAAGTGTTGCCTATTGTCTTGAAGACAACTAATTACAAACCAATGGTAGAAAATCTTAGTTTCCTCAAATGGCTGCTTTCTTGATCTTTCCTGTCTCCAAGAACCTATTGCATAGAAATTACTATAGTATAGTGCAATATGATACTCATTTGAATTTTAATATCTCCGCTATTTGTCCAAGGACAATATTGCTGCTGTTTATGCCCTTTTCCTAAGTCAGGGCTATTCTTAACCACATTTGAACCTGCTGCATTCTTAAATGTTACATTCTGCTTCCTGGGAGAATGACCAGTTTTCCACAGACTTTCTGATTTCCAAAGGCTAAGGGAACTTTCCCAAGCAGGGTCAATACCTGAACTTGAGGTTACTTTTCTTTGGATAGAAGTGTTGTAGACAGTGTTGAAATTCTAATGGCATTTCAGGTAGCACAAAGTGGTACTACTGTTGGACTCCACAAAGTTGTTCGTTTTTTTTTTTTTTTCCTGAACTTTTTACTCCTACAGCAAGGTGCTGTTTTCATTGACTACACACTATTTCAAAGTAGAAGAAGGTGGTGAAAGATCAGTTTGTGTTACCTTTGGATTTTTTTTCTTTGTCAAAGCTATGGCGATCTTGATTGTTACTGAAAACTACCTAGAATTTGGACTTGAAACAGGTAATAAATGCTTTGAACTTTAGTTGATTTTGTGTGTGTGTGTGTGTGTGTGTGTGTGTATACATTATAATATTAAAATAACTTTAATGTTTAAGGTATACTTTTAATTCCTCCATGTTGAAATATATGTCCCATTTTAAAAAGCACAATTTGTTATTCATTGTTTTTAAAAGAATCAAGCCTTCATTGTGCAATATTTGCTTTGTTGATATTATTTGCTTACCTTTCGTTTTTAATCCACACCCCGCAACTTTCTTACACTTAAATGTTTCTGTGATGCAAAAAAATTAAACAAATTCCTGAAAAATTAATGCAAATTTTATTCACGTTCATGGAATGTACAAATATCAAAGGGATGTTTTCAAAGACTGTTCCTGTTAATAACCAAATTTTATTGCATTGTGGCATACTAATTAGCACATGAAAGAGCTAAGCTAGACACTTGAAAATTTAAGATGCTGTTTTTTAGCATTTTATTTCCAAAGAAAGATTCTGTATTTTGCCCTTATAAGAATAATCCTTTTTTTTTTTTTCTACAGGTTTTACAAATTTTTCAGAAAGTGCGATGCAGTTTCTTGAAAAGCAAGGTTTAGAATCCCAGTAAGTTTTGGAAGATTTTAAAGATAAAATCCAAATATTTTAGCTGAAAATTGAGGTTTGCTTTTTGGGGTAGGAAACGTCCTTTCTGATATCATCTTTGTTGCTTTACCAATTCCCTGAAAACTTATCTTTGGTACAAGGAAGTTGCATTAATAATTTTTGTCTTTAGATTTTCTCTTTTTGATCTTTCCAGATTCAAACAATTCTGACTAGAATTTGCTTTCTCTGATATGTCAACTTAAATGCTTTCTTCCTATGAAAATTTTAACTAATTAAGTCAGAGTTGCCTTTACCATTACTATTGTTTTGAGTCAGAAATTGATCTGAATCTGTTTAAAATGTTTCCGGCTGTGATTATTGAATATAGTTCATGGGCTAAATTGTTAGGGGAAAGGAAATTCATAGTTACTTAAAAAATATTGATGAATATTTTCATTTTTTTAGGGGTCCTGTGTCTAAACTTACTTTCAAATTTTTCCTGGCTATTCTGTGTTCACTTATTGGTGGTTTTTTGACTTTCCCTGGGTTGCGGCTGGCTCAAATGCATCTGGATGCCCTGAATTTGGCAACAGAAAAAATAACACAGTAAGCGGAAAATGTACATAAGCACATGCAGATAAATATATGTTTTTCATCTCAATGCAGGTATATGCAATTTATTGTAATGAAAATTAATAATGAAGTAATCGTTTGATCTACTTAGATTGTACTTCATATTTCTACAGGTTGAACACCCTTTTTACTTTTATTTTTGTTATTACAATGTATTTTTAAAAGCTGTTTACCTTCTCCTTTCCTACGCTTCCAAATAAATCTTCTGTCCAATGAACATAAAAGACATAAATACATATTTAGGCTTTTATTTAAATTGGTGATACTCACAATAACACAATCATTAAAATTACAGTGCAGACATATGTATTTTACTTTCTTAATTCGAGCACATGGTTTTTTCTTAACTTTTATGTTAAGGGCACCAAATATATTGAAACCCTAGTTAACAGTACAAAAATTACTATTTTATTAACAGTACTGATAACATAATTTAAGTTGTTGATATTCTACAATATTGTAAAAATATTAATCAAATTCTTGCTCTAATTTAGTGTTGCTGTTTGGTTTCTAGCCCTCCACTGTTGTGTCATTGAACACTTTTTCATTTTGAGATATTTTACTGAATTTCCAAAATAGTTAATGACACTTATTGCAATATACTCTTCATCATCAATAGATTTTTCTTTATTGCAGAATATTTGGGGAAAGGCAGTTATTCGTATACAGTTCTACTTATATATAGTCCAAATTTTCTTTTAGTCTTTTTTCTTTCTTGCAGTAGAAGCCCAAAATTGAAAATATTCTGTTTGATCTATTTATTTACAATGATTAGGATACTCTGAGTAATTCATATTTCCTAACATTCTTAGTCTGTAAAACCCTGTATTTAATGATGGAGCTTCTTTATAGTATTTTTCTTAGGGAGATGAACATTCATATCTCTTTTACCTGTGTCATTTTCCTTTATTTAATTTTGACAGTCCTTTTGTTTTGTTTCCCCCACCTCCATTTTTCTGCATATGCTTTGTGTGTGGGTGTACTTATTCCCACCTCTAACCACACACCCCTTCATCCCCTTTTATTTCTTCCTTTTACTCAGCATGCTCTTGGCTACATTCTGCCTTTCTCCCACCACCCGTCTCTCTAATGGCTTCTTTTAAGAAAAAACCTGATTCTCCCCCTCTACTCTACACACACACTTCAGTCCACTAACCCCAGCGTTATGATTTAAATAAGCTGAAAAGGGTGGGTGGAGGGGAGCCCTTCACAAGCTACTGAAACCGCTGTGGGCTGCTCCTTGATACTATAGTGTTCCCTAGCAACACTGCATACCTAATACTGCCTCTTTCTTTGGCTAAACCCACTGCCTTACTCAGACTGCTGGATGAAAGAAACACTTCATAAAAATATTTAAGCATTTATTATTTTTGTGGATGTTTTAGTGGCCCTTGGAATTAAATGTGGCTTTTTAAATATCCTGCTTTTGTGTGCTTGGGAAATTTGGGGGGAGGGTGTTGCTTCAGCCCTTTCCTGAACACCCCCACCACCCATTGTGTTACAGCACTCTGCCTAGATACAGGGGGTGTGGGCACGCTAGCCTGGCTTTGAGAGTAGCGTGACTGGCACAAAGACATTGTTACCCTCATGGTGGGCATCAGTTCTTACTATGTTGCCAAAGGGCTGTGGTCAAACTTTTACCTTTTTCCTGTCAGGTGTTCATGCTTTCTTAATTCAGACACCGTTCCCCAAACAATTTATTATCATTTTCAGATAACAGATATTAGAGCCACTTCTTTACTTTTAAAAATGGTTCTTTGAACCTTCTCAATTTTAGCCATTCAGGGTAATTGACAATAAAACCAACACCTGTAAAATAAAATAACTAGTCTAAGAATTTGCCGTTGTTCTAAAATAATAATAATAAAAAAAATCTTCTCCAACCATCTGTCCCTAAGGGATAAAAATTCTGAGTACAATTAACAATGAAGTTACGGCTATGAACTGAAACCTTTTGCTTTATTGGGAATATTGTCTTGTCAGGAGTGAAATAAATTTCCTTTATTTGTATAGGATATGAAAATTAATTTCAGGTATGTTCTTAATGATCCAAGAAGAAATGAAAATTTGTGAATCACATATTATTTTGATAATATGATTTAAACTTTTTACATGATCATTGTATACTAAAGGGATTCTAATTTAAACTGTTTCACTCAGGTTTGTCTGCCATATACCTTATAGAATAGTATTATGGACTTCTCTAATCACTGTCACTTAAATTGATATAATTTTGTCCTGTATAATGAGAAGACATTCTTTTAGCTGCGTTAAATATAAAAAACTTAATTTTCTACACCTCAAAGTTCACTGGGGTCATTGAACACTTGATTCAGAGAACTACTCATAGAGCTTTTTATTCAATCAGAGAGTGAGTATAGTAGAAAGAGGCTGATGAGGAAAGTTTGAATGAGATTTGAGGGTTCCCATCCCAGCTTTGCCACTGACCAGTCTTGTGACTTTAGCAATCCTTTCTGAACCTCCTTTCCCTTAAGTATCTCATTTTTCTCTCACAGGATTATTGTGAAGATCATATGAGATCAGGTGTTAATGCATTCTGGGAAAATGTAATGCAGTACATTGTAAGATGGTGGTGGACTAAATTCCCAATTTCAGTCTGACCCAAATCTTCTACAGGATAATTATCAACATTTGTTCTCTTTCTATATTCATGATTATTTCTTATGTGCTTTCAGAACATTACTTCACATAAACTTCTTGGCACCCTTATTTATGGTCCTGCTGTGGGTGAAACCAATCACCAAAGACTACTTTATGAACCCAACTTTGGGTAAAGAAAGTGTTCCTTTGTAAGTGTCTTTTTTTTAATTTAAAAATAATCATAAGATTTTCAGATTGATTTTGTTCAGTTGCATATTTTGTATAATTAAACACTAGTTTTGACCGTATGTTATCATTGCAATGCTACTTTTAGTGAAAATCATGAGAAAAATTCGTTTTGACAAAGAAAGATAACAAGCAAAAAGAATGTTGTTTAAAAGGTTTGCATCATTGATATTAAAGTCACAAACTGTTAGATATCATTGATTCTGGATTCCATGTTCTTGCAGTATTAAAAAAAAATACTACTATTATCTAACAATAGCAAATTTATAGATTAAAAAATATAGAGTTTAATACATATTATTTAAAGCTATTTGCAATGTGACCAGACTATATAGATATTGAATCACTAAGGCCATATTGTGACTATACTTCTCTTAGGTTTAGAATATACTTATATCCAGAGTTGTTTGTTTTGTTTAAAATTAGTATTTGTATTATTCAAAGTTAAAACAATGCTTTTAATTATATAGTTTTACTATAGCTTCTTTGGTCTGTATTTAAAATCACTCAAGTGCAAGTTTGCCTTCTTATTTGTATTCCTCATTTTTAAAAGGTCTAGTAATAAGGGGGAGTAGTGAAGGACCAGTAAAGTCTAGGCTCTGTATCATCCTAAGGTTAGAGGAAATCTTTAATTCTGTGTGGGGAAGCCATTGTGTCTAAATTTTGTGCCTAGCAAATAGCATTCTCTATACAACAGACTCTTAAGTGTTTTCTTTAATGAATGATCTTGTTCCTAATTCTGAATTCTCCACTCATGCATGGACTTCAGTCATTGGAGTTGAAATTATGTAATCTTCTCTAATCAGTTTTCTCAAATTCTGGTAAAAGGAGATGGGAGAAGGGTAGTAGAATTCCAATTTCCTCTTCAGTTATATATTTAAATTGCAATCGGGGCAATGTCACAGCAGCAGATTTAGGATCTTACCCTTTCTCTGCCTCTACTTCCACTTCATTTTTTTCTTGACCCCAGTTTCACAAACATTGCAAGAGAAACTAAACTCTCACCTCTGCTCCATCTCTGATTGACTTTCTCCTACTGTCAGACAATTCCGTTAAGTAATTAGAGAGAGACAGTAAGGTTTATTTAAAATTCACAGCCCACATGGTAGATTGTGAAAGGACCCAGGCAGACAGCCTATCAATCAAGAATTGTAGGGTGGTGGAGGAAGTGACAGTTTTCTCTTCTGTCATAAAGGCACAATAATTTCTAGTTAAGTCCTTTGTTTGCAATTAAGAATAAAATTGATTGTAATGAAGATTCAACTTTGAAATGGATTCAAATATTTATGTATTCATTTGTTAGCAATATTAGTTATTTAAGTAAACCATGTCCATATACCCGAGTGCCTATATGAGCAAATCTGAAAGGTGGCACTGTGACCAAAAAAAAAAAAATGCCATTGTACAAAAACACTCGTGTGTCTGTGTTGTGTGGTTTTATATACACACACATTCATACAGTGTACACACATGTATTTGTACATATAAAAATGTATATTTTAAATACTTTCTTGCCAAGTTCTCAGGAATGATTGATAGAGAATTTTTTTACCTTATTCACTAAACTTCTCCATCCTGCACCTACCTGGGGCTTTTGAGATGTAGTACAGAATCAATTTAAGCTGCTTACTGAATATTTGTTAATAATAATTAAACAGCATGATACAGTAGGGAAGAGAATTAGATTTGGCATCAGAATACCTGGGTTCATGACTTAGTTCTGCCACTTAGTATCTGTATGAGTTTAGACAAGTTGTTTAATCACTCTGATCTTATTTCCCTCATTTGTAAAATGAAGGCTGTTAGACCAAGTGATCTCTGAAGGTACTTTAGCTCTAAATCTCTGAAAGTATATAATATTGCATCATTTCTTTTGATTCTCTAAACTAGAAGTGTCAAACTTAAATAGAAATGGATTCCTGCTGGTCAACATGTTGACTTAGAAAATCAGAGATTGATATCTGTATTGTTATCTGTTTTTATTTTGTTAAGCATACAACAATTCCATTTTAATCTGGTAGGGCCTCCAAGAGCTTGTGGGTCAGGTCTACATGTCTTCAGCAACTGGAAGATGAGTTGAGACCAAAGTTGAGTAGACAATCCTATTAGGTAATATGCAAATACTCTTATCCTCATTTTACTGATTAGTAAGGTGAACTCATAAAAGAGGTTAAAGGATACATCAAAGTGACTGAAGTAGGCTGTCAACCCTTCTGCCACCCAAATCTAGTTCTCTTTTCCGTTGTATCATTCTGCTACTTCAGTGGATGATTTGTTCGGAGTCCACCTTTTCCTGTGTACTGTTAATTAAGTTATGTAAATCATATGGCTATATGTAAGATCTCAGACTTCTTTAGGATTCTTCAGATCTCTTTTCTTAGGCTATTCCTCAATTGAAATCCAACTTCAGACCTTTACTAGCTGTGACTCTGGACAAGTCATTTAACCCTGTTTATCTAAGTTTATCTTTGACAAGAAAATCCCATATAGGGTCACAGAGAGTAAGACATAGCTTAATAACATTTTCTAATTATCTTCTAGCAATCCCTTTATCTACTCTGCCTATCTGCTCAACTTCCTATTATTATCAGCATAGCTTTTAAAATCTTTTTTTATAATGAACTTAACAAACCTCAACAAACATCATCATTTCAATATATTGAAGTATAGGAAGAAAAAAACCCAACTATTTGAAGTTTTGAACTATAATTTTTCAAGTTTCTTCTATCACCACACTTAATCTTATTGTCTTTTTTTAATCTGATTTGGTCTGACCTATAGACTAGATGATCTATTCTTTTTTACTCTTTTCACTAACTCTCTTTATCCACTGCACTTCATGACTATACTTTTTTTTTTCTTTTACTAACTGCTCTACCTTAATCTACTTCAAAGGTCTTTTGACAATTTTATTTCCTTAAATACACTATCCTTTGTAGGAAAAACGGGTAAGTAACTGAGGAGACATGTTCATAAGTTTTTGTCTTTATGAGTTTACTTTTCAGCTTACCCCATTTCATATCCTAAGGAAACATTTACTGGGTGATTATTATTATTATTATTATTATTAAAGATGTGTTTATTTCATTTTCACAAATTTTTTGGTTTTAATTTATTGTTTACACTTGGTCTGCCCTGAAGCACTTTGGAAACTTTGAAAAAAGCCTCTAAAACTAGATGAGATGAAACCAGCATGCATTCTACTAAATAGCTGCTTAGGCTGCTTCCAACCCTCACTTTCTATTGTAATTCTACTTAATTACAAGAGCCACTTTAAAATTCAGTTGATCTTCATGAATCTCTATCAGATATGTTCCCAACCCTAAACCTGAAATTCTAGGGTCTAAGAAGCTTGGACTTAGGAACCAAGCTTTTAGCTAAGCATTTAGGTTCTTCTAGACCCAGTACCTCTCAAACTTATTAGTTCCAGGACCAATACTAGGAAAAAATTTTCTAGGAAGAGATTTTGTTTACGTGGATCATGTCTGTCAATATTTACTATCTTAGAAATATAAGTGCTTCTGGCCAGCTAGGTGGCACAGTGGATAGAGCACCACCAGCCCTAAAGTCAGGAGGACCTGAGTTCAAATTTGGCCTCAGACACATAACACTGCCTAGCTGTGTGACCTTGGGCAAGTCACTTAACCCCAATTGCCTCTGGGGGTGGGGGGAGAGAGAGAGAAATATAAGTAGTTCATATTATATCCATATCTATATTGCTGTTGTGTTGATAGCAGTTGAAATTCCCTTCCTGTTACTCTGAACCTCCTTCAGAGGAATAACATCAAGATTATAATGTAATTTACAGAGTCTTTGGGAAAGGGATGATTCACTTGTAGTCCATCTGTGGACTCTTAATCCATCCATAACTGTTCATCCTATGTCTTCCCCTAAATTTAATGCAGTGGTTCTACCCAGTGTGCTAGGGACCTTTCCCACTTCCTCTTGACATCTTGAAAAGACCTGTAACATACACTGTTTACCACTGATCTTACCATGTGACCAACACCTTGTGACCAAAAGATTGATGACATCTTTTACTCATTTCTTCAATGATTTCTTCTTTGTTATGTGTTGAAATCTGCTATGTACCTTATCTACCCCGCATTTCACCATTGCCTTTTGAAGGATATTAATTTTTAATTCTTTAAAGATTATTTTGTTCTGTGATTCACAGCTATACAATACCTTCTATAGAATATTACTTAAAAATTGACTTTGTTTTCTTAAATGTTTGAAGTTATTAAAGGAATTTTGCAGTTTCTCAAAGACAATCCAAACTCTTTTTTTTCCTATTTTATTTTAGGTTCATATTATTTTTCAGTTGCATCATCTGGCCAAATATATATTGATGAGTTCTATGTATTTGTCCAACTAACTGCATATCATAATCAAAACAATAGTTCTCCACATTTGATTTTTTTTCTGTGAGTTTTGTTGGATCAAAATCTTTGGACTGGTTATGGATCATTGTTCCATATTGTTCCATTTAGCATTCTGTATGTTATCCAAAACAGAAGCATCTAGAGGACCTTTGTTTAGTATAGGTAAAATATTAAAAGAATTCAAGAAAAGCTTTTGGAATGTTAGGTAATACTTCTGTCTCCCCATAGAGACATGTTCTTTCCATGTTCTTCCATAAACATGGACAAGAAGTGCATAGGATGAGAAAGTGTGATTAGCTGCTTCTATGGAGGGAATATGAGCCCTAATGAAAGCACAGATCCACTGAAATAAAAGTACAAATGATGACCTGTTGTTTACTTAATCATGAGGATAAAGTAAAATGATAAGTCTTAAAACGTATTAAAAACCTTAAAGAGGTTTAAAGAGTGAGTATTAAAGTATATATACATGTATTAAGCTCCTACAATGTTTCAGGTATTGTACAAATTGCTGGAGATGCAAAGAAAACCATGTCCCCCACCAAAACAAAAACCAATACCCATTTTCAAGTAGCTCATGGTCTAATGGAGGAGACAACATACAGAAAAGCTAGAAACATGGTAAAAGAGTGCCCGAGACTAAGGTCAGTGAAAGGGGCACATGGAATTGGAAGAGGCCAGGAAGCCTTAATATCCATATTGAAAAGCCAGGTTGAGCTAGTCACATACTTTTCTAATAAGGGGAAAGTGTGAGAACATCTTCACAGTGAGGGGCTCCTGGGATTTCCAGCTGGACGTTGTCTACTTCTATACACAGCCTAGCAATGATCAGCATTGCAACTATAGCTACAAGCCTGATGATGCCTTTGGTTTTAACTTCTAATGTAGCGACCTTCCATGCAATCCCTTTCTACCCCCAGTGGATGGGCACAGATAGGATTGGTATTCTTCTCTCCCCTCCCCCAACACACATACCACATCCCAGTAAACCTACAAACTATACACACAAGTGTATATACCAGTTTGGATATACATGCACACAGGCCATCACATATGCATGCATCTATACATTCAATAGATGCATACCTATATGAGCATTTGTATGTTTCCTGCCCCCAACCTTATGTAATATTAAATGACATTGGAATAATTCTAATAGAGGGAATCGCAGGTGGGCATTATTACACCTACATAATTCATGAACTTATTAAAAATGGACTAGTGGTGAATTTTTACAAGGAAAAAAAAAGAACAAGCTACAGGTTGAAGATCTTGAATGCAGCGCCTCAGATTTACCAGAAGCATTTTCATTTGAGGTCATGAAATCCTGATGTTAAGGGCATCAAATCACTCTTCAGAGTTGTTCTTTTTCAGAGTCTGACTTTAGTATCTCTGGTCAATTAAGAGAACCCTCTTACAGAAGATTTTGCTGTAGAATGTAAAAGATTCTGCAGGTCACTATCCTCCTACTTCCCGGGGTCCTTGTTTGCTCAGCTATCCACAGTGAAAAGTAACTCACTGACCATTGACAACACTTTATCACCTTCTTTGATCTGTAGAATGACAGAAGCTACATTTGATACTGTGAGACTCTGGTTGATAATCCTGCTGTGTGTTCTGAGATTGGCTCTGATGCGCAATCACCTGCAAGCTTACCTGAACTTAGCCCAGAAGTGTGTGGATCAAATGAAGAAGGAAGCTGGTCGAATTAGTACTGTTGATTTGCAGAAAATGGTAACTATTATGGAATGAGGCAATCTTCTTAGTTAGTTAGAAAATAGCATTCAATTCATTTATTATGACACTAATCCTATTCCATGGATTGATTTTCTTTTTTGTATATATAATGGAATTCAATTCAAGTATTTATTAATTGCCTTCTGTATGCCAAGTCCTAGGCTAGGCACTGGCAGTGAGTGCAAAGCCAAAGGCCACATAGTCTCAAATTCAGAGCTTGCTTTCTATCAGGAGAAAACTGCATAAATTATTCAATTACACACACACACACCCCTACAGTATAAAGTCACTTTTGGGAAGGAAAACACACACACCTGGGGAAGATGAAGAAAGGACTTTGGAAGGGAAGTGGGAAATGCCATTTAAAGGGGAGGGAGGATTAATCGCCTGTCCCAATGTGTATCATTAAATAAACTAGGGGCAGTTAGGTGGTGCAGTGGATAGAGCACCAGCCCTGAAGTCAGGAGGACCTGAGTTCAAATCTGATCTCAGACACTTAATACTCCTAGCTGTGTGACCCTGGGCGAGTCACTTAATCCCAATTGCCTCAGCCAAAAAAAAAAAAAGGAACTGAGTAAAGAAAAAAAATGAAGAAAGTACCAGCTTGAACAAGATACTCTTCCCGAGCCTCACAATTGCTAGAGCCTTCACCTCTACTCCCACCTGTCTTACATGTACCTTAAGCCTTCCCCAGTGAGTTTCTTAAAGAGGAAGAGACATTTGCACTTTGTATGAAGTTTTAATACTCATCATAATTTCTGGTACATAGTGTTTAGCAAAATACCGATTGTCAATTAATTGAGATGTCTTTTGTAAGGGAAATAAAATAGTGTGAAATTAAATCATGAGAAAATCTAACAATAGATAGCATCTTCAAAGTCATCTTATTGTATCGATCACAAAACAGAAAGTTAAAAAGTTTAAGGTTCTGATTTCATCTCAAACATGGAAACTATGTTCATGGGAGCCCTAGAAACAAGCAGTCTCTGAGAATCTGCTCCATCCTATAGGCAAGAACCAGTTCCCAAATACCCAATTCTACCAGGGACTTTTTCAATAAATAAGAACAACTTGTTTTTTGGTAATTTTTATAGTAAAAAGTCCTAAATGAAAATGATTAACTTGATCTCTGTGGTAGGTAATAGAAAAATAAAAGCCTTCAGTTGTTATCCCTGGTTCTGTCTTCACTGATTTTAAATTGTCTTAAGATAGAGAGCCTGTTAACACTATGCAGAATAGGTCTTTATTTATCTGGGCTTTATGACTTATAAAATGAATAGTATTTGCTTTTAGGTTAGAATTTTTTTCCCTGTTTTGCTTTTACTTGAACACTGTAAAAGAAATTTATGGTAAGAAACCCAAAGAAGAAAAAATGTGAGTAATCCATTCTCTCATCTCATGGTGGAAATAAGAAGAGTAAACTATTCTTTCTTTTTGAATTTCATGGTTTCTCCAACTCCCCCTATTAAAAGTTATATGAATCCTGGACTCTTTTAGAATTAAATGCCTTTACCCTTCTCCCTCCCTCTCTTTCTTTCCTTCCCCCCCCCCCCCCCAGGTCTTTTTCATTTTAATCATCTTGACCATCAGGAGTAATATTGTTCACCTATAGTAATAGGCAGCTGGGTGGTTCAGTGGGTAGAGTGCTGAGTCTAGAATCAGGAGGACCTGAGGTCAAATTCAACCTCAGAGATAGCTATATGGCCTTGGACAAGTCACTTAATCTGTCTGCCTCCGTTTTCTCATCTGTAAAATGGGAATATAATGATCACCTCTCAGGTTTGTTATGAAGCTGAAATGAGATAATATTTGTAAGGTCCTTAGCATAATGCCTAGCACATATTAGGTCCTGGGAAAAATTTTTGTTCACTCCTCTAGAGTTGAATTGGGACTTTACAGAATGAAATGTTTACATTTTATAGAGAGTTTTGCATGGCATTTTTATTGACCGAAGATATCATTAAATCTAATTTTGGGGATATCTATTTTCCTCAAATATTAACTTGTTGGTCTAATTTCCAAATACCAAGTAACATTTACTCCATTAACATGTCCTTTCAGAAATGTCAACATAAGGGATTTTTTAAACCCCATTTCCCATTGTGTCCATAAGAAAAACAACGAGTTTTTTAAATGTTATCTAACTTTTTGTATATTTTTAAAAGCCTACACAAGAATTTGAGATTTTTTTGAAACACATGAAAACTTGTTAGAAATATTGCTTCCTTCTCATGCAAGGATTTAGTACATTTTAAGGAGCTCAGTTAAACTGATGATCATATTTATAAGTCTAGTGTGATAGTTGTATTAAGATTCTTTGCATCTTTAGTCACTCAAGACTTTTGTTGTTTTCAGGTGGCGAGAGTGTTTTATTACCTTTGTGTAATTGCACTGCAGTATGTGGCACCTCTGGTCATGCTGCTCCACACAACCCTACTTTTGAAAACACTAGGTATGCATGCCTCGACAGTTTAAAGTCGTGATTTTTGTATTCATTCTTGCTGTGTTGGATTAGTAACATACTGACATGTAAAATATGGAGAGTATGAGTGCTGTAAAGCACCCATCTCAAAAATGCCTGTAACCTAAAAGACAGGAATAACTTTTAGAGCAAACTATTTTTTCCTCTGCTTGTCTTTGAAAATTCAATATCATAAAGTTTTGAAACTTCATGCCTAACATTCTCCATATTTTGTGTTTAGATCTTTAAGAGGATTATCAGTCACCTCTTCATTCCTCAATTTTAAATGAGTTCATTGATCAAATTCTGTTACATATCACTCATCTCAATTTGTATGGAGTGGGAGAAAAGGTCTCAAACACTCATCGCTAGAATTAAGTTGTTATTAGTTTTTAGAAGTTTAACAATGTTCCACAAGTGCTAACTTTCACTCTACAGAATGTCCATTTGAAATATTAGCTTTATTGTTTTATTTGTACACTTCATTCTAGAAAATTTCTGGTGAAAGAATTGCACTAAAAGTCCAATAAAAAGTGTGAAGTCTCCCTAGTGTCACATCCCCTTTACTTGATTCAAGAACTTTGCTGGTTAAATTGATAACCTTTTAACTGACAGATTCCTCAGGAGGAGTGTTTAGAGAGATTAACAGTATCCACAAGTGCTATGTGAATGCATTTAATAGATTATATGGGAAATCTGGAGATAAAATATAAAAAATAAATAGTTATAAATACAAAACTAGAGTGCATGATGAAAACTTTCTGAAATTTTATTACTAGCCTCTAGCTTTGACATTGCTAATTATTTCTTTTTCTTTAATGTTATTGTGATATTGAGAGTTTATTATAGAATAGTAAGTACTTTTAGGAAGCCATATAATCTATCCTCTGCCTTGCATATTCTGGTTAAAGCTGTGATTGATTAAAAACTCAGAGTCAGTGTTTTGTGATCAGTCAACTTCTGATACATACTAGTTGGTTTAGTCTGATAAGTCATTTAATATCTGTGATTCTTTTTTGTCATTGAAATGGGAATGGCAATGCCTGTGATCCCTATTTCATAGGGTTGTTATGAAGTCCAAATAAAATAATAAATGCAAATTATTTTCATTATAAAAGAATATAAATGTTAGTAATGACCATTTTTAGTATAACCATGTCCTTCTCCATTAAAAAATATTTTTTCATTATCTTGCCATATTTTAGTTTCTAGAGGATTGTAGACTCAGAGCTGGAAAGAACTTAAGAAGTCATCGAAGTCAAATCCTCTTATTTTATAAATGAAGAAAGTCAAAAGGTTTCAAGAGTTTAAAGATGTTAAATGACTTGCCCCAAGTTGATTAAAATCAATTCAAAAGAAGTTTTTTGTTTTTGTTTTTTTTGTTTTTGTTTTTGTTTTTTTAGGATGTTTTTATTTCTGATGTCAGATTACAGCCTTGTCATTTACTCTGGTTCAATAGTGATTTTTATCAAGGGAATGTTACTGATTGCTGTTTTAATTTTATGTTCTACATTAAGAAAGAATCTGATGGCAATTTTTCAAATTTAAGTTTTGCAGAGTTTGGCTAGAGAATTTTGATATTCATGTCTCACTTTAAAAATCAATACTTTCTGAACCTCTTTCTATTTATGTTTCAGTTATTAATTTGGATTTTACAGGTAATCATTCCTGGGGAATATATTCAGAGTCTAACTCTGACTCTCTAGTGGAGGACCATCCGTTCTCTGGTTCTGTTCACTCTGAATTACCATCTACTGATGAAAAAATGAAGGTAACTGTTACTCAGATAACAATGGCATTGGGCAGCCTAAAGACCATCTTTACTCCTCTACTCTTCCGAGGGCTCTTGTCATTTCTGACCTGGTGGATTGCTGCTTGTCTCTTTGCCACAAGCCTTTTTGGACTTTTTTATCATCAGTACCTGACTGTGGCATGAACTCATCATCTAACAAAGACAACAGCAAAAGATAGTGATGGCAACCTAGTTAGGAGTCCATGTATGTGCCTTTGGAGAAACATCTGAGGAAAATCAGAAGAAAGCAGAAAGACTGAAAAAAAATACATATCATCCAAGTAGCTTCTTTTTTTTTTTTTTTAATATTTCCTCTGTCTTCTCAGGGTGAATTAATGTTTTAATGTTTAAAATCACAATTTGGTTTGTTAGTTTTCTTATGTAAATAGTGAGTAACTATTGAATCTTGGCTGTGGAACTGTGACTTTTTTTCCTTTATATATATGGACAAATATATATGCATCTATGTGTATGTGTTAGTGTGTATGTGTGTACATATGCATCTGTGTGTATATACACATACAGCTCTGTGTATACATGTATACACATACATATACATGTGTGTGTACACACAAATATACATACACATTTACTAATGTGAGAGGGCTGTTTAAATGTTTATGATCACTTTAGTTTACAGAAACACTCAACTGTCCTTGGAATTTCATCTATGAGTTCAGTCGTTGTCTGACACCTTTGAATGGTATTAAGGTACTGGTAATATTAATGGTGGCTGCCTAGAGAACAATCTTGAAACTGAGCCATACTTGGGGGAGACAAGGGAGGGGGGAAAAAAAAAAAAACTTCTGTTGGAACTGTATTAGTTGCTCTTCTTGATGAATAACAGCAACTACAACAAATCCAAAAAGAAAGAAGAAACAGCTGCTGTATATTACAGCAAAGGAAGCTGTAGTGTATTTTAATTTATTGGAGATGCAAGTGCATAATATCAGCAAGTATTGCTGTCTGAGCATAGCAGGAATTGTTATTGTAAAATGTACATTGTCTCAATCTCTGCAGTTTAAAAAAAAATGGCCATATGAACAATTGCTTTTGAGTCTCACAAATTTGGGTAGGCGCCAATTTCTGGTTTTTTTTTTCCATATTACTGGACAAATTTACCTTAAATCACTATAAAGATATTTATCAATACTGATCAAACTTTTATTATGTTTTAGTCCTACTGAATGCGTATGTGTATTGTACATATTATATATTAGATATATAATATATTGGAGTTATAAAAGATGAACATAGAGAAGTCTTATTTTAAGTTGCTTATTGTATATCAAAAGGTGATTGCATGGAGGTGCATATGTTTCTAGAAGTTTCAGGCTTTTTGAATGAAAATTAAAAGTCATTTTTGAAAGTTCAGCAGAAAGCTGTTGATTTGTACTTCCTCTACGACATTTAGATTCTTAAAAATGCTTGGGACTTCTTAGTTGTAAACTCTACTAGTATACTGTAATTCTTACTCTGTCATTTCTTATGTTTCCCAGAGTAAAATCTTCAGTACCCTTTATATTATGACCAATAATAAAAATTTTCATTTGAATCTTTATAAATGAAATATTCCTAAAAGAAATAAATAGGACTTTTAAAAATGACTTACCCTATAGTTTCAGAAGCAGGAAACAATCAGATATTTGATTTTTCTAATACATATATACAAACACATGAACATGATGAATTTGTATATTTAAAACTTAAAATTCAGAGTTAGGAATTTAAAGATTTAGATGAGTTTTAACTATAAAGTATAATGTGGTTAATTTTTAAAACAACTTTAAAATAACTTGGACATTTTAATAAGAGTTATCACTCCAGACAGAAACAACCACCAATGAAGATCTATATTCTAAGAATGCTACTATTGCTCATGTTATTTCTGTAGTTTTGGAATAGTTAGCAGAGCCTGCACATCTGATCTTTTTAATATTTTCAGTGGTGTAAAAGTTTTCACCTTAATGAGTGGTTTTGATTTTGGAAATAGCCAAAGATCATTTGAAGCTAAGTGTGATGAATAAAGTGCATACTCAATCCTAGGTAGTACAGTTTGGTCCTTAGTAAGATATGACTAAGTAAATAGTAAAATTGATTTATCTTTGTGTTTTATAAAGTGCTCCTGAAAGTAGTTCCTATTGGAGAGCTCCAAAATTGTTCTTTGAGGGGTACCAGTATTGATGACATAAGTGTATAATTTCTTAAGGTTATACAGAAGGAACATTTGGTAAAATACCAGCCCTATTACTTTAAAGTCATGTCTCAGGTCTGCCTCTCTAAATGTCATTATCTATTTAGAGATAATTCCTTGTGTTTATTGAACTAAACTGCCATATTTATGGGTGTGTGGGGGTGTGTATAAGGAAATGTGTTTGAGTAGTTTTGAATTAAGAAGGCATAGTAGAATTTGTTGTTGCTTTTACAATTTTAAGTTCTTACCAAAGGTACTACTTACTCCTCAGTGTTTTAAAATCTGTACTAGGGAATACAGTACAAAAAGAAGAAAAGATCTCTTCACAAATTGAAAGAAACCACATTTCATATAACCTCTTTATTATTTGAGATGGATAGTTATAATTCTAAAAATATCCAGGTGGTTTATTTTGAAACCTATTTTGTACCAAATTTCTAAGCCACAAATTTTGTACAATGTGCAAATTACTTCAGGCAATAGATATCTATTCAGTTCTAGAACAAATTCTTGAGGAAAAATTTTTGAGAGTTAATTAAGGATAATGATTGCTAGCTAGAAAGTTTTCAAGGGCTCATAGCAAGTAATATAGCTTTATGGGTGCAAATGTGTGTGTATTTTTAAAGAAGCTTGGGACTTCAGAGTTAATCACATTTTTTATTTCTGGAATATTGTTTGTTTGATTATCTCAAAACTTAAACAGGAGAGAAAATGCAAACTATTAGATTATTCATAATTTCCTGATTTTCTTTTACCTTTTTTTTCTTTATCAGACTTTTTTCTCACTGTTATATGCTGAGTGAGTAAATTATTTTTTAGTTTACTCAGTTGTGTAACCATACTGAGTAATAACACTTAATTCTGTATTATATAACTTAATGAAATTTTCCCCACAGTTGTTTCAAAAAATTGCAACAAATACATGACAAAAATTGATATAAAAGGGAAATGATTCATTTTTCTTTTCTGGTACAAACCAACAATAAAATGATTAGCAGCATTTTCCTTTGCTTATGATTCAGAAGAAAATGAAGTTGATAGGTTCAGGGAAAAGGAAATGGTATTAATTATGAAACTTTATAATGTAAAAGAGTATATTTGTTCTTATAAGTAAGAGGTTAAATGCTCTACTTCCAAATATAAAATTTTAACATTCTCTGAAATCATCTAGTTTCTCAATCTGGTAGACTTTCTGAGACCATCTCATAATTGAAAATTTTCTGTTATGGTTTTATAGCTCTGTTCAGCAAAAAACAAACAAACAAACAAAAACTAAGTGATTTTGAATGTGGATCATTCAGTATCTTCATGAAGCTTTAGTTGGCTTAAAGAATCAGATCCAACCATACTTATGATCCCAGTGCTTGAACTCAGTCTCAAATAGTCACCAGATTGCAGCTTATTTCTCCCAATAATCTCATTATATCTGTGCTTTGACTTTTTAACTAAACAAATATATCTGGAGAATGGTGATATGAATGCTGAATATGGCCATAGGGGTATCATCTTTCACGCCTTTTCTTTAAAGAATTAATCAATGGTTTCCTTTTATTCTTGACTGTTTCTATTCATGTACATTTCTTAACTACAAAATATTTTTAAGTTGGGTGAATCATTTCTTCCTGTGGAAAGAAACTGAGAAAGGAGAGAGTGGACTAAATTATCTTCAAGGTACCTTCTGGGACACTAAAATTCAAAATCTGATATGAATTTATCTGGTTTTATATTAACTTGAAGAATATTTACATATAATAATAATATGTATTTAGAAATGGCTGCTGACTATATTTTTTCCCCAAGTTGTGTGTGTGTGTTTTTTACTTATTTATTTATTTAATGGTTTTTTTCTCTAGTTACATTCAAACAATTATTACTTTTTTTACATTTGTTTTTAGTATTTTTGAGTTGTAGGTTCTCTTCTTATCCCCACCCACAAATAAGAAACCAAATGTAACATACAAAACATTTCTGTAACAGTCAAGTTGTGAAAGAAAACAGATCTCCTATCCTAATGAAAATAAAAACCCTTGAGAAAAATTAAATTTTAAAAAGAAAGAAAGATTAAAGAGAGAATGCTTCAATTTGTATTCAAACACAATCAGTTCCTTCTTTGGATATGGATAGGATTTTTCATCATAAGTCCTTCAGAGTAGTTATGGATGATTGTACTACTGAAAATAGCAGTCATTCACAACTTGCTGATTATATTTCTTAATGAATATTTATTGAATACTAATTGAAAATGATGATACACCAAACTTATACTCATAAGTATTTTACCAAAAATAATTATTTTGGGGCTAATCTGGGATTGCAGTTTGCCATTTTAAGCCCATAGTCACAGACTTTGTCATCTGATAGCAAAAGAAATGACTAATACAGAACCCATATGTCATGTTTATATTAATTTAACATATAGTTGAAAAAATGTATATTCTCTCCTCACTCCCTTCCAGAAAAAGACTGGTTATTTTAAAATAACAAAGTATGATAAATATAACCACTAAAGTACATTTTCACTGGATCCATTTTTATGTAATTCAACTGATATTTATTAAGCACCTATTAAATGCACTGTGATAAGCACTTGGGATAAAAAAAATAAAATCAAAATACTCCTCCCCTCTTGGAACTTGCAGTCTTCTGGGAGTTACCACTGGGACACAGATTTGTGTATATATCCTCTTCATCTAGTGTAGGGCTTTGTATAATAAGTACATAATAAATGATTGATTGATTATCTAAGGTAATTTCTTGAGCCTAGCAATAGCACTTTGTATTGGGTTGATTAGGAAAAGCTTTATGGATGAGGTAGTACTTGACTTAAGCTTTGTGAAAAGCTAAGAATTGTCATGTGCTTTGTCATATGCTATTCAGGTTAATTGAAATGCTATTTAAGCTTTTGTTATGCATATTTGAAACTATGCTATGTGACTGGCAAAAACAAATCCTATTCCTTCTATTGAAAGATGATCTCTTATCCGACAAATTAGCATGCAAGAAGCTCTGTGGCTGGATAACCTCTCTTCCATATTTACTTTTCAAATCCATTCAGTGGAGTAAATGTATTACTTACTGTGTTCTAAGTTTTAAGGATGCAAAAATGAAAAAAAGAATTAGCTCCTACTGTCAGGGAACTTTTATTTTACCAGGGCATTCATGGTTTTTGAGAAGATTTTTCAGTTAAAGAAGTAGAGAATTTGACTCTAGTGGGAGAATCTAGAGAAATCTATATGAGGGAGTAATTTCCCATTTTCTCAAGCATTAACAAAATGCTGATAGTAGTATATGCCATTCATGATTTTTTTTTTCCAAAGGAGGGGATATCTTCAACTCTTTATTTTACTTTTTAAAAAGTGTAATGCTTTTTTATTTTTTTATTTTTTGGCTGAGGCAATTGGGGTTAAGTGACTTGCCCATGGTCACACAGCTAGGAAGTGTTAAGTGTTTGAGGTCAAATTTGAACACAGGTCCTCCTGACTTCAGGGCTGGTGCTCCCTCCACTGCACCACTTAGCTGCCCCTTGATAGTCTTTAAGGGAAGAAATTAATATTACTACTTTCTCATATTGCCTGCTTCAGCAAGTAGTTGCTGATACCATTAGTTATCTTCTCCACACTGCATCATACCAAAGAAATTGTCCTTTTTTTTTTTTTTTTTTTTTTACCATGAAACACAGTGGTTAGTGGGTTTTTTTGTTTTTTGTTTTTTTTGTTTTTTGTCAGAATCATTAGTAGCAGCAAGTCCAAGAGGATACAAACTATATTATCTGAATCGAAAGGTTCCTTTACTTCCTCCAGAAATTTCCTTATGCTACCCACCCACTTGCCTGCTAATAGGGAGATAGGTTTTCAGGGAAGTAATTACAAGAGAAGAAGCTGGACTCCTATTTTCTTGAACACCTGATAAAGATGCCAAGGGAAGTAATAATTGCAAGAACCAGTTTTTCTGAACAAGTTGAGACCTAGAAGCTTATCTATTCTTTATATACATTTATATAAATATATATATATGTATATATACATATATATAATGTCATCTTCTCTATCAATCAAAAAAAAGTATTCTATAAGCTACAGTCTCTGGGTTTAAATTAAGAAAATAATGAGCCATATGTATGTATAATTAATTATTTTCAGGATATAAATTATTATTCTTGAAAGATATGTTAACAATACCTGGATAGTCAGCATTAATTTAGTCAATTATTGTCCCATAGTAATAATACCCATTTGGTCTGAAACTTAACTACTCAAAATGTATAGATAACATCTTGAAATATTCTACTCATCTTTGGAATCTAATCTGGTGTTTACTGAAATTCTATTAAATTTGATGATAGAAGTTCAAATTTTTAGAATGCAAAAGTTGTATCAATGATGCATATGCCATCATTATTTATGTCTTGTCTATAAGATGAATGTATCTATTCCTTGTGTTATCTATGCAATAGTGGCAAATCAGATGGATGGCTTAAATTATCAGTTAAATTTCCAGAAACTTTTAGTGGCATATAAAGAGTGGAACCCATATATCTGGTACCTTGGCATTTGCCACATCTGTTTTGCAAGGTGCTAGCAAACTTAAACTGTGTTAAATTTTATTTTCTACAAAACTTAAGATAAGAAGGTAGCATAGTATCCAGAGTTCATATACGTTCATTGGAGCACATTGCTTAATTTAAATTCAAATTAATAAATATTAGGCATTTGTAACATGCAAAGATTTATTACCTTCAGTGACTTTTAAAAAGTCTTTTCTCAAATAATGTGGAGGGAGAGGAGAAAGTTTTTCTTTAAGTTATATGTAAAGAATAGTGGGGTTCATAATTGCCATTTTTTCCAAAAATAACTAGTAGTGTACAATACCAACTTGCTTAGAAGCTAGGAAAATGATTCAACATTATGGTGAATCTTTACAAGTTTGAAAATAGGATGCATGGCATGATATTCTACATGCACTGCTAAGAATATTGGGAATAAACAAAAATGCAAATTCAAGATTCTTTTAAATTGGCTTTGTTCCCTCTACCTTTATTTTTAAATGTTAGTGTTTTCTGGGGTGTGTGGGTGTGGGTGTGGGTGTGGGGGGTGTGGGTGTTTCCAGTAAAATGAGATTTATAATTCTTTCTTTGAAGAAAATGTGTTTTTTTTTTTTAATTAAAAAAATGCCAACACAGAAAATGAAACTAGTTTGGCTTGCTTTCCAAAAAATAATTGAGATACTGAGAGTAAAATCAGTAGTGGTTATGTGTATTTGTACTTGTTCTTTAAATATTCATGGTTACATTTCTTTTTCCTTCTGTAACAGGTGGTTTGCATTTTAAAAGATCTCAATTTGAAGCTCAATTAAAAGAAATGAAATTTGCAATTTTCTATCTTTAGGGGAACATAAATATCAATTTAAAATTCATCAAGCTTTTATTATTATATAGAATATTTAGTTTCATAATAAGGGAGAGACATGCCTCATGTCTTGTAAGGTATCTCACTTTGAAATGTTGCTTTATTCTACTGATTATAAACACATTTAGCTTTATCCAAGGGGAAAACATTTTTCTACTTGCTTTTTTAACAACAAACTTAATACTGGACCAATTATTTTGATTGTCTGTATCCATATATATATATGTATGTGTGTGTGTGCATACATATATAGTCATGCTACAGTTCTTTCACACACACACACACACACAGTCATGCTACAGTTTTCATATACCCTTTATAAAGTTTGTTGTTAACAGTACTTTTAGAGAATTATAAACCATGCCCCAAATTAATTTTTACTGTTCTTTATAACATGTACCTTTTCTGTAGCTGATTTTTATGGCATTTAGTACTCTTGAGTATCTAATTTTATAAGCATACTTGTAAATGAAGATAAATTCAGAAGATGTAAATATCATTTTTCTCATCATATGCCTCTTATTTTATCCTGGTCTTTACAAAATCACACTACATCTTAACATGTTGTCTCATACTTGTTACAAATAATAGAACTTTTCATCAGAAATGGGAATTTTTAAGGTACAAAATTACTTTATGATTTATAAAAATTGCTTTAAAATGCCTGTTTGTGAATAAACTAAACATTTAAAGTTACATTTCAGTAGTTTCAGGACTCCTGTTGGGTACCTTGAAATTAATGTTGAATTTCTAATACTTTATCTGTAAATTCAAACAAGTAGCAAGAGGAAAATGAATATTACTCTCCTTATTGGCATCTAAATATGCCACATATTTCAGTATAATGGGAGAAAAAAAAAGATTCTATCTTGTTCCTAAAGCTATTGATGTTATTGGTTATTATCCTTGGTGCTTGCTAAGAATAGTCCATCTATGCTAGTTACTGCATTACAGTAGCCCATGGTTTGTCAAGAGACATTAATAACTGTCATGAAGGAAAAGGTCAATCTATAGGGCAGCATTTAAAAAAATTAATCTTTATACAGTATCATAAATTGTGCATATTAAAAATATTATCTCATCTTTAGAATAAACTGTATAAATGTTAAGGTGCTTCAACATTTTAAAACTCCCAATTTTACTTCACAAGGGACCAAAAAAAGAAAGAAAAAAATCTTAAAACTTTTAGTTGTGGCAAAAACAAAAGCCATTTCCACTGTATTATATAACATAGAATTTTGGAATCAAAACCTGTTTGGCAGTTAGAAGCCTCATGCTTGACCATGTTATTTAACATTATAAATTTTGATGGGGCAATATAAAGCTTTTTAATAATCTGCATTGACAGTACCTTCTCACTATCCTGAGAAAATAACGTTTTTAAACTTGTTTTGTTATTTATTTTATCATCCACTCCTAAAGACTTGTATTTTCCTTCATTCTCATACTTGTCAAAGAGGTGACTGAGAAAAGGGAAAAACAGGATCTTGTTCTATTGAAATTAACACAATGGAAATAGTGTGGATAAAATTATTTAATTAAAATCAGATAGCTTGGGTTTACATACATGGTAAAATAATTATTCCAAGATCATTACTAGCCTTTACATTTGGTCAAATCATTTGGTAGAATTCAACACTGCATGCTGGGAACTAGTCAGAAAGATGGACTTTTACAATTTGTAGCAAGTATACCATCTTGTAAATTGATTTGCCAGTTGGTTGGGTGAGAGTCATTAAAATTTGGATATTCATACTGTCATGCCAATATGTACATAGATATCACTGAGAAAATATAGTGAATTGAAGCAAGAATAATAATTGTTAATTTTTTTAACATATTTTTATGTTAAAAGTCATATGACAAACTGTTCAATTTGGAAGTTTTATTTTTTTAAAAACTAGAATTTTTGGTATTTAAAAATATTTACTATACATAGTGATTCAGCAGAAAAAAATATGGCTCAGTTTTACATGATAATTCAAGGATTTGATCTTTTTGCATGTAAAGAATTAAATACATGTGTAAGCTGTATTTTTTAATTAATAGCATATACACCAAAGGAAGCACTCCTTGTAAAGAAGCCTTATAGTGTCTTCTGCTTTTCAAGCTAAAATGAAATGTCATTAGTAATTAGTGTATTAATGTAATGATGGGGCAAGGGAAATGTCTCTATGCAGCTACTGTATAGCCCTTTTGTTATTTTCTTGTACCATATGTAGGATGGTGCATTGTCTTTATTGCTGCTAATGTTTTATTTAAGAGATTTTTTAAAAGCTTTTTATCCTCTTACTTGATGGATATTTGCGTGTCAAAAAAATGATGTTGAAAATAATGAACAACTTACTGATTTAAAGTTTTTTAAAAACTGTTTTGCCAAGTAAGGAAATACTGTGAGATTTTATTGCAAATATGATTTGTGATTTTGGTGGGGGTTTTTAATGCTCCCATTAATTTATTTGAAAATTAATTTTTTTCCTTTAGGAAAAAGCACAAGTTAGATATTGATTAAAAGTTTTAAAGTCAAGATATTTGTCTTCAAATGACTTTAAATAATCATATGATTTGAAAGGTTTTTTTATTTTGTTTTGTTTTGTTTTTTCAAATTGGTTGTGATCATGTGTAGATACTGTGAAATGCATTCACATGCAGAGGGAGGTATTATAAAGTGTCTATAGTTTTAAAAGAAATATTTTCCCATCCTCATTTTATGTATTTTCCCTTTTCATCAATGTAATACATACAAACTTTGTTGTTTCTGTTCCTTTACCTTTGCATGTGGTCTATTTATTAAATTGTTTTTACACAGTACTGCCTGAATCAGAAATACAGCAACTTTGAAACCAAAGATCAATAAAAGTATTCCCCCCCATATATTAATTTTTGTATATCTTGTCTGTCTGAAATAATTTTAAAGTGGTTACAAATCATGAGCAACACGTGAATAACTTTTCAAAACATGTTTCTCTATTCCTTAAATTATTAAACTAGGTATTGACCTAGGAGATTGAGCACATTCCCATGATGTATACTGTTTGAAAGTTCTGTGCTATTAAATTTCCTTTCATTTAATGCTAGATGATTACAGAAGATACCTTTTAATTAGATAAAATAGTTCTTTTGATTAAATCTATGTAGCCTTTCAAATACTATAGTTTATTGAATTTCAGCACCCATATATAATTATAATCCACAAAGTAATTGTTGTAAACAAAATGTTTTTGATGTTTAATAATCCTCAGAATTAGGAGTATCTCCATGATTCTATGCACATTTCATGGCACTGGTCTCATTGATACTTTTCAAGATTGAAAGAAACTTTGATTTGATACTGTTATTTCCCTGGATCAAGTTATTCCAGAGAGCATTGAAGCACTTTTCTCAGAGCATGTAAAATTAGGCTTTACTTTAGCAGTGTGGAAATTGAACTGTGTCTCAACTCTTGAACTCATATTTTTAAGTTTCTCATATAGAAAATAACTAATGAACTTACCTTCAGGTTCTAAGAGGTAGGTTATATCTACAAATCTTCTCATACTGAAATAAGGGGTATACTATCTTTTTTAGTATTCAGTATTAAATTGGTGCAGTGGGCTCACAGTGAAAGAAGGAATTTTTTTTTTTTTTTACCACCTATTGTTACTAGTACACGAATCACCCTTTCTGATGGTTTAACTATATGTTGAAATAGTTCATCTGGGTCTTCTAAAAATATCCTTATTGGAATAATGAAGATGAGTCAGTAAACTGGAACACATCTGATGGCCATAGCAAAATCAGGAAGGTGATAGTGAGAGGGTAACTTTCTAGATCTATTTCCATCATTTAACTAAATTGAATATTTTGAGTGTCACAAGCACCAAACAATGGTGTTTGTTGTATTTTGTACTAAACATTGAGTATTGTTTTACTACTATAAGACTACTATAAGTTCTATACTTTACTACTAGAAGTACTAAATTCAAATTGATTATTTTGTTCTTAAAATCAGCAGTTAGTAGCCTTACCTGCAACACAGGCTTAAGATTTGATTTTAGCTTATTTGGTATTGATAACAAATGACTAAAGTTACAAAGACCTTGCCTGAAAGGGATCATCTTAAAGCCATTTCTCTGAAGTGTGGGAAAGGACTGTTCTGTAAAAAGTCCTTCAAATCATGGAATTTTAGCCATCCACAGAAAATGCACTTTTATACACATGTATGGATACTGAAACTTAAGGAATTAATAACATGAATATTTTTGGTTTAAAATGGAGTAACTTTTCATGAGAACATGAGTTTTAGAAATTATATTCCATTTAGTAAGACATAACTTCCAATTCAACTTACGGGTTTTACTGCTTGGATTTTTGTTGATATATATAACTGGATATATAATTGCAATGCTCCATAATTTCTCCAGTGTTAAAGATAATATTCAGTTGTATTAATAAGGATCCTTTCCATTGATATACATTGCTAGAAGCTTCATAATCAGGAGTAAAAATGAAGTAAAAGGCATGCCAATCTTTCAGAATCCTTGTCAAATGTGCCAATAAACAAAATGGACATTTTAAGTGGGTTAGATACACAGAGATGAAAAACAAGAAACCCCCTGGCAATTGGACCTTTTCTAAAACAGGATGAAAGAAGTGATGAATAATCCCAAAAGAAGATAATTTAGTATCAGTGAGTTAACTTTTGAATTAATATTGGATTCTTCAGCATTTAAAAGAAACTATGGGACAAGGAATACCGAAAAGGAAGGTAATTGCAAGGAGACAAATACTTAAGCATTTTGCCTGCCTGCCATGTTTTCCCTTCAACTAAGTGGGAACAAGTAACATCTGCATACTTATTTTATCTGCTGATTGCAAAGTCATTTCCATTTGCTATGATTTATAAAGAACTACTTGGTTTATTCCCCATGTCACTGACTTTGTTTTAATTCTGGGGAATTCTTTAAGTATTAGTGAGAAACAGATGGGTATAAGGGCACTGCATTAGAAGTCAGAAAATCCCAAATCCCATTTCTACTGTCTTCTACCTGTGAGTTCTTGGATAAGTCACTCAACATCTCTGAGTTATTTTCCTCATCTAAAATATTGGAAGCAGTTCTAACATATCTGTGAGGAATAGAAACCTCTTTGCCTTTATGATTTCTTGAAATACAGTGTCCAGACAAGATCATGGTTTTCAGGGACTTGATTGGTTTTTGAATCATCTCAGCTGTTTTCCACATCAGTATGTTTTTGATGTTTGATATCTTACTCTTCTATTTTTTTTTCCAATCTTAGGGGTTGTAATTTTTTATTTCAATTTAATTTTATTTATTTTTTTGTTTTAATATTTGTTGCTGTCTCAAAGAATCATTGATTTCTATCTGGTCTCTTCTAAATATTAGAAATTCCAATAGTTTGAAATGCTGCTGAAAAGTCAAGCACAAGGGGAACTGAGAAAAGACCATTAGATTTGCCAACTAAAAGATCATTAGTAAGTTTGAAAAGAGCAGTTTCAGCTGAACGTTGAAGTTAGAAGTCAGATGGGGAAGAAGGTGGGGAATAAGTGAGAAAAGAGATTGTTGTGGAGAAAGAGTAAGTCATGGGATTTAAAATATCTGAGGAAATGGAACTTGAGTGAGCAGCTCAGTAGATATTAAAGTCCCTTATTATCATGGTTGAGAAACTAAAGGAACTCTTGAGCTAAATATTCACATTACTTATGATCAGGATTGATTTATAAAAGATTTTTTCAGTGTCCAGATGACCTCAAAGGAAGTTGTTTTGTTTTGTTTTTTTTTCTTTAGTAATTTGCCTCATCAGTAATTTATTGGATAGGAAAATAATGTATTTTTCCATTATATATAGATCTGTCTACTGGACAGATCTGTGATCATATATTATTGGGGGGAATGGGGAAAGGTGGGATTAATACCCAGGGTTCCTATCCTAGCTCTACCACTTACTGTGTATGACTTTGAAGAAGTCCTTTATCTTCTCTGAATCTTAGTTTCCTCATCTACAGTGATGAGCTTATGCTCAATAATCTCTTTTAAGATCTTTTCCAGTTCCAAATAAGTGATTCCAATTTCCCTGAGAGACCTTTTAATGGTATGTGACTTATATGGTCACAGTGGGTGCCTGGCTTGGAATGAATCAGGACAACTGTCACAAATTAC
This sequence comes from Myrmecobius fasciatus, assembly GCA_023553655.1. Lineage (NCBI taxonomy): Eukaryota > Metazoa > Chordata > Mammalia > Dasyuromorphia > Myrmecobiidae > Myrmecobius > Myrmecobius fasciatus. The sequence goes on along the minus strand of JAJPUD010000625.1, from coordinate 25,662 downwards.
AGGGCGGAGAGGAAGGGGGGAATGTGAGGTAGGGTAGGGGGGTTGCTCCAAAGGCTTACTGGTGAGAGTAGTTCACTCTTAATTATAAAGCCCTTACATGTTTTATTTGGCCCACACACCACCCTAAGCATTATTTCCGTTTTGCAGATGGGGAGACTGAGTTTCAGATTGACTTGGAATGTTGAGTAGTGAGTGATTAGACAGTTGGTCTCAGGGAGGAATACCTAGTTTCAAGTCTCTTAACCTCTCAAGGCCAGCCAAACACCACTTCAATACAGTAATTTGCAGTGAAAGTAGAGGAAAGTATCCCATAGAGTGAAATGACATTCAAGTCTCCTAAGTCCCTATATCTCTAAGGTCATAGAACTAAGTGTCAAAACTGAGGTTTTAATTGGAGAAAGTACAGGAAGCAGAAGAAGGGATTGTCAATTTTCTGCCCTTAACTTTGGGTGATGCTGATATCATCTTTCGTCCTCCATGAATGTTTGTTAAATAGATCTGGCAAAAGGCTAAACCATAAACATGTATAACTGATATGCTTATCAGTGGCTATTTTTTGTTGTTTGCAATATAAAAGTTGTGATAGCAATGCTGAGTGCATGCTTGAGCATGCTCTGGGTTAATGGTATTCAAATACTTGGTTTCAGAAACTACAAAGCAGAGTTCAAGAGCTGCTTTCTCTCCCTGTGCTCTGGTTAGCCTATGTACTACAGTTCCATAGTGGGTCCCAGCACTGATTGACGGGGTGTTCATATTCAGGCTGGGAGTAGGAAAGTAGGGCAACCTAATAATGGTGCAGCTTATCTAACTTTTAGTCTTTTTTAATCCATTGTCTAGCATGATATTTCTCTAGTATGAGAGTGGTACAAGGTCTTCTAGCTATATGGAATTACATAGATATAAGAAAATATCTCTGAAATCGTTTTAAAATAGGTTCCATAGACCATACAATACTTTAAGAAGCTGCCAGGAAAGAACTCACAATAAAAAGCTAGATTTTTCATATAATAATTGTGTGAGAGAACTAAAAAAGGTTAATGAACCATATTGGACCTCAACCTCAGCTCTAGTGAGAAGGAAGAAGCCTGAGCAAGTGGAGACTCCTGGAGAATGAGATGACTAAGATGACAAATCTAGGTGTGAGATTGTTAGGTAATACTTTGTGGCTAGGATTCTATATTGAAAAAAATAATACAGGGAAGCATCTGTAGATGGGCAGAATTTCCTAGGATTTCCTAAAAATAGAATCATCTAAATTTGTATGAAGGACTGGAATAAAGGGGATAGATTGGCACTGACTTAGAGCATATATATATGTGTGTGTGTGTGTGTGTGTGTGTATTACTAGGACTCCACAGTTCTTGGTTTATAGGTTTTTATTTCTATGCTGTAAAATGTCAATACCAGCTGAGCTAACCTTGTTAGTTATGCATGGGATTTTTGAAAGCAAACAGATCTCAGAAATCTTTAGGTAAACTGATCTATTTTGCCATCACTAATTTCTGGCTTTCAGTTTAGCCATCTTCCTTGACTTTTGCCTGGCAAATTAGTAAATACTTCTGATTTCTTCCTTTTGATACATCATACCCAGATTCCCTTCATCCCTGTGGATTCATGTTTCCTTATCTTCTCTATACTATATCTCAATATTATCCCAATTGGTGATCTCATGGATTCCATGGATTCAATTTCATCTTTATGCTTATGATTCGCAAATCTACTTATTCAATCCTAATTTCTCTCCTGATCTTCAGTCTCACATCTCTAACTTTCGGTTGGATATCTTGAACTGCGTATCCTATAAAACCTTTTTAATTCAACTCTCCTCTATCCCTCTCCTTTTCCCTAACTTCTTTCTTTCCATTGAGGGCTCTACAATCTTCCTTGTTACCCAGCTTCTCAACCTAAGTGTCAAACCTTGAAATCTTTTCTTACATCCCAAATCTAATCTGAAGCCAAATTCTATAGAGTCTATCTTTATATCAACTCTCCTATATGCCTCTCCTTTGCTTTCTACTTTCATCACCCTAGTGCAGAATCTCTTCAAGTCCACCTGGTCTATTTCAAGAAATTTCTGAAATCTCTCTTCTTAGATCTCTCCCACTCCAGTTTGTCTTCCACTCAGCTGTTAAATTAATCTTCCTAAAACACAGGTTTGATATCACAAACTCCCTTCAATTCAATGAGCTCCAGTGACTTCCTTTTATTTCTAAAATCAAATATAAAAATCTCATATTTGACTTAAAAGCCTTTCAGAATCTCATTTTTTCCTACTTTTTCCATCTTCTTTTGCCTAAGTCCTCTCCACATATTTTATGACCTCCTGGTTGTTCCTTGCACACAACATTGTATCTCACTTCTGTGGGCATTTTCATTGACCATCTTTCCTCTTCCTCCCATCGATGACTTAAATTCTGGCCTTCCTCATTTCCATCTTTTGACTTTCTTCATTTTCTTCAATTCTTACTTTCTATAAGAAGACTTTCCTGATCCCTCTTAATGCTAGTGCCTTCCCTCTATTTGGTATCTTCTAGTGTACACACACACACACATAAAATCTATTTCTATACATTCCCATTAAACCATGAGCTCTTGTAGATCAGGAACTGGTTGTTTGCTTGTTTTTTTGTGTGTGTGTTTTGCCTTTCTTTTTATCCCCAGTGTTTAGCAGAGGATATTTGCTGGGGTATGAAACCCTGCTGAGAGGGAATACAGAGGCCACCTTGACCTGTGGTGCACAATAAGTTCTCTGCCACATTGCAGAAACACCCTTGTTGAGCAAGGAGCACTGGTGCATGGCATGGGAATGGGTTGAGCCTAAGGGTCACAGCTAGTTGCTCATGAGCAAGGATGCCTTGACAGGGCCTCTCACCTGTGAGCGGGTTGCTGACAATGCTGGGTCGGCTCTCCTCCCATTGGCCACAAGATGCTTCTCTGAATGGTGATTGGGGATTGCTTACCGTTCACGTGCTGATCATGCTTGCAAAACTGTATATCCACAAGGCTGTGCGGCATAATAAACTGGAACTCTTTGCACACTCCATGAGTTCCCCTGCCTCATTCATGTTGCCTCTGAGATCAAAGGGCTCATAGAAGGTGAGCTCTAAAGACAGCCACAACAAATATTTATTGACAAATAAGTGCTTAATTATTGTTCATCCTTGATTTTCAAAGAGGACCAATGACAGCAGGATGATGTCTTAATTTGCCCACAAACTGGATTTAAGTGAAGCAAAATTGCACAAAGTCCTCAGCCTGACTCTCCCTTCCAGAGTAATCCAAATCCAAAGACAAGATGACTGACGAACGTTGAGGATGCAGTGGATGGCCTTTCTATCTTCAACATCTGGCCAAGCCCCATGCTGCCTGCTGTCATAGCTGTTGGAATAAACTGTTTTCATCTGCCCATTCGACTGGGGGAGTTTTTCACATACTTGTGGTAGACATTTCCCTAACTCTGTTAGTTACCCTCAACCTGATTTAGTCTGTCTGCTGAGAGGATTTTATTGAGGTGTAGCAGCAACACGTGCTACAGCTTCTTGGAGCTGCATGTGAGAGTTGGGTGAAATTGGATACAGTGGTGGATGAGCAGCCCTGAAAAGGGCCCAACAAGCCCTCACACCAGAGGTGCTAATCCTCCCAGAACATCCCATACTCCAATACGTATATTTAATAAATGCTTATTGACTCGATTGTATTCATTCTTAAGAGTCATGCTTTGTAGATTAGCATCAATAAATCCTGCTGCTTTGTGATGTCTATCCAAAAGTAGAAGATTTGAGCTGGCCAGATTGATTTTTTATTAGTTTCTTCTAAGTACCTTACAGGATCAGATTTAAGACTCAAAGGAGTCAAAATATCAGATATAAAAGCCTGGGATGGAGCCTCAGACTTCATTAATTTCAACTTTCTTATTTTGCATATGAAGAAAAGGAGGTCAAAGTTACAGGGATAAATGGTACAGCTGAGATTTAACCTAGATCCTTTGACTCCAAATCTAGCTTTTTAAGTTATAGCATGAGATCATGCTTAAGTTAATGCAGATACGTATGCTGACTCATGTCAATGTGAAGTCTTCATTCTCTTGTTATGTCTGCTACAGTAATGTACAGCTACAAGGTAGAACACATTCCAATTAAAGGTTTTTGCTAGCTCATTCAGCTTCCCACATCTGGCTAAGAAGTCAGCTTAACATAGAGACTGTAATACATAAGTGATCCGGTGTGGTATGAAGAATATCGCCCTAGAAAATTACCTCTCTGAAGTCTTTCTGCACATAATAGAAATTCTACCATTTAAGAGTTATTCTCAGCTTTAATAAAAAAATAAAAAGAAAGAGTAACTTTAGGTCACAGATTTTTTATAACACTCCTGAACTTAAGAATATATATATATATACATATGTATACACACACACACAATTCTAATAATATGCATACGTATATATATATTCCAAATTTAGCAAAATATACTTTGATTTTTGTGTCTGAAAATGGTTACCATAATCGCATTTTTTAATTTTTATTTTTGTGCAGCATCTGGAACCACCCAACTTGTAAATTAGTATGCAAAATAAAACCAAAAAGAAAAAAGTTACTCTCTTGTCTTTGACACTTCTCAAAACAAAGAATAAGGAACCTATTTTAGGGCAAATCACCCATTAAGTAGAGGTGTACTGAAAATAAGGGTATGAGAAGGCACCTTCACCAACCTCTTAATTTTGCCCAGAACCAGCTTTGTCTGGACTTATTGTAAGTCGGATAACTTATAGTATGGAAAGTTTTCAGAGGAAGGCCAACTGTGTCAAGTCTACCCAAGCTCACCTTTATACTAGAGATGAACTGTCACCTCAGGCTAACTAGTTTCTGAGACTGATTCCCCAGAACTGGTTCCAGTGTTACTATCTTGTCTTCCATTCATGCTTTGTCCTAACAATACCTAATCTGTTCTCACTCTCTCCTCCCCTCAGATTCTACTGGTAATCATTTTTAATTTGCACAACAGTCTGCTTAAGTTGACATTTATTGGCAGCCTTAACCTTTTACCTCCACTCTTATTTCCACATATCTCTGCCTATCAGCTTCACCTAACTTGTTTTATTTACATATCCATGTAGATGTTCTTTCTCCCTAGTTGTACATAATTTCCTTGAAGGCCTGGGCTAAACTAATTTTTTGTCTTAGTATCAACCAGGCCCTAACAAAGTTCCTGGTCCACAGTAAATATTTAGTATATGCTTATCAAATTGAATGTAATTGCTCTTCATCTCAGTGGGCAAGTCTTAGAAATAACTCTCAATCAAACCTGGCAGACTGACCAATTCCAGACATCTACTTATAAGTTGCTACAACCAATCCTTTAGTTTCACCACAAAAACCCTGCCTTATTTCATTTGGAAATTTTATCTATATCAATTTGGTTCAGCTGGTAGCAGCCACTTCTGAGACTGAACTGGATGTTAAATGATTCATAGATGTTGCTACTGCATAATATGCTGTTTGTATTACCATAAAGAACATTAGCATTGATTATAATAGTTTCACACAGAAGTTTAATAAATATAAACTAATTGCCATCGCAAGGAAGCCAAAGAATGACATGGTCAATAAGTTTGACTTTCTTGTTAAGAGGGAGATGGCAACTTAAGACTACCCTAGTTTAAAATATAAATTTATAAAATTTAAATGAGAAGGATCATGAAATGAGAATAAAAAATATCTAATAAAGCAAAAAAAAATTAATGGAAGGTAAAAATTAGTTTAAAGAAATCTTGGTGAAAGATCCAACTAACAAAATCATCCTGAAAAATTTTAAGAATAAAAATGGAAGGATGACAATGAATGGAAGAAAAGATCTACAAAACTTGTATAAGTGTTTTCAGCAGCAAAAACAATAGATCTTTTTGACAGTCTCAGATTAGGACAAGTGTATTTAAAAGAAATGCATGCTAGATATTGCACAATTGTGAAGGTGATCCATCTCTGAAGGAGGGATATGATTCCAAAAGGTTAGAAAAGTCATGGACCTTATAGTATAAAAAGCATAAGTGTATGTAGATAGGTAGATACATACATGCATATATATATATATATATATATACATAGATAGATACATACACACATACATAAGATACAGAAACCTGAAAAACATCAACAACGACCCTCCATATGTCTACATGATCATCTGTATAAAAATATTTATGAGAATCATCTTCACAGGCACCAATGATGCCCTCAATAGAGAATAAGCAGTTTTTCTCAATATCACTCAGTAGAGAGGAATATTGACTCCACAACCACTAATTTGACTGAAAGATATGGGAAATTAAAGAACTGATTGTACTTAGTATTTTTTTTTTTAATTCGATTCAGTAAGGCAAGGCATCAGAATTTATTCAAATAAGGCGACTCCTGTACATCAAAATCATTTAAGATTGAAGTTGAGAATGATCGAAAGGTGCATATTGAGTGTGAAGAGAATAAATACAGAACAATGAAAAATATTGGTAATAAAGGATGTCAGAAAATATGTGTAATTAAAAAAAATAAGCTGTTTGCTATGATATGTGGTGGGGTTGAGGAATTTCAAGTAGAGAGCCTGAGTTAGTATTCTTATGATGTTAGGAGAAAAGGAGAATGACTACCAGAATTTTGGTAAGTCTTCTTGCAGTGAATTTATGGGAATACAGGGATAATCCCATACAAAGTTGGACAAGTGTGGATGAGTGTGACATACATTGTTGGAAAGTATAATCAAATCAATGAAATCATAGTTCCATATTATTGTTCTGTGATAAATGACCAGCAGGATGATTTTTAGAGAAGCCTGGAGAGACTTGCATGAGCTGATGCAGAGTGAAATGAGCAAAAACAGGAGATGATTATACACGGCAATAACAATACTATATGATGATTGATTCTGATGGACATGGCTCTCTTCAACAATGAAATGTTTTAAACCAGTTCCAATTGTTCAGTGAAGAAAGCTATATACATCCAGAGAGAGGGATGTGAAATGTGGACCATAACATAACATTTTCATGCTCTCTATTGATGTTTGCTTGCATTGTGTTTCCTTTCTCTGATTTTTCTTTCTTGTAGATATGATTTTTTTGCACAAAAATGATGTGTGGAAATATGTATACATATATTCGATTTGTCAAGTATTTTAACATAATTAACATGTAGTGGATATCCTCCCATCTAGGGGAGGGGTGGGGAGTAGGGGGGAAAAATTTGTAACAGAAAGCTTTGTAAGGGTTAATGTTGAAAAATTACCCATACATATATTTTGCAAATAAAAAGTTTTAATAAAAAAAAAGAACCTAGAGAACCTAGAACAAAAGATGTAATAATTATTTTCAAAAAATTTAATAATAATAATAATAAAAAGAAATCATAGTTCCATTTGAATAAAATACTCACAGTTTGGGAGTATAAAACAGCTGAGTTTTGCTAGAAAAAATTACATAAATTGTAATTTCTCTTGTCATATACATGTAATGTCGGTTACATTATTGGAAAATAGTGACTAAACTTTAGAACTGGGACTTGGCATTTATTTGTGTACCTTAGGCAAATTGCTCCCTCTGGGTGTTACTGTCCACTTCAGACTTAGAACTTTCCCTGTAATACATGCAACTTGACAACACAAGATAAATATCTACAATATATGCCATGGATCCAGAATCTTCTGGCATTAAAAATTGTTCATTTATAAAAAGTTTAATGTCCTCACATGTGACACCTCTCACAGGTTGCTGTACCCTTGACAGCTTCTGACACCTGAACTGGATTCTACTCATTTTCTACTTTTTTTCTGTGGCATATCCCTCCTCTAAATTGAAGGTGCATTAAATGCTTAGGAATTATCACTCTGATGGCCTTTGAGTCTGTAATCAACTTTCAAAACCAGAAGTCATCTCAAATACAAAAAGTTATTTCATGCATATGAAGATTTTTGCTGGTAAACAACATTTACATTTTAAACTATTTCATTTTTATAATGCCAACATGCAATGATAATTCTGACTTAATTGTCCTTGTGGAAAGAAAAACAGACTTGTTTATTGCATTTCATTGAACTTCTCAGTCTACATGTAAGCCCACAGAACATCCCTGGGTGGATAGAGCCATTGTTGAAGATAGTATGGAATATTCCTTAAAAAAAAACTTTGCTTAGTTCAGTTTTATTTGCTTTTTGTGTTTTTAATGCCATTTTCATTTCTTCATGTAGCATATCAAAATATTGCAGCTACACAGTTCTTGATGGTGAAAAGAGTTTATCATTTAAAAATATGCAGATGCATCTAGGGGAGGGGAGGGGACTGGGGGTAAAATTTGTAATGGAAAGCTTTGTAAAGATCAATGCTGGGGAACTACCCATACATATGTTATACAAATAAAAAGCTTTAATAAAAAAATATGCAAATGCTTTCCAATTTTCATCCTTAAAGTCATTTTCAGGATGACTTGATTTAGTTGAGTCTCTCATTATACATTCTTTGAATTTTAGGACTTCTTGTTCTTTCATATGGCAATATCATTGTTCTCCAAAAGAATTCACAAATGTGTTTTACTCTAAATCAAAGCCACCTTTTTTTTTTTTTTTTGCCATATCTCTTCACTTCAAATTAATGCTAGTGAAGCAATATCTGAATTCTTTGAATCTCCTTGGTAGGGGTACATGGAGTATAAAAGGAGGACTAGCAAAATGCATGGAGTTTGGAAGCTTGGTCAGACATTAAAGATGACACTACATTCTGAGCCAGTTTTGACTTGCGTCTTGCTACTGGATTGTCAATTGCCTCATTTAAATCCAATCCATGCACAATTAAAGACATCATTCCATGATGTCATTGGTCCACTTTGAGAACAGAGGAACAATAATTATGGTAATTTACTTAAAATGTGTACATACACACACACTTACAATATATACATACACATATGTACATATTTATATATATATATGCACACATACACAGACATATATATTAATTAAATTGTTCAAGGAATTTCCCTACCTCATTATTCAAAAGCATGCAACAAATGCTGACACAGAAGCTACAATTATTTTCACAGTGACATCTTTTCAAATGTTTATCATGAGAACTACCTTATGAGAAGGCTAATTCTCTTGAGAAATTCAATTCCATCATGCCAGGAATACTGCTTGGTCTCCAGTCTTTAGGAGGAAGGAAAGAAATGCTATTTCATCAGCTCCTTCTACTGGTCCCTTCACCTCAGCTACCTAAAGCTCAGAGAGGATTCCACCCTGAGACTAAACCCCTAAAGATGTTGATAACTTACAGGAATTCATTCTTCAATATTTAACAAGCTCTTATCCCATCATATCCTCCCTATTCTTGTGATACTGAACCCCTGGTTCTCATCATTCATATTCTATTCTATTTTTTATTTCCCATTAACTGATCCCTTATTCTCATTTATCTTAATTTTAGGTATCTCTCAAAATTTCCCACTCTAAGACTATCCACTTGATGTGGTCCACAATGCTCTCTGGAATGCCTGTTCCATAAGTAGCAAACACTTCCAATTAAAATATTTACCTTTTTTGCAGTTTCCATCTTCCATCCCTTACTGAAACTTGGCTCCATCTTTATGAAATAGCCTTCCTGGCTATCCTTTCCAGAATTGGTTCAACTTTCAATCATTCCCCAGGGCTCTGTCCAAGGAAGAGAGGAAGGAAGGCAGATAGGAAGAGAAAGAGGGAAGGACAAAGGGAGAAAGGAAGGAAGGAAAGAAATAAGCATTTATTAAGTACCTATTGTAGGCTAGACATTTTATAAACAATATCTCATTGATTTCTATAAAGTAAATGCTATTATTAATCCCATTTTTAAATGAAGAAATTGAAGCAAATAGGGAATAAGCAACTGCCTGGTGCTATACATTCAGTAAATGTAAATTTGAATTTAGGTCTTCTTGTTTTCATATGATCTAGCTGCCCTAGGTTCACTTTTTCTTCTCCCTCTATTCTATTTCACTTGATAATGTCATTTTCTCCTGTAGATTCAATTATCATCTCTAGGCTGATGATTCATAGATCTATATCTAGCCCTAAAATCTGTCCTTATCTCAAAGTGGATTTCCCATAGAAATTTTAAACTCAGTGTATCCAAAACTGAATCCATTATCTTTCACCTAAAACCCTTTCCCTTCCTAAAAACCTTCTACCTAAAACCCTTTATTTCTGTGAAGGACATTACCATTCTTCCAGTCACCCAGGCTTTCTACCTAGGTGCCATCTTCAACTCTTTATTTTTGCCTTCCATATTCAATCTGTTATCAAGTTCTATCAGATCTACTTCCCTCTTTACCCTCCCCCAATCCTTTGTCTTTCCTCATTTCAATTCTTCCTCTATATAATTGTAATTGATCTTCCTAAAGCTTGGCTCTGAAAATGTTTTGCAAAACTCCTACACCACTTCAGGATTAAATATAAAATCCCCTGTTTTGCATTCAAAACTTTTCATATCCTGGCCTCCTCCTCCTACCTTTCCAGTCTTTTTTACATCTTATTTTTCTCCACATACTCTGTGGATAACATTGTATAACATTGACCTGCTTGCTTTTTTTTTTTTTTTCCACATCATACTCTATTTCCCAACTCCAAGTATTTTAAACTGACTGGCTATCTCTCATGTCTGAAATTTTTTTCCATTTTTGACTTCCCAACTACAATCACACTTTTCCCAATCCTCCTTAATGCCTTTCTTTCTTTCTTTTTTTTTTTTTTTTAAATCATCTCCGATTTATCCTGTATATATTGTTTGCATGATGTCTCTCCAATTGGATTGACATCCTTGAGAATACAGATTGTCTTTTTTGCCTTTCTTTGTATCCCAGTACTTAACATAGTGCCTTGGCACTTAATGAATGTTTGTTAACTGACTAGCTATTTCTTGTTACTTCTGCACATAAGCATTTATTAAATTCTTACTATGTATCAGATATTGTACTAAGTGACAGACTTTGTGCTGGTGATACAAAGACAAAACTCTTATCTTCAAGGAGCTTACATTTCTATTCAAGAGAGATAACACACACATATAGATGTAAATGACACATACAAAACAAATGCAAGGCAACTTTGGTTGGAATGGTATTAACAGCTTCCAAGGTCTTGGGATTAGGGGAGACCAGAAAATGCTTCCTATAGAAAGTGCAATTTGAGTTTTTTGAAGGAAACCAAGGATTCTTAGAATGGGTGGGAAGGTGGTCATTTTTGTTGTTCAGTTGGTTTTCAGTTGTGCCTGATCCCTCCTGACTCTATTAAGGGTTTTCTTAGCAAAGATAGTGAAGTAGTTTTTTGTTTCTTTTTCCAGCTTATTTTGTAGATGATGAAGAAAAAGGCAGCATGTGACTTCCTTAAGTAAGCGTCTGAGGCCAGATTTGAACTAAAGAAAATTAATCTCCCTGCCTCCCACCCAACCATCTCATCTATGGCACTGGATGCACTTAGGTGAGTTGGAGGAGAGAGAGATAAAACCAACTCTGCCAAATTCTTTTTTTCTTTTGATCTTTCCAGTGAAAACCTATGGCCATGTTTTCATTTTATTACTACTTCCTTTTATCTTCTCATTTATATTGAGGGAGTCAGGATTAATATTATTCAGCTCCTCCCATAGTATCTACTTGTTGGTCCCTGGACAGGGATCTCACATTTACAGTACCAATTACTAAGTTAATGTTTCTAGATGGAGTAAAAGTCATGATATTCTTAGCATCCTTTCCTCTCCTTTTTAGCCTCTCCTGCTATTGTTGCAAAAGGGGAAGTGTTGGCTATACAGGACTGGAGACCATTTTGTATTTTGTGTGTGTGTGTGTGTGTGTGTGTGTGTGTGTGTGTGTGTGTGTGTTTCATGAGTTGCCATGGTCAAAGAATTCTTTATCTAGTGGTCAGCTTCCAGGTGATGAGCTTCTCTCCTTTTAGCTACATTGGCCTTTGGAGAACAGACAGAATCTGTTGACAGAACCATTTTCAATGTTTTTTGCAGACTGATAGAACTTGTAAGAACTTGAATTCTACCTACTTAATCTTTTGAAAACTAGAGCCTCTTCCATCCATGATGAAGCACTAGAGGACTTAGTATGTTGGAATCATAATTAGTTCTTGGGGGTGAAAGAGACAACCTAACCTCCTCATTTTACAGATGAAAAAACTGAGGTCCAGGAAGGTTAAGTGATAGGACTTCATACAGGCAGAGGCAAGATTTGAACCCTCATCCCCTGTTATCAGATCCAGTGGAACTCTGCTGCTTACTCTGTTTGGAAACCAAAGATCTTATATCAACAAAACATATTTTGTGTATATGATCCAACATATTTCATCTATGAACCTAATTTTGGAGATGAAACTGAGGCTCAGAGACATGAAATAACCACATAAATTGGGATGGACCTCAAGCCTTCTTGTTTCCCAGCATAATTCACTTTCCAACATGCTATGATGCTTCTCCCCACATTGCAAAACCTTATTCCCAATTTTTCTTTATAATGGGATTTACCAATTAGAAAATTAAATAGACTTCAGCTAATCAAATTGAAAAATTCAATCATATGCTTATGTCCTTTTACTCCAAGAATGTGGTATACCATTTATGCATGTAATTTGCAACTGGTTTCTCAGCCTGAACATCTGGGTGGCACATTGGATAGAGTGCTGAGTTCAAATCCAACCTGAGACACTTTCTAGCTGTGCAACTCTGGGCAAGTCACTTAATTCTTTTTGCTTCAGTTTTCTCATCAGTAAAATAAGCTGGCAAACCATTCCAATATATTTGCCAAAAAAACTTCAATGCTATCATGAAGTGTCAGACACAACAGAAATAACTGAACAAGAAATCCCTAAGTTTTCTCTTAGAAGGGACAAGAAGTAGACTCTCAGTTTCACTCCACTTTGCATCAACCGCCCTGCCTGCCTTCAGTTCCACAGAACCAGATATCCCTCCCACATTAAACTCATCACTTCCAATCTCACCAAACCTTGATTTTCACCACCTCCTTCAGTCTCCTTCTCTCCGATTGGAGGGCTAGAGAGTGGTGGTCCAAACTTCTCCCCATGCTTTCCTTTATAGAAGACTGGACTCAGCTCATACCACTCTGCATCTGCTTCCCTATTTACTTTCACTTTCACAGAATAAAATATGTCCACACCTATATTCTTTAGTGTCCCTTCCACCCCTACCCTTACTCCCTGTTTTCATGACTCCCTTTATGTCTTATCTTTAGATTAAATTCATTGAGGGCAAAGATTAGGTTTATTATTATTATTATTATTAATTGTATCCCCAGCAGTAGCACAATGCCCAATATGATATTGTTCATCCTTCTTTTTCATCACAACATGATGCCTTGCCTTACCTTGAATTAGATTTAAAAGAGGCAGAGTTGCAAAGCCATCAGCCCCAGTTTCTATTCCACTATGGCAGGATAGAAGTCAAGACAACTCAAGAGGGCTTAGAGATACAAAGGGTGACTTTGGAATCTTCAATGAATGAACAGCTCATGAACTCCATGTTTTAGGTGTTTAATATTTGTTAAATTGAATTGGAATTGATTTTCTCCCTTTTAAATTTTGTTTTAATATCTAGCTTGTTCATTTCTCATGTGTAGATTCAGGAGGACTCATAGCTCTGGTGTGAAAGCTTGCAAAGTTCTTTTCAGTCCTACTTAACCACCTGTGGTGTCTACCTGGCACTCAGCTCTCCTGGGACTCCAAGAAGCTGTAACATTTGCAGAAGTCAAACCCCAAATTATCTCAGTGGGCTATACCAGCTTGAAGATAAACTGACAGGCCTCAGATCTGTTGGTATTTAGGGGGACATCCAATCCAACCATGTGAAGATGTCTCCTGGAAGAATGAGCCAATGAGAACAATTTGTTCCAATTGCCATGAAGGCAGCAGAAGAGATACTGTGGAGTTTTTAGGCTTGGTCAGACATTGAAGGTGCCACAGTCATCCACTGCATCCTTGGCCCTTACCAATTATTTTAACTTTTGTTCTGTCACTAGACTTTGATCACTTCAGAAGAGATAGAGAGATTGGGGACTTTGTGCAACTGCCTAACTTAAATCCAAGTCACAGACAAGTCAAGAAATCATCCTGTGATGTCATTGATTCACTTTGAAAACAAAGGATGAACAGCAATCCTTACCTGGCCCTAATTCATGCCAAAGGAAAGGTGACATGGAGGATGAAGTGTTAGACTTGGAGTCAGGAAAACCTAAATTCAAATCCTTCCTTAATTACTAGCTGCATGACCCAAGATAGTGACTTATGCTCTCAGCTTCGGTTTCCTCATCAGTTAAAAAAGTAGGGGGAAAGGGGCAGCAAAGTGCTCAGAGCATCTACTTCATAGGATTATTGTGAGAATTAAATAAGATTTTATAGGTAAAGAGTTTTGCAAAAATTAAAGCCCTATATAAAATGTTAGTGATCATTATTATTGTGATTATTAGTACCTTTATTATTATTATTAAACCAGCTGCCAATCAGGCCTGCTGTGTTGTGCCATAATAGCTTAGGGTATTCTTATAAATGTTGTGTTCATGGCAAGACAGAAAACCGTTCAAGAAATGTGAGGGTTTTACAGGGCTGGCCTGAGGCCTCACCTATATTGGAAAGAAAAGGGATTTTTTCATGTGTAGCAAGCAGCACAAGGAATTTAACAAGCTTGAACCATGGTTGATACGACCCATTTCCTGGGAGTAACTAATCTGAGTGGAGCGGATTCAATAGCCCACAAGACAAAGGTAGACTAGGAAACCGTGTCAACATGACAATGTTACACCGCTCCTCCATTCGTGGAGCAGGCCACAGGGGAAAAAAAAAATATTTTAACTGAAAAAGAAATCCATCAGTCTGCAGAGGGCCGCTTCCATTTAGACATCTCCCTTTTGCTCCAGCGTTCATTGACAATACAATGCATTGAGACGATTAGGAGGGTATTCCTGGAGCTCCCTCCCAGCACCCTCTCCTTCCTTTCTCGTTTCTGTTTCCCTTTCAGTTAGGATTCCGACTGATTTAAACATCCATTCTCACACGCATACCCACATGGCTCAGGAGATCTTGTGTAAAATTTCTGAGGGTTGAGGGTAGAAAGGAAAGGGTTTCTGAATCAGAAAACTTTTTTGAATTTTGATTACTCCATGATATTGAAAATGGAAATTTTGTACATCATGTCCTTATGACCATCTTTTTTTTTTTTTTTTTGTACTTGGTGAACAACAAAAACAAGGAGGGGAAATACAGAACAATTTCACACCTGAAATTGAAGGAGTTGATTACTGTCATTTTGATGATGTGCCTTTTATAACGTTTGCAGTGGTTAAGAAAGACTTTATGGTTTGGAGCCTGAGCACTTTAGAGTGATTCAAAATTATTGAAGAGCTACAAATTTTATAAAGTGCCTCAATTTGTTACTGACTCAAGCAGCCCTGGAGCGGCTCAGCAGAGCTTTTAGTGCTATGCACAGCCTGCAAATGCTCTTATAATCTTCCCAGGTGTCTCTCCTTCACATGTGTCCATCCTGGATCCTCATGCTCAGAGATATACTCCCACACCATCCCTAGCAGCAACCTCACTGCTCTCATCTAAAGGCCCACATGGCACAAAAGCAGCATTCTCACAGGGGAATAATTTGGGCAACTCAGAAAATACAAAAGCAGTCCTCAATTGTCATCTTGGTTTTGCCAGAATAAAAACTTCTGGCCACCTAATTGGGAGTCTCAGGGGGAAGAAGACAGCTTGGAAATTGCAAAATGAGAGGCATCATGTTTTAAAGTCTCAAGGAAACACTTGAGAGCCTAATGTTGAAAAAGTAGGTGCTTTTAAATTAACTGGAAGTTTTAAAAGTACCGATTGGTATAAAGAGCTTATACTCAGTTTTCTTCCTGCTATGGACTTTGCCTCACTAGGCTCTGATATGTGTCTATTTTGGTGTAGCAGGAAGGTCTGCTGACCTTGCTTGCAACAATAAAGCATAATTTATGAAATGTCAAATGACCAAGTAGTTTAGGTATTTGTTTAGAACTCATGGTGCCATTTGTCACTCTTGCACAGGTTGAGCGATCTTTTTTTTTTTTTTCCAAGGTGTTTATACAGCTTCTGAGTGTTTTTTTTAGCCTGATTCCTCACACTGCTGATATGAAAGTCATGTTTAGTATTTTCAGAACCATTGTTATCCCTATCAGATAGATCAGAACTTTTACTAAAGCATTATACAATCAGGAAGGGTAATCAAGCTTATTGAATATGAAGTAATTGAATGGAACAACAAAGCCTGGGGGAGGGAAGGTTATTGGTTCAAAATTAAACACATATTTGAGAACAGTTTGTGTGCCTGAAACAACATGGAATGTTGGGAGGAAACTCATTTTCTAGATGAGGAAACTGAGGTCCATTTCCACTAAGGACATGAAATGACTTGGTCAAGATCAGAGTTGCAAGGTTCCACCATCCACAGGAAACCTCTCTTCTGAGACACATTATCCTGTCTATAGCTTGTTTAAATATAGTTTGCTTGTTTTATCCCTTCTCAGACTATGGAGCTCCTGAAGAGCAGGAACTGTTTGTGTTTTGCTTTTCGTTGCCCCCAAGGCTTAGGGGGTGTAGAAGAAAAGGAGGAATAAGCATTCATTAAGCACATACTATGTGCCAGGTACTGTTCTAATCACTTTATACATATTATCTGATTTGACTCTCAGAACAACCCTGGGAGATAGGTACTATTATTGTCCCCACTGTGGAGTTGAGAAAATTGAAGTAGACAGGTTTAATGTGATCAGGATCACACAGCCAGTAAATGCCTGAAACTTGGCTTTGAATTCAGGTATTCCTTATTTCAGGTCCAGAGCTCTATTTACTGCACTTACCTGGGCTTGCCATGGTTTGAGACATATAGTAGGCCTTTAATAAATGCTAGTTGATTGATTTCTACCTTCTAGGCCAAATATTATTTTACTACACAATGTTGTGGATGAATATTTATTTCTAGGGGCATCCTAGGGGCCTTATTGTCGGTGTTTTTATTGTTATTATCATTGTTATTATTTTAATATAATAGCTTAAAGTTTACATAGTACTTTTCTTGTAGCACTCCAGCAAGTAGTCCAATTATTATCTCCATTTTATCAGTGAGGAAATTAAGAGGCAAATTGACTTGTTCTCAGTTAGACAGTGAGTGGCCAGCCACTTTCTAGATTTCAAGCTCAATGTTTCTTTTAATATGCTACTTAATATGACTTATATAAGTCATTTAGAAATATTATCTTAATACAGGTTCATTAGAAATCAATTCTTTATTTGGAAATAGATTTATGTAATGAAAGAAAAATGAAATTGACTTGAATTTACAATTTTTGTCTTTTATTTCAAATTCCTAAAACATGATACTTTCCTCATTTTAATGATATATTTTGCAATAGATATTTGTGTAATAAAACAGAATTAAGTATATCAGGTATTCCTTCCATCTTATTTTCCTTGGCAGAGTTTCCAAAGCTATGGAATGAATGCCTAAGTGAATGCTACTTTCCTCTCCTTTTTTCTCCCCATCCTCTTCCACTAACATTTCTTTGGAGTAATGGACTCATTCTTGACCATTCTAAGTGGTACAGTGGTTTACTATTTCCTTCTCCAGCTTATTTTACAAATAAAGAAACTGAGGCAACATTCAGTGACTTGCTCAGGATCATATAGCTAGTAAGTGTCTGAGGCCAGATTTGAACTCAGGAAGATGAATCTTCCTGATTCCAGGTGTAATACTCTGTCCACTATTTTACTAGCATTACATTAAGTACTTATATGTAGTAAGCACTTTATAAATGCTTTTTGAATTGAACTGAATTGAATTTGGTGGTGGTGACGAATTTCAACTATATATGCTTCTTTTTTTTTTTTAATAAAGCTTTTTATTTGCAAAACATATGAGTGACTTTTCAACATTGACCTTTGCAAAAAAACTTTTTTTTTCCCAAGCTTTTCC
>JAJPUD010000624.1:581198-613935 GCA_023553655.1 Myrmecobius fasciatus | reverse complement strand
AGTCAGGTAGGGGGCAGGTCAAAGAACCCAAACTATCAGAGGTAAAGTCAGGCTGTGAGTGACTATTGTACTTCCAACCTGGGTGAAAAAGGGAGACTGAGTCTCAAACTGCAAATTCCCCCCAACCCCACCAAAGTTTGAGAGGAATGAGTTTGGGGATGGATGGGAGACCAACAAGTCCACAGATAAATACATTCAAATTAAGAGGAAGAGATTTTATTGAGATAGGGAGCTCCCAAATGGAGGTCAGCACCTTTCCTACAACTTCTAGTCAGGGGAGTGGATGTGTCTAATAAGCTGATGAGGAAGGGGGAGCAGGAGTCAGGAAATGAAGGTCTTTAAATGTCAAAAGAACGAATTTGTCTTAGCTTTTAGAGGTAAAAGTGTGATTGGTGGATGGATAAATAGATGGACGGATAGACGGCTGCATAGATTTTAGATGAAGGGGTAGAAGAATAGATGGATAGATAGTTGGCTAGAGATAGGTGGATAGATGGGTACACAGGCAGACAGATATCTAAAAGATCTATCATGGTGCCTTTGAACAGGGCTCTTTAGAATACTGGGAAAAGGGGATCTCAGAACAAGGAGATGTCTCCTACTGGACTCATTCAAGCTAGGAGTCCTCCAAATCAAGGATTCGTTGGCTCTTCTGGGGGAAAGGCATCCCTTGTACCTGTTTATAATTAATTCAAATGAAAAATACACAGAGTAGAGTATTCCTCTCCCCCTCCCCTGAATTGACTAATGGAAGCCCTGAGTGCGGAAGTTTCAGGGATTTAACACCCCTTGGTGGGTTTCTCCTGGTGGAGGGTGACCATGATAGAATGTGGGGTGATGGGTCTAACAATGATGGTGATGGTGATGATGATGATGATGATGGAGATAGTAATGAAGATGGCTCTGAGGGTGATGATTATGGTAATGGTACTGAAGATGATGATGAGGATGGGGCTGACAGCAATTGTCATGGCGGTGGGAAATCGATGGCCACGATCATTGGAATGATGACGATGCTGTGGTGATGAAGGCAGCGAGAACAATGGTGATGACGGCGGTAATAACAATGATAACACCATTGGTGACGGTGAAGATGATGATGATGATGAAAGCCTTGGAAAGTCAGGGTGAAGATGGGAGAGACAACATGATGATGATGGCAAAGGGGGCAGCGTGTCCGGCACTGTGCTGTCAGGTTCAAATTGTGTTGAGGAGGAGGACAGATTTCTTGAGAGCCCAGAGAAAGAGGGATCTGGGTCAGGAAGGGACATGGTGTGTGGCCAAAAGTGCTTGTCTCCGGATGAGATTCCGTGATAGACCTGGATGGAGTCTCCTCTGGGCTCTGGTCTCCATCCAGCTGTACCTATGAGTGTGCCCTGCTTTGGGATGAGGTGAAGAGGAGCTCAGCTTTCCCGGCCCCAGGAAGGAGGCCCCAAGCTTCCTGATGTTGGCAGCAGCAAAGGCAGGGAGGCTGGCACTCCAACTCCCTGCTCCATATTAGGAGCAGGCAGCCAGTTCCTGTGCTCACACCTGCTCCACATCTGGGAACAGCATCTCCATTACCCTTCCAACTTGGCCAGCTGTGCTTTCAGTCTCGTTCATCGAGCTCAAAACAGGCACTCAGAAGACACCGAGGGCATTCCGGGGGTGGGGGGAGGTAGAGGACAGGTGCCATAGCCCCACTTTCCATATGTGTCAGTGACTCTGGGATGACTGCCACCTAAATGTATGTCCCACTCCTCCTGGCCGGATCCAGCCCAGAGGTCTTCACTTGAATCACGACCATGGTGTAGATCCTGACCATCCGTGGGTCTGGGTCCTAGATACTGGGCCGTGGGGTCTAGGCTCAGCAAACAGGTGATGTGAACTCACCTCCAGAGCATTTTCTGGTAAGTGTGGTATGAACATCTTGGCCAAGTCTTCCAGCTTCCTGGCTCTGTCTTTTCCCACTGGGAAGCTTCCCTCCCTCTAGCCCGAGTGTTGTTCCTTTCCCAGTTCCAGCATTTCTAGCATCTGGTACAGTTCTCCATGCCAGAGGAACCTGGGCCCCATAGTTCCCTGCCTCTTTCTCCATCCAGGTCAAGGGAAGTTGGGTCCAGAGGTCCCATTTCTTTGCCAAAATCTGCCAGTCAATTCTCTCTCATAATCATCGGCTAACTAAAAATGGCCCATCCTTCCTTTGCCAAATAAGTCCCCACTGCGCCGTGGACAGATTTCAGGTCAGGCTGAGGGTCCCAGTTTCCTTTTCTGTAAAATGAAAGAATTGGTTTTCTAATACTCCATTCAACTCTGTCTATGA
This sequence comes from Myrmecobius fasciatus, assembly GCA_023553655.1. Classification (NCBI taxonomy): domain Eukaryota; kingdom Metazoa; phylum Chordata; class Mammalia; order Dasyuromorphia; family Myrmecobiidae; genus Myrmecobius; species Myrmecobius fasciatus. The sequence goes on along the minus strand of JAJPUD010000624.1, from coordinate 611,636 downwards.
TTTTATGATCCCAAAGATGCTAAGGTCATTGGCCCTTCCAACTGGAACTGAGAAAGCACTGGATTTTGAGTTAGAATCAATCAAGAAGCACTTATTAAGGCCCTACTCTGTGCCAGGCACAATGGTAAGTACCGGGGATACAAAAAAGACAAAATTAGCTCCTGCCTTCAAGGATCTGATATATATATATATGTGCATATATATATATATCAAATATATATATAAAATCAAACTTAAATAACATCCATTCTGGTGGTATCTGAGGCTCTGGCCTTCTCCCAGTAAGGGTTCAGCTCTAAGCTCGTGAAAAGCAAATTCATTTCTGGGAGAACCTGGCTTCTAAAGAAAGGGCTCTGGCTCTTTTTTTCTCTGTCTTTAACTCTCTGCTTTCCCTTCAGGAGCTCAAGGAAAGTCACTGAAAGCTTAGGTTTGCCTCATGTCTAGGGTCTCGCCCAAAGTGAGTAGAAAACTACTGTGTACCACATAGATTAGCTGTAAGAGCTCTTTTTTGCTTTCATTACAAAAGAAATGCTTAAAATTGCTAAAAATGCTAAAAAAAATGCTAAAAAAACATACAGATTTATTGACAAAGACTTGAAACATGAAACAGTAATTTATAGCTGCCATTGATACTCTCTTGGGATTATGGAGCAGATAATGAGACCAAGAATTAAATATAATCTCCCTCACTTGGGAGTTTACTACCTAAAATATAGAGCACATAGTGAGACCAAGAATTAAATATAATCACCTTCACTTGGGAGGTTACTTCTTAAAATATGGAGCACATAGTGAGACCAAGAATGAAATATAATTACCCTCACTTGGGAGGTTACTTCCTAAAATATGGAGCACATAGTGAGACCAAGAACTAAACATAATCACCTTCATTTGACTCTATATAGTCCAAACAACTCCCTCAAGGTCCATGTCATTTGGCAAGCCAGGTCAGGCCTTGGGCTCATTCCTGTTGGTGGTCGGTTTCTCTTCCAAGAAGCATTACAGGCAGCCCTTGGGCACACAGCAGGACCTTCATGAGGAACACAGGAACACCTAAACTCTGGAGATAGCCACTTTTAAAATGTCTTCAACTCCATTGATTTCTATTTAATCACCTGTGCTCCAATGATTTTTTAAAAATTTATTTTGTGAGGCAGTTGGGATTAAGTGATTTGCCCAGGGTCACATAGCTAGGAAATGTTAGATGTCGGATTTGAACTCAGATACTCCAGACTCCAGGGCTGGTGGTCTATCAATTGCACCACCTAGGAGTCCCTCTAATGATATTTTACTTTTCATGGTATCCTCATGCTATTTTCTCTGGGTACAGCATCTGTTGGGCAGGTCATGTAAATGGACACCCTCATCTTGTTTCTCTCCACAACTTGAGTCTTAATGAACGTGGCTATTTTTCTATCAAATTTTATAAGTTTTTCCTGCCTTATACCCTGTCTTATACCCTTCACCTTATTGGGTACAATGTCTCTCTCTCTCTCTCTCTCTCTCTCTTTTTTTTTGCTTTTTGCTGAGGCAATTGGGGTTAAGTGACCTGCCCAGGGTCACACAGCTAGGAAGTGTCTGAGACCAGATTTGAACTCAGGTCTTCCCGACTTCAGGGCTGGTGCTCTAACCATACAATGTCTCTTAATGGGTAAATAGTTCCACTGGAAGATATTATGGCTCCTTGTGGGAATGGGGGAGAGAAAAAAGAAATCCTCTTAGAAACAGATTTTTCCTAAGAGTCAGGTTCTTTTTCCATAGCTAGCTATCTTTATGGCAAAAGATCATATTTCAGAATTAGATCCTGCTCATTTTCAAAAGAATGAACCTTTGCTGGAAATTCAGTTGAAAAATGGCTAAATAAGTTACATAAATATAATGGAATATTATTGTTCCATAAGAAATGATGAGCAGGCTGATTCAAAGAAGTCTGAAAGAATTACATGAACTGATGCTGAGCAAAGTGAGAAGAACCAAGAGAACATTATATACAGTAACAACAAGATTATGTGATGACCAACTGTGATGGACTTGGCTCTTTTCAACAATGAGTTTATCCAAGACAATTCCAATAAACTTGTGATAGAAAGTGCCATCTGTATCCAGAGAGAGAACTTTGGAGACTGAATATGGTTCAAAGCATGGTATTTTCACTTTTTTTAGTTGTTATTGTTTGTTTGCTTGGTTTTTTTCTTTCCCTTTTTTCCCCATTTGATCTGATTTCTCTTGTGCAGCATAACAAATATAGAAATATATTTAGAAGAATTACATGTGTTTAACCATTTTTTTTGTTAAAGTGAATGCTTTGGTTTTTAAGGAACTACAAAAAGCATGGGTGGTCCTTCAGACAGTCAATGGCCAGCCGTTCTCTAATTCCATCAAATTTGCCCAAAGACTTTCTTCCCACCTCATAAAGAGGTACCTTAATATATATACATAAATGCATATATACCTATACATACACAATATAACACATACATGCATAATACATATATACACATACACATACACAAATATATTCATGTAGACATACATATATACATAATATGTGTGTACATAAACATATATGTATGTATATTATGTTTGTATATATGTCTATGTATGTATATGTATATGTTTTGGTGTTTTGTTTGCAATCATAATACTTTTTTTTTGTCTTTTGCTACTTGCCTTTTATTTTCTGTAATTTCATCATCTGGGCTGGGTGGAAATGAACCAATGAAGGGTCCCTGATTGATCTCCTCTATTAATACCTTCAAGAAAGAGTTGGATGACCAACTGGGATAATGTAGAGGGCATTTTTATTCAGGAGATGATTGGTCTAGATGGCTGCTGAGGGCCCTTCTTACTTTGAGATGATGTCGTTTGTCTCCTCCTCCTGGCCCAGCTCAGCTCCCTGGGTTTGTCAGACACTGAGCCAGTGAGGTAGGAGGTGAAATCCATTAATCCATCAGCAGGTAATTTAGGGAACCTACAAGCAAGGGCCCAAGGCCCTCAAAGAAGAGACATTTCCCTACTTCTTACCCCAAGGATTAAGCAGGAATTCTCTTCCGACATAGATCATTGTCTCGGAAGACCTCAAGACCACAAGGCACCCCCACAATCGATGCCAATGGGCATCAAGTACATTACACACTCAGGCTGCCATCTAGAGGCCAAAGTCAATGTCAAGTAGAAATTAGATTCTGATAATTACAGGCACCCCAGCTTAGTGGCTGATTCTGTCTGGCATTGCTTAAAAGCAGTTTGTTAGCTGGCACAGTAGCACCTTCAGTAGAAAAGTTTTCTTGATTTCCACCTACCCTAATCCCTTCCTTCTATTCAATTTCTCACTAAATTTTTCTCTTTTACTTTATGTACATATCATCTTCCTGATAGATTGTAAGCTTCTCAATGGTAGGAACCATTTCTTCTTTTTCTTTCTGTCTTTGTATCCTCAAGGAGCTCCTGGAGTACTTGGAGTCACTAAATAAATATTAGTATTGTAGACTTGATTAGGGCAGTAGAGTCAGGAAAAGCTGGGTTTAAATCTGGTTTCAGACACGTAATAGCTGTATGACCCTGGGCAAGTCACTTAAGATTGGACAAGGAAAGGATATATCCTCTGGTATCTTTGCCAAGGAAACCTCACAGACAATGTGATTGAATAGCTGGACTGTAACACAACAAAAGGGCTTGTGTAAAGCACTAAGGTTTGCAAAGCATTGTACATATTTTCATCTCATCTGATACAATTCTGTGAGATAGATATTACCCTCATTTTACAGATAAGAGGGTCAAACAACTTGCCCACAAACTTATGAGTGTCTAAGGCATGATTTGAACTCAGGTCTTCTTCTTTCCACATTTATTGGTCTGTCCATTGCATCACCCAGCTGCCTATGCCTGTTGATCTGGACAGTTGATTGATGAAGCTCAAAAGTGCCCCTTCACTAATTTCTCTCCATTATTCCTCATTTTTGACCATCCAGATCCAGCCAGAGTAGATCATTTTTCTCAGTTACCAAATGAGAAGCTATGTAGCAGTGGATGAAGTACTGGGTGGGGAATGAGGCAGATCTAGATCACCCTTCATTGGACACTTGGGGTTCCGTAACCTCTGAGCCTCAGCTAATTTCTTAGACTTGACTACTGAGTTTTAGGTAGGCTGCAAGTCAGTCTCTCATTAAAAGATCATGACAACCCTTTGCAGTGAGGAGGAGGACGGTTTTGTGATCCCCATATGATTTCTAGCTGTAAGGAATCTTATAAAATGGTTTCTCTATTTCCCTGCCCAGGTCAGTGGTAAGTGATAATAAGCTCCATTTGCTTTTCTTGGATTCATCTAGGTCCTTCCCTCTGGACTCCACTGAGGTTTAATTTACAGCCCGAGACTTCATTAAGGTAGGCACAGAGCCCAGCACTGGGATGGTGATGATCCTGCTGTGCTATCCTCTGCCCAGGCCACAAATGAATTGTTGTATCCAGTTTTGAGGGGAAGAGGGGGCAGAGTTTGGGGAGATCATCGACAAACTGGAGCTCCTATATGGGAGGGGAGAGCAGGGAAATAAGAGAACTGGAGATGCCTGAACATATGGAGACAGGTTAGCCTGTGTAATATTTGGGGAGAGGAGATCTTCAGGCTTCCTTTTGTTAGTACTCATCCACTCATCTATCCATTCATCCATTCACTCATTCACTGATCTATTCATTTATCTACTTATCCATATAAGCATCCATCTACTCATTTAGTTATCCTAGATATCACCTAGCTATCCATCTACTCACCTATTGACACACTCATCCATTCATCCAACTCCCCACTTACCCACCTATCCACTCACCTAGCCATTCGTCTACCTACTACTCATTCATCCACTCACCCACTCTTCCATCCATCCATCCACTTATTCACCCACCCATTCATCCATTCACTCATTCATTTTTCTACTCATTCATCCATGTATCCATCTACTCATCTAGCCATCTACCAACTCATCCACTCATCCATTCTTCCAACCACCCATCCACTCATCTATCCATCCACTCTTCTATCCATCCATCCACTTCTTCACCCACCCACCCATTCATACATTCATTCATCTACTCATCCATCCATGCATCCATTTAGTCACCTAGCTGTCCATTCACTCACCTATTCACATACTCATTCATTCATCCAGCTACCCATCCAGTCATCTAGCCATCCATCCACCCTCATCCAGTAATCTATCCATTCATTCAGTTTGCAAAGGGAAGCCTGAAAATCTGAAACACGAGGCTATGCAAGGGTCAATGTTATCAAATTATCCATGTATATGTTTTAAAAATAAAAAGTTATATTAAAAAACAATAAATGATAGAGAGTGATGAAGACCAAGGCATACTCTAGACAAAACTCTAGGAAGATTTAATGATGGAGAGAACATGTTCTATGGTAGGGCCAGCGGCTTAATGTGGGGGCAGGAGCCTAGCCAGTCTTAAGGGAGGCAGCAGAAAACCTGTTCTAACATCTAATTTGTTCTCTGTGCCGAGCTCGTTGGGCATCTGGCTCTAGGAGGGCACATAGTTATGAGAGGCCCCTAGATGTGTGACTTTGGGCCATTCATTTTTGCTCTTTAGCCCTCAATTTCCTTGTCTTTCTGATGAGAAGGCTGAACGGGATGACTTTCCTTTTTGAGCCTTCTCTATAAGCTGATGATCCCTGAGAGCACTGCTTGAAGGCTGGGTACCATCCTCAGTTCTTCACTATAATGCAGCCCAGAGGGATGCAGGATGCAGGATGCTGAAGGCTCATGGGCTACTTGTGCAGCCTGTACCCACCAATAGCCCCGCCTGTTGCTTCCCCCACTTTCCCTGCATCTGAGGACTGGAAGAGCTTGAAGGTGGGTTGGGATGGGGAGAGGAGAAGCTGGTGGCTTGGCAAATGCAAATGTTTATCTACTTGGGCCCTAAGCCCTCTTCCTTCCTTAGCTGGGGATGTAGGGCATGCCCGTGGCACAGAGAGGTGCATGTTGGCCCGGCCTCGGCTGGCATTGCCACACACAGGTGAGCAGACACAGGCTTGGGAGAGGCTCGGCAGTGACAATGGGCCTTTGTTGGGGGTGGATTTGGGGGAGAACTTCGTGCTGTGGGGCAATGAGTCACAGAGCCTCCCCTCCCAGGTTGGGGATGGATTTCACTCCCTTTTGAAGCAGAGGGAAAGATAACATCGATTTTGCAACGGCAGGCGTGGCTGTCTATCCCACCTGCCCCAGGGGTTGTGGCACTGGCTGCTTTTACTTCAGTAAACTGGGGTGGGAGGGGTTGGGGGGAGGCACAAAGGCTGCTGTCCCGAGTAGCCCTGCTCGCTTTCCATGTCACCTCAGGATGTCACCAGGCCTGTGCTCCCAGAAGCTCTGGGAACATGCAAAAGCAAGACTTGGAGGAAAGCTCAGGCAAGAACTACTCTGTGCTTTCTGGGAAACCCCTCGAAGGCCAGAAGACAGCCCAGGGGAAGACTACAGAACAGTGGCAAGAGTTAGCATGTGAGCATGGCTGTGGGAAAGGGACAATGGGAGCTAGAAGCATCATGGGGGAGAGGTGAGAAGAACAGCCGCTGGTCAGAAAGGTATGGAGAGGACTGGTACTATAGGTGAGGGCTGTATTACAGGTTTCAGGGTCTCCCCATCTTAGTTAGAGCTGGCTCCCCGGCCACATAGAATCAGAGAGATCATTGAGTCCAACCCTAGAATTGTTCATGGGAGGAAACGGATACCCAGTAGGGGCAAGTGACTTCCCATTTGAATCCAGGTCTTTCTGGTTCCAAGGTTGACATTCAACCCACTACCACACATGGAAAGAATAAAAGGATGAGGTGGTTTGGGAGTTGAGTAAGTTATAGAAAGCTGGATTTGAATTCTAAGAAGCTGGACTTGAATCCTGACTCTGCCAGGTAATAGCTGTGTGACTTTGGGCGAGTCACTCCTCTGTGCCTCAGTTGCCACCTCTGTAAATTGAGGATAATTAGACTGGATGATCTCTTTTATTCTTTCCAGCTGGAGAGAGCCTTATGTGGCTGAAAGTCCCAGGACTGGGAGCCAGCAAGGTTCTGACATTGAACTCTGGGGACTGAACAGGGGCAGTCCATGACTGCCCAAGGTTGAGGAGGGGATGGAGCAGGTGTGAGAGCTGTGTTTGTAGGCTGGGCTTAAAGAGGAAGCCGCTGTGAGCTGGGCAGAAGGGGACATTGGGGAGCCAGAGACCCCTTGGCTCTTGGTCCTTCCCTCCTTCCCTGGCACTGGGTCCTGTGTCTCCAGGGGAAGAGCAGCTGCCATTGGCCCTAAAGTTTAAGCTGAGAGTTGAGGGTTCTCAAAGTCGTCTGTCCTGCCCTGACCTCCAGCCTCTTTCAGATATCTCCCATGGCATGCCCAGTGGAAAGCTTAAATTTAATTTATGTAAAACTGAACTTATTCTCTCTCTTCCTGACTTCACCCCCCCCATTTGTCTCCCATGATTAAGGGCAGTACCTTCCTCCCAGTCCCCCAGGCTCACAGCCTAGATACTATCTGTAATTCCTCATTGTCTCTCACCTCCCATATTCAATCGATTGCCAAGGACTTTCAATTTTGTGTTGTCAACATCTATCTAATAGGCCCCCTTCTCTCCTTGGACTGCCAACCACTCTGGGACAGGATCCATCACCTTATTATTGCTCAGTAACACCTGACTGTCTGTGAACCCGTTTGAGGTTTCTTTGGCAAAGCCATTTCCTTCAGTCCATTTTAGAGATGAGGAAACTGAGGCAAGCAGGATGAAGTGACTAGCTGTGTGATCCTAGGAAATGTCTGTGGCCAGATTTGAACTTATGAAGAAGAGTTTCCCCAATTCTAAGTCCTGTGCTCTAACCACTGTCTTACCTAGCTGCCCATCACCTTATCGCCTCACATTGGACTCTTGTAACTGCTGCGGAGGGTGGGATCTGCCTGCCTCAGTCTCTCCTCACTCCAATCCATCCTTTATTCAGCCACTAAAGTAAATTTTTTTAAGTGCAGCTCTGATCAAGTCCCCCACTGCTCCACCCCAATCAATAAACTCCAGTGGCTCCCTATTGCTCTAGGATCAAATACAAAATCTTCTGCTGGACATTCAAAGTCCTTCCTCCCTTTCCAGTCTTCTTACACCTTATTCTCCACCATGTCCTCTTTGATCCAGTTACACTGACCTTCTGGTTTCATCTCTCTGCTCTGGGCATTTTCTCTGACTGTCCCCTTCCCCTACCTCCTCCTTCCCCCCTTCATCTCTACTTCCTGGCTTCTACAGGAAGCATTCTGTCCTCCCTCTTAATTCTAGAGCCTTCCCCTCTGTCAATCCTCTCCTGTTTATCCTGTTTATAGCTTGTTTGTTCTATTTGTCTGCTTGTTATCTCTCTTAATAGTTGAGCTCCTTGAAGCTAGGGACTATCTTTTGTCTTTCCAGGGAACATGGTAGGTGCTTAATAAATGTTTATTACTGGTTTCTGAGAAGAGCCCAGAAACAAGGCCTTTAGACACTTTGGTAAAGTCAACTGATCCATCTCTCTTTCTCCCTTCTCCTCTTCCTCCTCCCACTCTCCTCTTCCTCCTCCTCCCATTCTCCTCTTCCTTCCTCTCTTCTCTTTCTCCTCCTCCTTTTCTTTCTCTCTTTCTCCCTTCCTCCTTCCCACCCTTCTTCCCTCCCCCTCTTTTTCCCTCCCTCTCTCTCTCCCTCCCAACCTTTCTCCCTTCTTACTTCCGAGTCTAAGATCATAAATTTAGAACTGGAAGGATTCTAAAAGTTCATCTAGTTCAATTTCATTATTGCCCCAGAGAGGTTAATTTGCCCAAGGTAATGAATGGCTGGGATTGGAACTCAGATCTTCTGACTTTTCCTTCCCAGTAGACTACATAGCTACCCCGAGTCATGCCTAGAGATGAGAGCCCAGCACAGTCGCCCCAACCTTTGAAAATACCAGACACCAGGCTAGTGCCTTCTGTTGAGGAAAAAGGGAAGAGGATTGGGTGGGGCAAGAGCCCACCCAAGCTTGTCATTTGGTAGCTGTTAAGTTTTTATTCTTGCTAAATAGGTGCTAAACTCTGTGGGTTTTACTTGTAGAAAGACTACAAGGATTATTATCACCCTCTAAATTCGGTGCCCCTGGGCCAAAGCCCCAGTTCCTCGGCCTAGTTATGCATCTATATTCCCTGGGCTCCCCCTTGTCTCCCCAGTATACTCATGAACACAGCCTTTTATCTCTGTGTGCACCCAGTGGGTCAGTACTAGGGAAAGGTACTAATGAGAGCAAGAGCATAGATTTAATCCCATGGGTTCTACTTGATTTCATTCCTTTGCACTCTCACCCCACATCCATACCGAGCCCTACTACTTCCCCTGGCTCCTTTTGGAACCCTGGCCCAAATTGTAGACTGAGTCCTGCCCCTGGTCCCAGTGGGAGGCGGGACCTTGCCTGCTGACCCCAGACCTAGCCGGAACTCTAAGTCTGCCTCCAGACTGAGTCTTGAGCCTGGCTCCTGACTCCAGCCCCAGCTTGAACCCCCCAGTGGCCCCTTTTAGGTGAGCTCAGCCAAGGGCCAGGGAGCCCAGGCAGAGGGCCACGTGGCTTGTCAGGTTCAAGGGTGAAGTGAAGGCTCTCCCTGCTGGGAAGGCGCTGGAGGAGTTGCTGCTTGGAAAGCTTTCTGAGTGGCAGTGGCTTAGCCCGGGGCCTCGAGCCAGGGAGGGAGAAGAAGTCAGGGCAGAGGAATAAACAGGAAAGTGGACGTCAGAGGAGAAAATAAAATGCTATTTCAGAAAGGAATTGTCTCCAAATGGGGCCGCACAAATCCCTCTGTTTGTAACCAAAATATTTCTGGCAACAGCCAGCTCAGCCCAGGGCTCCGGGCCTTCTCCTGTCTGTCTGTCTGTCTGTCCTCCCCTCTCAAAGGTCCTGAGCCCCACAGGTTTCCCAGCATTAAGAGGGAACACACTGAAGAACTTCCCAGAAACAAAGGCTTCTAAACTCTGGGAAGGCTCATCCAGAATTCTTTTTCCTTTCTGGGTGTCTGGACTGGGTCAGAGTCTGCCTGGAGGCAGGGGGATGGATCTAGTGGCCCCTGGGGGGTCAGCAAGCCTGAGCCTGATGAATCTGAGCTGGAATGGATCGGGGAGGGCACCAGAGCAACCTCTTCATTTTAGAAGGGAGGAAACAGACTAAGAAAGATGAAGGGACTTTCTCAAGAGTAGTTACTAGTGCCTTTGTTCCTGGAAATTACTTTGCTGTCTACATTGTAACTAATTTGTATTCTCTATTCTGGGGAAATGTGGATTCCAGCCATTAACAGAATAATTGTATCAAGGCAACAAAGCAGATGAAAAAAAAAAGAACCAGAAATTGTGTAACTTAATAACAATCAGCAATGGGGTCTGGGAACCAGAAAAAGCTAAGCCCCTTGAAGGCAGGGACAGCTTCAGCGAAGTCTGCTCCTCAGTACTTAGCACAATCCCTGGCTGTCACACAGTAGGTGCCTAAAATGCTGAATGAAAGAACACATCAGTCAGTAGACAAGTATTTAGTAAGCACCTACTATTTACAGTTAGTGGCCGGGGACACAAAGAAACACAATGATACAAGGAGTTGAAGTTTTAATAGAGCAGACAAGTATAGCTAATAATAATAAAGGATTAATATTGATATGGTTCTTTAAAGTTTGTGAAAGGTTCTATTTTAACACAATTCTCACAACTGAAGGAGGTAAGTGTTCTTATTGGTCCCATTTTACAGATGAAGAAACTGGGGGTCATAAAGGTAGCCTGAGGCAGGATTTGAACTAGGACTTCCTGCCTTGTGTCTAGTTCCCTCTCCACTCTACCACCTATAGAATAAATGCAAAGAGAATAAATACAAAGGAAGAGAAGGGAGTTAGCACTTTCTCTCAGGCTGTCCCCAATTTATCCTGTATTTATCTTATTTGGACATGGTGGGTTGTGTGTAGTCTCCTTAGTTAAGCTTCGAACTCCTTGAGGAGAGGTCTTCCTGTTTGTATACCCAATACACTTAACAAAGTGCCTGGTATTTTGTAAGCACTTAAGTGTTGTTGTCGGGACAACGAGGTGGTGCAGTGGATAGAGCACCAGCCCTGATGTCAAGAGGACCTGAGTTCAAATTTGACCTCAGACACTTAGACACTTCCTAGCTGTGTGACGTTGGGCAAGTCACTTAACCCCAATTGCCTCAGCAAAACAAACAAATAAATAAAGTTGACTAGGAAAGAACATCGACTTTAGAATTAGAGACTCTGGGTTCAAATATTACCTTCTAGGTGGACCAACTGTATGACTTTGGACAAGACACTCCCAGCTTTAAATCTTTGGCTTAAGTAATTAGGATTCAAGCCCAGACTTTGGACTCCCTAATCCAGCATCTCAATGGGGAAGAGAATGATGTCCATAGAGAATTTCTGAAGGGAAACTTTAGGAATGGTCAAATCCAAGGTGACTAAGTAGTGTTGGAGTAATCACTCCCAACAAAGCTTGTATTCTTGTTGTTCTAGACCTAAAGCTCTGTGTATAAAATGTGGGCCACAGAATCCTTGTTCTAAACATGGGCTCTAGAACTATCAATAGCCTTTGAATAAGTCGGCCCATTGCTAGTGTCTGTGTTTAATGAGAAGCATTGTGGTCCAGAACTCCCAGGGCTTCATCTGAAGCCAGAGACTGTGGGTTGGGTTCCTGAATCTGCCACTCCTTATCTTGGACAAATCCTCTCACCAAATTTGGTTTCCGGTTTCACTGAGCTACACAACCTGGACAGTTCCTTCTGCCTTTAAGTCTGTGCTCCCATCTTCCTAATGAATTTCTGGTTTGACACTTGCACTCTGCCCAGTTTGAGATTTAAGTTCCTATAGGCTGGAGATACAGAAATGCTCACATCAGTTGGAATATATTCATTGACTGACTGAGTGGGCCATCCAAGCCTTATTCTGTGTGGTAATTCTTGGGGAGGGGAATTTTTCAGGTGGGGAAAAACCCTGTAAATCCCCTTTTTCTGTCCTAGTCTGTCTGTTGTACTGAGGTCATGCAGAAATCAGTGCTGTGAACCTTCCCCTCCCCAGCTTACTTAAGAGTTACCCCTCCTCCCCAGGGTCTCTTACCTTGACCTAACAGTCAGGATAAGTACCACTGCCTCAGTATTTATTTATCTTAAATTGATAATTAAATTTTTTAATGAACAAAAATCTATTTCCTCCCCCTCCCGCCTGTCCCTCCACAAAGACAAAGAAAACTCATGTCATAAAATGCTTTGTTGGGCAAAACAAATATTCCCATTGGCCACTTCAGAAAAATCCAATATCTGTCTTCTTCTGAACCCAGAGTTCTAACAGAGAGGTGGGAAACATTCATTATGGGTCTTCTGGAAGCATGGCGGGTCACGTTCATGGGAGTTCCTAAGTCTTTCAGGGTTGTTGGTCCTTTCAAATTAATGTTCATTTGCCAATGGACAGAATGAGAGGCAGAGGTCTTTCTGTCTATCTGTGTCTCTGTCTTTCTCCCTCTGTGTCTTTCTATCTCTTTGTCTCTCGATCTCTGTCTCTTTCTGTCTCTGTCCATGTTTTTATCTCTGTCTCTGCTCCCCTTTTGTCTCTTTGTGTCTCTCTTTGTATCTCTCTCTTTTTCTCTGTGTATCAGAGAGACTGTCTCTGTCTGTTTCTTTGTCTCTCTTTCTCTCTCTGTCTCTGTCTCTCTCTTTTTCTATCTCTGTCTCTGTTTCTCCTCTACCACAATGTCTGGTACACAGGAAGTGCGTAACAAACTCTTGTCGGTGGATCCATTGCTTCAGGGGGAGTCAGAAGGACCTGTATCACACTAAGGCAAAGCGAAGTGACTAAATTTTCCCTGCAGGTGATGACTGGATGTTAAGGTGCGAGTCATCTCTGAATCAACCATCTGAGCACAATAAGATCATTGATTGTGAGACCACATGACAGAATCACAGGACCGGGAGGGAGCTTAGATCTACTCATCAAGTCATCCTCATGGCTGAAAAAGAATCACTCTTTTACCCCTGTTACAGGCGGGCGAACCAGCTTTTACATCAAGACCTACATGAAGGGAACATGATAAGTGCTTACTAAATGTTTGTGGACCCATACAAATGGATGCTGGGTAAATTAATTAACAGATGAGAAAAATTGCCATGATCAGAGCTAAGCCCTTGGGGTGGGATGCTAAGTAAATCGTAGGTGGTTCCTTCCTTTAAAAGATCATAATATCAGGGAGATCAGATAGATCACCACTACTTTCTTTCTTTTTTTTTTTTTTTTCTGCTGAGGCAATTGGGGTTAAGTGACTTGCCCAGGGTCACACAGCTAGGAAGTGTTAAGTGTCTGAGACCAGATTTGAACTCAGATCCTCCTGCCTTCAGGGCTGGTACTCTAACCACTGCTCCACCTAGCTGCTCCAATCACCCCTACTTTCTGTGGACATTGGCTATCAATTCTTTCTGTGTTTGTTCTCTTCAATAAATGAGATCTTTAAGGTCTCTTTCAGGTGTAGACCTACTATTCCATGATCTCTACAGACACCCTTCCAGTCTGAAGGATCTCTGAGTCTAAGATTTGAATGCAGAACCCTCGCTGTGGGGGGATCTCTGCCCCAAACAATCTGGGGGCTCCTGCCTAATAGAAGTCTGGTCTTAAGGAGCCCAGTTGGGTTTCAGTCTCAGAGAGGAAAGAGTGGGTTTCCCCTTCCCTCCCCCTTGCCTCAGCCCCTAAGCTTGGCCTCTCTTCCAGGCAGGGGTCTGGGATCTGGGCTGCCTGGGGCCAGGGTCACTTATGGGGGTCAATTCTCAATTCCAGCACTTTCTATTTCTTGACATTTAATGATTCACTTTATGTTGCAATGAACTAGTGGCCCCAGGTGAGAACAGTTAGAAGCCCAGCAGCGCCCTCTTTTGTCCAAAGACAGCATTACTCGGTCCTGCCTCTGCAGACCTAGGAGGGCAAGACCTTGGCCCTTGGGATACCTGGACACCTGGAGAGCCCCAGCTTATCCCATCCCAGCATTCTCTCTGCTTAGGAAGGGAGGGTAACAGCTGGTATTTTACATTGCCTTAAGGTTGACAAAGGCCTAAACAAACACAGCCTTATCTGATCCCCAGGAGCATACTTTGAGGGTGAGGCTATTTTTACTCCTATTTTACAGATGAAGAAATAAAGGTTCAGGGCTGTGAATCAACTGATCCAAGGTTACACTGCTAGTGAAAGTAGGAGGTCAGGTAGGAGGTGTCTCTCCATCCCCCTCTCCTCCATTGTCATCCTGTACTCCCTCCCTCCATCCTTTGATCTCTTTGCTTTTATCCTATTCTGGTATATATGTTTTCCTTTCCTTTATCTGAGAAAGACAGAGAAAGAAAGAGACAGACAGACAGACACAAAGAGAGACAGAAATAGAGAGAGAGAGACAGCTACAGAGAGACAAAGAAAGAGACACACAGAGCCAGAGACAGACAGATAGGCAAACACAGAAAGAGACAGAAATAAAGAGGGGGGAAATAAAGAGAGAGATGAAGAGGGAGAGAGATACACACTTAGAGAGACAGAGACAGAAAGATGAGGAAGAGAAAGAGAGAGACAGAGAGATAGAGAGTTATCAAACTAACTGTCTATATGAAAGGGCAAAAAGAGATGTCATATTTCTGGTTCTGGCCACTTCACTCTGCATCAGTTCATGCAAAATTTTCCCAGATTTCTCCAAGAACTGAGCTCTTTCTTTGACATTTATGGTATTGAGCATACAGAAAGAAAATAAAACATCTTGCTGAAGATTTGACCTGGAAAAAGTTACATGAACTGATGCTGAGCAGCACAAGTAGAACCAGGAATATCTTGTATACAGTAACAGCAAGATTATGCAATGATCAACTATGATAGACTTGGTTCTTCTCAGAGATTCAGTGATCCAAGGTAATTCCTTTTTTTTATTAATACTTTTTATTTGCAAAACATATGTATGGGTAATTCCTCAACATTAGCCCTTACAAAGCTTTCTGTTACAAATTTTTCCCCCCTACTCCCCACCCCTCCCCTAGATGGCAGGATATCCACTACATGTTAATTATGTTAGAATACTTAAGAAATCGAATATATGTATAGTTATTTCCACACATCATTTTTTGTTCAGGAGAAATTGTATCTACAAGAAAGAATAATCCGATAAAGGCAACACAGTGCAAGCAAACATCAATAGAGAGCATGAAAATGTTATGTTGTGGTCCACATTTCACATCCCTCTCTCTGGGTGCATATGGCCTTCTTCACTGAACAATTGTAATTGATCCAAGGTAATTCCAATAAACTGAACAGAAACGCCATCAACATCCAGAGAACTAAGGAACTGAACATGCTATGTTCACCTTTTTTTTTCTTTTTCTTCTGGTTCTTTCCCTCTCATGGTTTTTCCTTTTTCTTCTGATTTTTCTCTCCCAAAATGAGTCATAAAGAAATGTATCTTTAAAAAATTAATATACACGAATAACCAGAAAAAAACAATAAAAAAGCCTGTGTAAAGATTTGAGTAGGAAATAGAGACTGGGTTGTACATGAAACTAGAAAGAGAAAACTTTCATTTTATGAGGAGTCACAACATTAAGCTCAACTCTATACTTCTTTAACTCTTTAACAGCAGCCTTTTCCCCTCTTTCTCCCACACTCTCTTCTTCCCCACCAAACCTTCTTCCAGTCCCCCTTCAAGTGTTGTCCTTCCCTATTAGAATGTAAACTCCTCAAGGGCAGGGATTATTTGGCTTTTTTATGTCATCCAAACCTCAAAGCCCATTCTTATAAGACTCTCCTTATTGCTGGAGATCAATACCTCGCACCCATATGAAGAATGGGAGGAAGTTGGCCAGAGCAGGAAGGAAGAGAGATCTGGTCTCTTCAGTAGTTTTGAGAGAGAAGATAGACTTCTCTTCAGGTTACTAAAGGAAGGAAGATCTTGGGAAGAAGCCAACAGGGAGAATTTCTGTCCTGTCTCTATTCCCAGAATATACACTAGAGACTTTGGGGAATTGGATGAGACCTGGGATTGTCCCTCTTGGTTGAACTAGATCACTTCACTTCCAATAGGAGAGCTCCTTCACCGTGTATTGTCTAGTACATATTCCCATAAGTATACTTTCTTTAATTTCTGTGTTGCTATCAGCTTGGGTAAATGGATTTCTTTGCTATTTGCTCCACATGTTCATTGTGGAACTGCTATTTGTTGTGAAAGAAGCTAAATCTTGGGGATATAGCTTGGGACCCTCCTTCCCCATTAAGGACTGGTGATTAGGAGTATGGCTTGACCCTAAAAAATTATCTTCCATATTTAAGGGAGCAGATTGATGTAACTCTAGTCTAGTTTCCCTTCTCTTTGAAGAGAATAGAGTGGCCAGACACTTTCCCAGTCTCTTGCTTCCTCTTCTGGAAGAAATAAACAGCTTCCTTGGAGGAGAGTGATGGGAAGAAACAGTAGAGATGTCCCCTCTTGCCTCCCTGTGAGCCAAACATGACACCTCCTGCTGTGTTTGCATTCCCATTCCCAAGTGTCGGATCAAATAATAGTCAGTCCTTAAAAATCCTTTACCTATAGATGAAAATCTGAGAGATCTGCTGCCTTCCAAGTCCCTTCTGTGCAGAAAGAAAAAAAGATGGAGGCCGGAGTACGTCAAGAGCTGGGGCTGAGCTCAGAGGAAGGCCTAGTGTGGAGGCCCCTCTCTAAGTCTTGGAGCATTTTGTGGCTCTCAGTGGAAGGCTTTCTATTGGCAGGCTCCGTCTCACTCTCCCAGCATGACTGGTCCCCTTCCTTTTCCAATCTCCTCTCATTCACTCTAATGGAAGGGACCTGAGACACTGATAACCCCAAACAGCACTTAATCCAATCATTGCTCTGAGCTGTGGAATTTATCACATATGCGTGTATATATATTTTCTTTTTGTTTAACATTTTCCTTCCTTATTAGGCATTATTATAGTTTCCATGAGTTGAAATTAGAAAGAGTTTATCTTTCTTGGGTTCATTATGCTGAATAGTCAGGAAAGGGATCCAGAATTAAGAATGTGCCACAGATAATCCACCATGTAGCTAATTAGATAAGTGCTTAATGAATGCTCTAGATTTCTCCCCCTCCCTTCCTCCCTCTGTCTCTGTTTTTCTGCCTCTATGTATCTCTGCCCCTCTATCTCTGTCTCTCTGTATGTCTTTCTATCTCTGTCTCTATCTTTGTTTCCCTGTCTTTATCGCTATCTCTGTCTCTGTCTCTATATCTCTTTGTCTATCTCTCTCTGCCTCTATCTCTATCTTTGTCTCTCTATCTATCTATATATCTCTGTCTCTATCTTTGTCTATCTCTCTCTGTCTCGGTCTATATCTCTGTCTCTCTCTCTCTGTCTGTCTCTATCTCTCTGTCTCTCTTTGTCTTCCTGTCTGTTTATATCTTTGTCTCTGTCTCTGTCTATCTTTGTCTCTGGCTCTCTCTCTCTGTCTCTTTCTCTCTGTCTCTTTCTCTATCTTTGTCTCTCTGTCTATATCTTTGTCTCTTTGTTTATCTCTCTCTGTCTCCGTCTATCTCTCTGTCTCTATCTCTCTGTATGTCTATCTGTCTCTCTTTGTCTCCTTGTCTGTCTATATCTCTGTTTCTGTCTCTGTCTGCCTCTATCTTTGTCTCTTTGTTTATCTCTCTGTCTCTGTCTATCTCTCTGTCTCTTTCTCTCTGTTTATCTCTTTGTCTCTGTCTCTGTCTCTCTTTGACTGAATTATTCCACACAATAAGTGCCATAGCATCAAGATCTTGGACCATTCACTCACCAAGCATTTATCAAACCCTGACTGCTTGTCATGCACTGTGCCAGGCACTAGAGACACAAAGGTAAAAAACAGCTAGCCAGTCCCTGCCTTCAAGGAGTTTCTATTTAATTGAAAGGAAGTGATATATTTTCAGATAATGAAGACCAAGTAAGTATATACACTGTAAATGTAAAGTAATTGGGGGTCTAGAGAGAAGCTACTGGCAGCTTGCTGGGGAAGAGGGGATCAGGAAAGGCCCGGTGTAGGGGGCAGCATGGAAGCTGAGCCTTGAATGATGAAGCTATGGAGTTGGGGGGGAGGAGGTACTCTCTCAACCCAGGTAGTGCTGTTAATCTCTCCTTTCTGGGTCTAGGGTGGACACACAGGGCTTCCTTTCTTTCCCAGGATCCCCAAGGTCTCCAGGGAGTTCTGAATTTTCCTCTTTGGCTTTGTGAGACTTGTCCTGGTCAGGCAAGATGAAAAGCAGCTCTGGTGGGCCCCAAAAGCCCCCCTCTCTTATTCTCTGGAGCAGGAGGATGTTACCAATTTTTCTGTTTACATGCATCTGTTCTGCCTCATTTCCCTGACAAAAGGCAAAGCGGATTTGATGGGTCAGGAGTTGTACAGAGAGGCGGCTGCCAGCCCACCAGCCCGCCAGTCCGCCAGCCCGCCAGCCCTGGATTAGCAGGGGTGCGGCCTTGCATGCTCTGGGCAGAGGACAGTGAGTCATGAGTTTGGACTGGACAGTACGAGGGAGCCAGGCCCGAATGGACTCCCTTGGGAAAGGGCGGTTCTGGAGGATGAGGAAGGAGAACTTCTCCAGCTAAACTTGGGGGGCTGGGGCTGCTTATATCCTTTGTCAAGGGGTTTAAGAAGGGAGTGTGAAGGTGGGAGACCTTAGCAGGTTTGGGGTTGGACAAGGCCCATCGTATGGTTCAGGTACTATCCCAGGGTCCGGGGATGCTAGTGCCCTCAAGGCACTTCCATTCTCCTGGGCCTAGGGGGTGAGAGTAAATACAAGATACATAAATGTAATAAAATTTTGGACTCCCTCTCCCAGCAAAGCCAGAGATTCATCATCCCTCAGAATTGTAGCAGTATCCCCCAGTGGTTTGGGCCACTTTTTCAATGGCTATCATCTCGAGCCCCCATTCCAGTGTTCTCTCCACAACTAGCCATCAATATATTAGTCTTCAGTTCCATTTAACCAATTCTCATCAATTAGATTTTCCACAAGGATATTTATTGAGGACTTATTGCAAGAACAAAAGTTCAAGCACACTCTTACCTCTACCATGTTTATTTCTAGGGAGAGTGGGCTCAAACTTAGTACAGTTTTTCCGTAGTATTTGACTTAATGGATTCACCATCTCTGTCAGACTGGGTCAGGAAGGCTGACCGAGATTCGTTGTCTGACTCTCAGCATGGACCCAGCTTCCAGACTTCTGGGATTCCCTCTTTTCCTCAGGCCTCCTTCATGTAAAATTGGATAGAGCAAACACACAAAAAGGAAAGAGCAGAGGACCATATTCATGATGGAAAGTTGGCTTTGGAGGGAGACTTCCCCTCATCCGGAGGCTGACAGCATGGCTCTCTCCTTGGGTATGTCCAGAGAGAAAAAGAACAACAGCAAGCCCCTCTCTGTTCTCTCTGGTTACTGCCTTGTGAATGGACCCCAGTTCTGGCTATGTGCCAGTTGGTAGCCCATTTCTGCATGTGGTCTAAATAGGGGAGTAAGAGGCTCCATCATAGTTCATCACGCCTCTTCCACTTGGGTATTATCCTTGGTTAAAAACAAAATAAACTAAATGCAAGGTAATTGGTTGGAGATAGGGGAAGGGGGACACTGGAGACATTAGGGAGGCTTCTTGTTGGAGGTGGAACTCGAAGTTTAAGTTCCATAAATCACAGGATGGCAGATTGAAACCTGAAGGGGACCTTAGAAGTCATTGAGTCTCATTTTATAGATAGGGAGTTTTTGTTTTGTTTTTGTTTTTGTTTTTCACTGAGGCAATTGGGGTTAAATGACTTGCCCAGGGTCACACAGCCAGGACGTGTTAAGTGTCTGAGATCAGATTTGAACTCAGGTCCTCCTGACTTCAGGGCTGATGCTCTATCTACTGTGTCACCTAGCTGCCCTGATAGCGAGTTTTATAGAGAGTTTAAATGTTTTTTTCTAGATTCACGATTAGTAAGTACCTGAGGTAGGATTTGAACTCACATGTTCTCAGCTTCTGGGCCAGTTCTCTATTCAGTTAAACCACTCTGCCAGTGGCTTTGAGAGGAAGATGAGTAAGGTGAATAAAGTTGGAGGCAGGAAGACCCAAGTTCAAATCCTCATCAGACCCTTAATGGCTGTGAGACTGTAGGTGAGTCACTTAACTCCTCTGTACCTCAATTTCCTCATTTGTAATGAGGAGGCTAGATTTTGGTGGTCTTCAAGATCCCTTCCAGCTTTTAGCTCTGGGATTGTTAGGGTGGGATCATGGCAGGCAATCCAGGAGGCAGCACTCCAGCTCCATTTTTCCCTCCTTCCTGACTTGGGTCTTTGGAGACATGTGTTAACCACGCTAGGACTGGAGCATCCTGCTGCCGGCAAAGCCTCCTTGCCTCTTCTTCCCTGCCAGACTTCAGCTACAACACTTAGAAAGGTAGGAATGTCCCTTTTTTTCTGAGACAATTCGGGTTAAGTGACTTGCCCAGGGTCACACAGCTAGGGAATGTTAAATGTCTGAGGCCAAATTTGAACTCAGTCCTCCTGACTTCCGGCTTGGTGCTCTATCCACTGTTCCACCTACTTGCCTGAATGTCCCTTTTTCTTAAAAACTCCTGAGTGATTTTTATAGAGGTGGGGACCATGGCGGGAGGGACTTAGCAGGGGGCAGACTCAGCCGGTGGCATGCTTATATTTGGCAAACTGCCTTTTTGTCTCTTTTTAAATTTTATTTTTTGTTATGAGGAATATTAGGTAGGGACCGGGAGAAAGAGTTACTTAGAAATTAAGAGTTGAAAAAGCAAAAGTTGGGAAAACTAGGTGGCCCAGTGAATAAAGTGCCAGTCTTAGAGTTAGGAGGAGTATTCAAGTCTGGTCTCAGGTACTTCCCAGCTGTGTGACCTTAGGCCAGCCACTTAACCCTGTTTGCCTCAGTTTCCTTATCTGTAAAATGAGTTGGAAAAGGAAATGGCAAACCACTTCAAGGCCTCTGCCAAGAAAACCCCAAATAGGGTCACAAAGATTTGGATACAACTTTGTTGATACTAAACAACAAAAATAAAAATTGTCAATAAAAAGATATTTTTTAAGTCACCTAAAAAAAAATCTGAGCAAGATGATGTCATGTACTTTGCTCCTCTGCTTTCTCTCTCTTTGCCCTCTGAATGGACCCTGTTATCTCCCTCAGAGATCCCCTATTATAGCCTCAGACTATTTCTTCCCCAGCCTGTCCCCTGTGAAGGAGGATAGAGTGCCCTGCTCTGGAATCAGGAGGACCAGAGTTAGAATTCAGCAATGGCAGAAGCCAGGCTTGAGGTCAGAGGGAGAGGACAGTCAGAGAGCTCCAGGATGTCCTTGTTCCTGAGAGACAGGGCTCCCTACCCCTGCCTTTGCTGCCCCCCCCCCTGCACCTGGCTCAGGCAAAGCTCTGAGCCCTTTCCAAGCAGTCAACTCCCCCTGATGGAGTCTCCCTCTTAAAGGCCCAGGTCTGTCCTCCAGATGCCCCCTCCCCATCCCCAGTGTCTGTGACCATAATCCTTTCTTCTTCGGATTTCTGAGTCCTTGACCACTGCTTGATCCAACTCACTTCCCAAGTATCTTTATCCTTTCCTATTATTAGACTATAATCTCTTGCAGAGCAAGGCCCGTGTCTTCACTGGGTCAGAGTATCGTGCATTTATCAGTAGAAGGGGACAAACTCCTTGCCTTTGACAGATGAGGAAACTGAGGTCCACAAAGGTCGGCTCAGCGGTCTAATTCCATAGAGCTTAGCACCATGACTGCCTTGTACACTGGAGGCCCTTAATTCATGTGTCATCAGTTACTTAATCAATCCTCCATCCTCCCATGTTCCCACTGGACATCCCTCTCCTTCTCCCTCATTTCCCCCTGGGGTTTGGAATTCCTTGGAGGAGGAGACCCCAGGAGGGTCCCAGCCTGGGCTGAGAAGGGCCATAAGGATAGAGAAGATCAGAATATAGGCCGTGGGACCGGCCGTTCCCCACTGCTCAGGCCACATCTGTCTGGCCAGGAGGCTCCAAGGGTCAGGGATGAGGTAGGGGCAGGGAGACGGTCAGAGAGCCTGACTTTGATCTCCACTGGTCCCTCCCAAGGCTCTGGAACCGAAGGAGACAAAAATAAACAGCCTGTCAGGCCCTGCATGAGACAGCGGACTCCTCACGCACGGTGGGTGGAGGCCAGAGGCCTTCTCCAGACCTTTGATGTGCAAGCGTGAGTGTGTTTGGACATATGTGTCATCGACAGGCCTGAGCTCCGGGGCCCGGCTCCTTGATTAAGTGACGGTCCTGTTGGTTCTGACAAGAACGGACAGATCCCCATAAGGCGTGCGATGTCATGACTGGAAGCTACATGAGGGCAGGGATCGTCCCTCATTTCATCACCAATCAGCCTTGGACTTTGAGTCAGGAGAAGGAACTGCCTTGCCCAGTGACCCTCAGTGAAACATTTCTCTGTGTCTCCGTGCCTCAGTTTCTTTATTTGTAAAATGATGGGATTAGACTTGATGTACTTTTTGTTTTCTTACTCATTTACTTTCTTTTTTTTGATTTAATTTCTCTTATGCAGTAAGAGAATGTATAAATATGTTTATATATATATTGGATTTAACATATATTTTGACATATTTAACATATATTGGATTGCTTGCCATCTAGGAGAGGGGTGAGAGGAAGGAGGAGAAAATCTGAAACAAAGGGTCAAAGTTGAAAAAAATTATCCTTGCATATGCTTTGAAAATAAAAAGCTTTAGGAAAAAAATAGACTTAATGCACTGTTGTCTAAGCATGGATTCAGCCTCTGCTCAGTCTTGGGGACACAGAACAGACCCCGTCCCTGTCTCCCAAGAGCTTTAATGCTAACAGGGGAGACAGTGGGAACTTATATAAAGAGATGTACGATTGATGTTGTTATTTAGTCATTTCAATCTTTCCGTCTCTTCATGAGCCATTTGGAGGTCTCTTGACAGAGATACTGGACTGGTTCACCATTTCCTTCTCCAGCTCATTTTACAGATGAGGAAACTGAGGTAAACAGGGTGAAGTGACTTGCTCAGGGTCACCCAGCTAGGAAGTGTCTGAGGCTGCATTTGAATTCAGGTCTTCCTGACTCCTTTATGCTCTAGGAAATGCAGAGGAGGAGGTTTTGGAAGGGCCTGGAGGAAAGCCTGTACTTGTAACGCTTGAGTTGTTTTGTCTAAGCTTTGTATCCTCCTAAGAGCTAAATGAGGATCGTGACTTTATGCTAGTATTTTTTGCCAAGCAATTGAGTTAAGGGACTTACTTGGGGTCACACGGCTAGTAGTCCCCAAACTGCCTCTTACGTTTCACACCTTATGTGGATTTGTCCGCTCTTGTCAGTCCCGACATGACCGTGAGAAGCTTGCTCACGGGACAACGTCAAGCTAGGACCCTGAGCACTTACGGGGTCCGCTCAGTTTCCTCACCTGCCAACTGAGGGAGTGGACCAGATGGCCTCCAGACTCTGATTCATCGATGTATATTGAGTCAGATTGAATCGATTTAGAGACTCACTGACTACATTCTTCCCACTGAGATGGGCCCATGACTAGAATCCCAGCCCTAATTAACCACCCACTGAACCCTGGGTAACTTTTATAAAGGGATATTTACTTCAAAGAGCAAGAACAAAGTACCGTACAAACATTTCTCTCCATCTGACTGGGGCATAGTCTACTTTATACCGCCTCGGGCTCAGGGGAAATCAGTTTAGAACTTAGCTCCGTTTCTCCATCCCAATGGTCCTACCAAATTCACATGCACTCCAGATGTGCATGACTGTTGGATAAATTCTTCCTCCTTGCAGCAGTCCTGAAGGTCATTCCCAAAGGTCAATCCTGGCTCCTTGGGGAATCAAAGCCTAGCCTGGAGTCCAGCTCCCAGATTCCTGGAGTGCACTCTCCTCATGGTTTAAAATGTCCTTCATTTAGAATGTAAAAAAAAAATGAATGAAAAGTCCAGAGGCCCCTTCTTTTTATTCATGTATTTTTGAGTTAATTTTTGAATTAAGTCACTTACTAGCATTAAGTATTAAGTGTCTGAGGGCAGATTTGAACTCAGTTCTTCCTGATTCCAGGACCAGGGCTCTATCCACTGTACCACCTAGCTTCCTATTTCTTAGGATCCATATATGGTCTTTTACCGGATGTCACAAAAGAGTCACTGAATTCTCTCATGTGAACATAAAAAAAGGAAAAGTTGACAAGCTTTTTTGAGTACCTCCAAATTTCCCCTTTATCCCAGTTTCAGGAGGTCTGAGGCCCTATTTTTTATGCATTATCACCATTGTCCCATGAGCAAGCTTCTCAAAGTCTCCATGTGGAGAGATTGTGTTACTCCTGTAAATGGAGGGAGTCTTTGCAGAGTTCCATATTCCAATGACAAAAAGAACTAAATGCATATAAGAGATATACAGATTAGATAAAAATTAATCTTTGAGGAAAAGCATTGGTCAGCAAAATTTGCATGCATAATCCTAGCCAACAAGCATTAATTAAGTTCTAACAGTTGTAAAGATATGAAGTTGTTCTTGTTTTTGTTTTTCAAATGAAATGGTTCTTGCCTTCAGGAAATTCACGTACTGCTAGAAGGAACTAAGACTGGCCAGTTACGGAGTCAACTTTGGAGTGGTTAAATAAAGATAGACACACTAATATGTGGTTAATGGAGCTGAAAATTAGTCTAACCATCCTGGAAAGTCATTTTGGAATTATGTTTTTTAAAAAAGTCACTAGGATGTCCATGCCCTTTAATCCAGACCCAAAGGACGTCAAAGTCAGAAGCAGGGGGCAAGGCTTTAAGAAGGGTATTAAGAAGCTGGACAGTATACAGAGAGAGGTGACTAGAAGGGCTTTGGATGGTGAAGGTTATGGGATGATCAGTTGAAGGAACCGGTGATTATTAGCCTGGAGAAGAGAAGACCAGCAGAGATGGGAGTGGTAGTGGGCTCAGTTGGCTGGTCAAGATTGATATCTTCAAGGATTTGAAGAGCTGATATGTGGAAGAAGAATCCTCGAGGAGGACAGAACCAGAAGCAATGGGTTGAAGCTAGAGAGAGACAGATGTGGGCAGGAAAAGCCTTCTAAGAGAGCTACCCCAAGTTGGAAGAAGCATTCAACATAAAATGGGTCCTTCCTCACTAGAAGAGATTGGATGGCCAATTGTCAATTGGTTGTAGAGGGAAGTTTTAGTCTGCTATGAATTGGAGAAGATAGCCTCTGAGGACTCTTCTAATATTGACCTTCTTTGATTGCAATTAAACCAGTTCATTTGTATTTGATATTTGAAAGATCATGGAAAACAGGAGAAGCGCCTCGAGGAGAAGGGCAAAATATGTCCCGATTTCCCAAAAAAGGGAAGACAATAGAGTAGCAACAATAGGCCAATGAGTTTGGCTTGGATTCTTGGAAAAATTCACATTAAGAACATAAAAGAGATGACTGGCAACCATCTAGAAAAGGGAATAGGAATTGCTAAGAGCCAGCAGGGCTCCATCAAGAACAAGTCACACGAGACTAAATGCAATGACTTTTTGGAAAGGATTGCTAAATTAGTAGATGAGGGTAACGTTGTGGATATAAATTGTCTAGATTTTCGTCAATATTTTGATAAAGTATTTCATTCTATCCTTGTGGAGAAGGAGAGATATCGATTAGGCAATAATATAATGGTTTCCAGAGTTCATGGAAGACTAGGTTTCAGAGCATGATTGTTAATGCTTTAATGTTAATATGGAAGAAAGTCTCCAGTAGTGTCCCAGGGATCTGGGCTTGGTATTGTTCTATTTAACATTGTTGTTATACTTTGGTTGGGCACCTAAATGGTGGATAGAGTGCCTGGCTTGGAGTCAGGAATACCCAGGTTCAAATTTGGCCTCAGACACTTACTGTGTCTGGGCAAGTCCCTTAACCCTGTTTGTCTTAGTTCATCATCTATAAAATGATCTGGAGAATGAAACGGCAAATCACTCCAGTATCTTTGCCAAAAAAATCCCTAATGAAGGATTCAACAACAACAAAGTACATTGATTTAATAAAGATATTGATAACCTGGAGAGACAAAGCTAAATCAATAAAGATATTGGTAACTAGGATGGCTAAGAGTTCGAGTTAATGTCAAATGAGGATTGACTGAAAAAAGTGGGGATGTTTAATCTAGAGAAGATCCAAGGGGGACATGTTGGTTGCATTGAAGAAGGGAATTCTTTTTGGCGAAGGGTTGGACGAAATGGTTATTGAGGTCCCTCCCATCTCTGAAATTCTGTTATTCAGTCTATTTGAAAGTTTTTGGAGGAGGATTCTGGGAAGATGGCAGAGTAAATTGGTAAATTTTAGCTCTCCCCCACAAATAGAACAAATTTGCGCCTCAGGACAAACATAGAGTGGTGAAAAATCAAGAAGACTTGGGGCAGAACAGGGGTCCTCCAGATACAACTTGAGAAGATCTGAAAAAAGACCCCGGGGAAAGAATTAACCTGTCTGAAGTGCAGAACCTGTTAGCGCCACAGAAACTCTCAGGCTAGCTAAGTGTGGCTGCAGCCTCAGAAGGAACCACAGAAACTTTCGCCTCCTAGATAGTATGTAGAGTTGAGGTTTGAGTCCTTGAGGACTGACTGAGTGAACCTTGGCTGACTGGGAACCCCAGGCCCCAGCCCAACTGTAGTGCAGGGACACTGCCCTGGGTGAGAAGGAACCAGTGCAGAAGAAGCAGGGCAGAGATGCTGCTGGCCATGGGCATTTGCAGGAGGAGGGAGCTCTTGGTTTGGGCTTCCTGGTCAGAGTAGATAGCTGAAGGAAAGCTTAAGGCACTCCCCTACACACACACACACACATACACACACACACACACACACACACACACACACACACATGATTAGAGGTGCTTACACTAATACCTTTTATTAAAAGTTAAATGAAACTGCAAAGAAGAAAGAATCCCACCTTGAAACATATTATGGGAACAGGCAAAACCAAGATTCTTCTTCAGAGGAGGACATTTTAGTAAAAAAAAAAAAGCTTCTACCCCAAAGAGTAACAATGTGAAATGGCTCCCTGCTTAGAAAGAAGTTATGTAAGAACTCAAAAAAAAAGATTCAGAAATCAAAGTAGAGACATTGAAGAAAAACTAAAGAAAAAATTTAAAACCATCCAAGAAAAATAAGATTATGAAAAAAGTCAAGCAATTAGAAAAGGAGATACAGAGTCTCAAAGATGAAAATAACTCTAAAAATTAGAATTGGGAAAGAGGAAGCCAGTGAAGCTTTGAGAGATCAAGAAATAACAAAGCAGATTATAAAGAATGAGAAAATAGAATAGAATGTGAAGCATCTCATGAGAAAAACAACAGATCTGGAGAACAGATCAAGAGAAAATATAAGAATAATTGGACTTCCAGAAAGTTGTGACCAAAAAGAGAACTTTGAAGCAATAATATAGAAAATGATTCTGGAAAATTGTCCTGGAGTGACAAAACATGAAGGAAAAGTAAGTAGAAATAGAAAAAATTCCACCAATCACCATCTCAAAAGATCCTTTGTGGAAAACACATAGGAATATTATTGCCAAATTTTGAAACCCCCAGATCAAAGAGAAAATTTTGCAAGAAACAAGAAAAAAACAGTTCAAATATGCTGGAGTACAATAAGAATTGTACAAAACTTATTAGCAGCTACAAGAATAGACCACATGTCTTGGAATCATATTTACAGGCAAGAAAAGAACTAGGCCTGCAGCCAAAAATATCATATCCAGCAAAATTATCTATAATTTTCAATGAGAAAAAACAGGCATTTAACAAACTTGCAGATTTTCAGGACTTTCTGTCAATCAAACTGGGACACTAATACATTGTTGGTGGAACTGTGAACGGATCCAACCATTTTGGAGAGCAATTTGGAACTATGCTTGAAAAGTTATCAAACTGTGCATACCCTTTGACCCAGCAGTGTTTCTATTGGGCCTATATCCTAAAGAGATCTTAAAGGAGGAAAAGGACCCCACATGTGCAAGCATGCTTGTGGCAGCTCTTTTTGTAGTGGCTAGAAACTGGAAACTGAGTGGATGCCCATCAATTGGAGAATGGCTGAATAAGTTGTGGTATCTTAATGTTATGGAATATTATTGTTTTATAAGAAATGACCAGCAGGAGGATTTCAGAAAGGTCTGGAGAGACTGGGTGGGGGGAAGGAATAGTAAGCCAAGTTATGGAGCAGAACTTAATGAAAGGGCAGGGAAAGGAAAGACATGTGTGTATGTGGGTATGTGTGTGTGAGTGTGTGTATGTGTGTGTATATATATATATATATATATATAATATATATATACCCTTACATATGTATACATAAATATATCCTTCCTTAATTGTAGCTTGCTTGAGGGGGGGATGAAAGGGAGATAAGTGTTTGTCTATGTGTGTGTGTATATATGTGTATGTATGTATCTACATATGTGTATATAAATATATCCTTTCTTAACTACAGCCTGCTTGGGAGTATTGGGGGGGGGGATGAAAGGGGAAAAAAGAATAAAGTAAAAAAGGTGTCCAGAAGAGAACAAAAGAACAATTTACAAGGACGTAAAGAAAAGACGGACATTCATGAATATAATTTATTCTACTGATATTTATACTTTCTTAAATTGGTATTTGTTGTTATATATTTTGAATCCCCCCCCGATGTTCGACTGGGCACCTGATAATATTCTCTTTTCTTTTGTTTCATTTTGTTTTATATTGCTTTTCTTTTTTTTTTCTTTTTTCTTATTCTGTTTCTTCAAATAAAATAAATTTTGGGGAAAAAAGAGAAAGTTTTCTCTAAGTTATGTTTTTCTTCACCAAGCCCTCTAAGCATTAGGAAGAGATAACATCCTCCCCATCCACTCCAACTAGGCTGAAAAAGAGCAGAGCTCCACTACCCCTCCTGATCCCCTGTTGCTTGCCAAGGTCCCTGCCTAGGACGCAAGAGTCACATGTGACAACTCTTTGGAAAAACCTCCGTCAGGCCTGCATAGGATTTCATGAGAGTAGAGTGGGAAATGCCCTCTGAGACTATAACCAATTCTGGGAATAATGCTATTTGGGTAACTTTCAGAGGAAAAAGAGAACAAATAACAATGTGGTATGAGGGTCTAGGATTATAGCTTCAGAACCTGGAAGGATCTGAAAGAGAGAGTATTCTGACTTTAAATCTGGGACTCTCTCCACCATCCCACTCATCCTGAAATGAACCACTCACACTGTCTTTCTCCTCAACTTTGGGGTGAAGGGAATAGGGCAGTTCTTGGGAGCCAAACTGGTGTTGAATGGGTGCTTCCTGCCCAGGGGAGCAATGGGCCCCCTCAGGCTTCCAAGGGAATGTGAATCCTTGAGTGAACCCTTTGCTCTAAGGTCCTTGGACGTAGGGATAAACTAAAGATGATCTAGGCTGTGAAGGCCTTTCATTTTCCCCTGGCTCCAGTTTCACCTTTATCACTCTCGGATCTTTGGGTAATTAGGACAGGACAAGATGTTCCCATTCTTTCTGCCATAAAGGACAGATGGGTGTTTAATTAAACCTATAATCCCCACAACTCTTGCTTCAAAGCGAGTCTCTCTGAAGACAGCTTCAAGGGAAGGAATCTGCTGTAGTTCAGGGCTCAGTTACTGGACTGGGCAAAGAACTGGACTTGGGCTGTTGAATTCTATTCATTCCAGGGGAGCTTCAGAAAGCCCAGGGCAAGAGAGTGTGACTTCCCTCACATACCTCTGCATGTCAGATTGTGGCCTTGTGGGGCTGATGGTGGCTTTTGACATTGGCGCCATTGGTCTTGGAATAGCTGGGTTTGGTGTTGGTGCTACTGTGGCTATTCCTTTTAAAAAAATTAATTATTTCATTTTATTTTTATTTTCAATTTCCAAATACATGTAAAGATAGTTTTCAGCATTCATCTTTGTACAGCTCTGTGTCCTAAATTTTTCTCTTCCCTCCCTTACCTTTCCCCTTCTCAAGACAGCAAGCAATCTGATATAGGTTAAACACGTGCAATTCTTTTAAACATATTTTCATATTTGTCATGTCATGCAAGAAAAATCAGACCAAAAGGGAAAAAAACAAACAAAAAAGAGTGAAAATACCATGCTTTGATCCACGCTGAGTCTCACAGTTCTCTCTCTGGATGCAGATGGCATTTTCCATCCCAAGTCTATTGGAATTGCCTTGAAGGGGCAGCTAAATGGCACAGTGGATAAAACACCAATCCTGGAGTAAGGAGGACCTGAGTTAAATTCAGCCTCAGACATTTAACACTTACTAGTTGTGTGATCCCAGGCAAATCATTTAACCCCAATTGTTTCACAAGAAAGGAAGGAAGGAAGGAGGAAGGAAGGAAGGAAGGAAGGAAGGAAGGAAGGAAGGAAGGAAGG
>JAJPUD010000624.1:569425-581188 GCA_023553655.1 Myrmecobius fasciatus | reverse complement strand
AGGAAGGAAGGAAGGAAGGAAGGAAGGAAGGAAGGAAGGAAGGAAGGAAGGAAGGAAGGAAGGAAGAAGGAAGGAAGGAAGGAAGGAAGAAGGAAGGAAGAAGGAAGGACGGAAGGAAGGAAGGAAAGAAGGAAGGAAGGAAGGAAAGAAAGAAAGAGAAAAGAAAGAAAAGAAAAGAAAGAAAGAAGGAATTACTTGGAATCATTGCATTTCTGGGAAGAGCCAAATCCATCACAGTTGATCATCACATAATCTTCTTTTTACTGTGTACAATGTTCTCTTGGTTCTGCTCTACTATGGCTACTCCTTGTTGACTTTGGTATAGAATGTAAGCTTCTCGAGGGCATGGATCATGCTTTGCCTTTCCTTGTTTAACACAGTGCCTGGCACATGGTAGGCATTTAATAATTGTTTAACTTATTGACTGACTGGTCTTGGTGCCTATTTATCAAGGGGTGATTCTAGAGAGATTTCTCAAGTGGATATTCATATTAAGGGGATAGATGCAGTGGGGGATCAGATTAGATAACCTCTCAGTTTCTTTCTGATGCAGTAGGGGAGAAAGGTGAAGATAAAGGAAGGAAACTGAGGAAGAAGCAACTGAAGAGGGGTGAGTATATGTATAACTTATATCAGATTGCTGTGTAAATAAAATACTATTTACAAAAAAAGAGGGGTGAGTAGATGGAGGCAATTGACCTATTTATTTCTCTTCTTCATTCCTCCCCCCTCCAACTTAAAAGAATTTTATTTTTCCAATTATGTGTAAGGCTAATTTTCAACATTCATCTTTGTAAGATTTCCGAGCTCCAATTTTTCTCCTTCCCCCCTTTTCCTCCCTTCTCCTCAAAACAGCAAGCAATCTGCTATAAGTTATACATATACAATCATTTTAAACACATTTCCATGTTAATCATATTGTGAAAGGAAAATGCGAACAAAAAGGAAAAACTTTAAGAAAGAAATAACAAAAGAAAAAAAAGTGAAAATAGTATACTTCAATCTTCATCCGTCTCCATAGTTTTTTCTCTGGATGGGAATGGCATTTTATCCCAAGTCTTTGGAATTATCTTGGATCAGTGTATTGCTGAGAAGAGCTAAGTCTATCATAGTTGATTATCACATAATGTTGCTGTCGCTGTATACAATGTTTGCCTGGTTCTGCTCACGTCACTCAGTATCAGTTCATATAAATTTTTTCCAGGTTTTTCTGAAATTGCCCTACCCATCATTTCTTACAGAACAATAATATTCCATTACAAGGGAATGAATGCTTCCCAAAATGCAGTTAGGCATAAGGAAGGGCTTCCTTTGGACCACTGGGGCTGTTCAGACGCCATGCTTAAATGATGAGACGTGAGGGAGAAGATGGCTCCTTTGGGTACCTAGCTGCCTGGAAGGATGGGAGTGAAACAGACATTTGGAAGAGGGATAGAGTGTGGAAAAAACAGAATTTTTATTATTTTGGCTATGTTGAGTTTGCAATGGTAAATGCCTTGAGGGCAGGAATGATCTCATGCTTGTCTGCTTCTCAGGGGATTGACACAAGTGCTTGGAGCATGCTGAACGCTTAGTGATTGATATTGGAAAGGTATCATTCAATGGAAAAACCATTGACTTGGAGGCAATGGCCCTAAGTTGGAATCACAGTTCTGCCATTTACTAGCTGTGTGTCTTTGGGCAAATTAAGTAAACCTGTTTACCTCAGTTTCCCCAATTGTAAAATGGGGATTTTTTTGGGAGGGACGAATGGGGACAAATGCTACCTGCTTCCCAGGGTTGTTGTGAGGATTGCATGAGATCATATTTATAAAGTACCTAGTACCATGCCTGGCGGATGATAGCCATAAATGATAGTTATCCCTTCTTTGTGGCTACAAGGAGACAGTATTTTAATCTCCCAAGAATGGGAAGGGCAGCTGGCTGAATTATACTGCTTGTCTAAGACCATGAGATACCTCTGTTTTATTTTTTATTTTTATTTTTTTCCCTGAGGCAATTGGGGTTAAGTGACTTGCCCAGGGTCACACAACCAGGAAATGTTAAGTATCTGAGACCAGATTTGAACTCAGGTCCTCCTGACTTCAAGGCTGATGCTCTAACCACTGTGCCACCCAGGTGCCCTTGTTTTATTTTTTTAATACTATTTTTTCCCTCTTCTTAGAGAAATTAGCATTCTTCAGGAGGCATGATGATGTCTGGAGGTTCTGAAGTCTCATCAGGGCCCAGATGCAGTAACAGGGGCTCCCAGAGCAGTCATGGCTAAGGACAGAGAAAGTCCCCAGAGTCTTATGGGGAGGTAATGGCTTCAGGAAAACAGAGCCCGCTGAGGAGAGAGAAGGGCTGTCTGTGGGCTCAGCAGAGGCCCACAAGGGATGTCCACTTGACAAAGAACTAACTGTAGAGACGTCTCCCCAAAAGAAAAGTGGATTTCCAGTGTCAAGTTCAGAATGACCCCTTTGCCATGTGTGTTGTCTATACATGTGGTAAGATTGAGCTTGTGTTCCTCAGGGACAGTGTATCTAAGAGTCAACATCCCACCCCCATTTAGGCAGAAAGTTTTATACCAAGTATATTTTTTTTACTTCTAAATAAATCCCCTTTTGAATGTCTCTAATTGCCAGGAAGATTTCCTTTCATTAAGCTGAAACCTACCTCTCCAACTCCAAACCAAGGTAGTGAATTCTCTATTATTGGAGGAAATCCAGTAACTAGGAGCCCAGGTTGGTGGGGTGGCTACTTATTGGGGATGTTACCGAGAGGATTCTTAGTCAAGCCTGGTGGGACTAGGTTCTAGGCTTCGGAGGTCAACTCTAGCTCTGGGAATCTATAACCTGTTACAATGCCCCGAACCAACTCAAGATTGTTGGGTTTAAAACCATCCAAATGAAGCAATTTTTGGTTCCCTCCCACTCCACCCAACCCCACGCCCCCATATACTTCCTGGCATGAGGTGGGGAATAACGAACCCTACCCTGGTCTCTACCCAAGGATGGAGATCAAGGCCAAGTGTGAATCCGGCTGTGGGCAATCAGACATTATATTGTGGAGTAGTGACTGGGATATATAAAGCGCTGGACCTTGAGTTGTCAGACAAATTTGAATCCAGCTTCAAACAGTTACCAGTTACTGCAGCTCTCTCAGTTTAGTGTTTTCATTCAGAAATAAAGCCCATTCTCCACTCGATGTGTTAATAACCCAAATATTCATATGAAATCTGGGGGACTTTTTGTGTATTTGGTAGAGATCTTGACATGAGTCATTTTCATTTCCTCAGAGGAATCCTTGGGTAGAGATCGGGGTAGAGTGCAAATAGAAGTAAATTCTGGTGTCCATGGAGGAAACCCAAAAGAGAGAGATTGTCTGGGAAGGATCCTAAGACTGACCCTGTTTTTGTAGACCCAGAACTTTAATTTGGGGACAGACCGGTTATAATTATTTGTATGGGTATGGGCGTATTCGTCTGAGCGAGAGTCTTAGTGGTCCTCAGAGGGAAGCCGGCCAGGAAGGAGAAAAGAAATTTCCTCAGACTCATCTTGTCATTGGAAGC
Organism: Myrmecobius fasciatus; assembly: GCA_023553655.1. NCBI lineage: Eukaryota > Metazoa > Chordata > Mammalia > Dasyuromorphia > Myrmecobiidae > Myrmecobius > Myrmecobius fasciatus. The sequence continues at coordinate 577,638 of JAJPUD010000624.1, read as the reverse complement.
AAGTGAAACACAAGCTTGCACGCCTCCAGGACATAGTTTTTTTTTAAATGAAAAAAAAAATCATGAACCAGAGCATAAATACTGAACAGTAAATTAGATTTACTCTGAAAATTCCATTCTTATTATCTCCCGTGACATGAACAACACAAAGAAATCGTGATTTTTATCTCTATACTACCCCCTTTAAGTTTTTCCTCCAAAGAGTCGGGCCCCTTTTTTCCTTCTTCACGAATGTCCTGAAATACACTCTGGCTGTTGACAATCGGCCTAACCTGTTATGAATTATTTTCCTTTCTGTTGTTGAATAGTTTACTATCTGTGTTCATTTTTCCTTTCTTTCTCTTCCCCCTTCCCCCCCATCTTTCATTGAACTGAATGTATCAAGTCCCTGGGGTCTGCCAGACATCCAGCCCCAAACGCAGCTCAGTCGTGGGGAAACTTCCATCATTCAGGCCTGGCTAGGGCCGAAGCTGTCTATTTATGTTGGATCGTCTGGCCCCAGAATCATTTCTCAGTAATTTAAACTCAATCATCCAATTCAAATGGGGCAGTCTGCTGTTGAACACGACAGGCCGTCTCCTGAGGAGACAATAAATCCAGATGTGAGGCTGCCAGAGGAGCAAGCTTGTGCATAATTCATGGTGCCTTCCAGCAAACTTGACCAAAAGAAGAAGAAAAAAGGGGGAAGGAAGAACAGACAAGCTGCTTCCTCCAGATTCTGAACCCGGCTGAGGGGCACAGGGTACTGGAAGGAATTCACCTTTCTGCCTGTACTTGGGCCCAAGCCTCTGCCCGCCTGGTCCTAATAGGATTCTTAGCGGGTGAGTGGGCAGCCTTGCATCCCGTAGGTAGGGTTGTGAAGCCATGGGAGAGGGGAAGATGGGTTGCTGGCCCTAAGATGGGGCTCTCTCCCATGCAGGAAGTTCAGGTCCTCTCCAGGGGATCGTCTATATTGGGGACACGGGATGGTTGTCTGACAACTAATTAGGTTTAGCTTAGCAAAGTGAATCATTAATTTGTTTTTAATAAAATATTGGTTCTTGTCAGATGAACCAATGGGGTGGGGATGGGAGGAAAGGGTAAGGAACTGGAAACCAAAATGTCTGGATTCTAATCCCTTTTGTGATAGAAAAACCACAGAATCTCAGAGCTGGAAGGGACCTCGGAACTCCCCAAATCCAGCTCATACCTGAACAGGAATCCATTCTTCAGCACCTGCACAAACTTGCCTCCAATCTTTGCCAAAGACTGTGATGAGTGACTCCCTACCGCCTTTGCCATTTTGGTCATATCAGAGTCTCTGTGACCCCCAGAGGGAGTCCAGCTCATTTGGGGAAACTGAGTTAAACAAGATTAGGTGACTTGCCCAGGGTCACACAGCTAGTAAGTATCTGAGGCCAGATCTGAACTCAGATGAGTCTCCCTAATTCTGGGGCTGTGTTACCTGACTGCCCATCCCTTTTCCACTTTGGCACAGCTCTAATTATTGGGAATTTCTCTTTTAATCAAATGTAAATTTTGGGGGGCAATCAGGTGGGACAGAAGACAGAATGCTGAATCTGGAGTCAGAAAGAACTAAGTTCAAATCACATCTCAGACACTAGCTGTGTGACCTTAGGCAAATCACTTAACCCTGTCTGCCTCAGTTTCCTCATCTGTAAAACCAGCTGGAGAAGGAAATGGCAAACCATTCCAGTATCTCTGCCAAGAAAACCCCAAAAGGGGCCACAAAGGGTCTGACATGACTGAAAAAGTGCCTAAAAAAGTCTGTAACTTCCTTCCACTGCTCCTGGTTTGGCCCTCTTGGGCCAAACAGAATAAGATTAATTCCTCTTCCCCAGGACAACCCTTCAAAGTCCATTCTCTATTCCCCTCAAATATCCCTCTCTAGCCTAACCAAGACCAGGTACTTCTGTGGTCAAGGTCTCCCTCTCAGGGCTTTCACTTTCTCATCTCTACTATGAGAGCGTTGGATTGATAGGGTCTCCCAAATGTTCCGTGCCCTTCAATATTCCATGTTTCCCATCTCTTGCAACTCAAACTTCCTATGATTCTAGTTGTCTTTGGGTTTGTACTATGTAATCTCCCATCCCCTCCCAACTTTGTTGGGATACTTCTGAGGAGGTCAGTTCAAATTTATCAATCAATACATATTAGGGACTTGCTATTAAAGACATGCACTGTGCTAAGTACTAGGGACACAAACATGAAAAGCAAAGACGGCCCCTTCCCTTGAGGAGCTTACAACCTAGTGGAAAAGGAAAAGAAAAGTTGAAAAGTGGTGGGTTGGATAAAGGTGGGCAGTGGGGGCATGTATGCCCATACAAGTTCTCTGGGGAGAGTGGGATCACATTTAAAGTAAATGGTAAGGAGACACATATGTAACGAACACACACACACATGACTCTTGTCTCTCTGACTTGACCCTGGAAATCTTTTCCTTCCTAATGAAGACCTTAGGGAGTTTGTGGTGGGATATGCCATTGATGATGAAGTTCTTCCACCACTTCACTGGCCTGGTTCTTCACAGAATACTGAATGGGTCAATCTATTGCTGGACTGGGTCTACCCACAGGGCTATGATGAGTTCTGGACTTAGGCAAGTAGGAAGCACAGTGGATAGAGTGCTGGGTCTGAAATCAGGAAGATCCAAGTTCAGATCTCATAAGCTTATAGTCAATCATAGGATTATAGAATTAGTGTTAGAAGAGATTTTCACTGAGTGCAATTTTCTCCTTTTACAGATGAAGAAACTGAGACTCAATAGAGGTAAAGTTATTTGCCTAGAGTCAAACAAGATTTGACACAGCTGCTTGTCTTAGGAGTAAATCAGATAAGCCAACGAAACTCTCCCTCACTGCCACTTGTTAGAAAATTGAAACGGAAGTAAGGAGATGAGCCCTCTGATTTATGGGTCCCTGAGCTCTACTTCAGCTCTGAAGGACTCGGCATTGAGGGATAGCACAGAGAGCCCTTGATGGTAACAGCAGGAGATCTATTAGAATAGGTTCAGTCACTGAATAGCTGCCCATTCAGCATTTATTGCGACAAAATTTCTGTTTTTGCTCTCTTCTGAATGTAAGTTTTGGAACTCTCTGGGGCTTCCCATGAAATGAAGGGAACAATTTTTTTTTCTTCCTCAACCCCATGCTGGCAGAAGTGAGGAAATTGAAAAGCTGCTGAACAAAAAATAAGAACTCTATAGGTTTTACCAGTAGGATAGTTCATCCTTTTCTAAGAAAGCAGCATTTAACTCCATGAAAAAAAAGTGTGAGAAGTTTAGAGACATGCAAGAGTCTTGGTTTAGTAAGAAGGCAGAGAAAATTCAGGTTTACACTCATAGTAACAATCCAAAGAGCTTTTAAGATGCCCTGAAGGCTATTTATGGGCCAAAGACCTATGATGTATTCCAACTACTCAATGTTGATGGAATCACACGGATGGAACCATAAGGACATGATCCTGGAGAGATGGATTGAACACTTCCATAGTGTTCTCAACAGACTGTCGTCACTCAATGCTGAAGTCACTGACCATATACCTCTCAGGGTGAAGTCAATTCCTCTCAGATGAACTTCTAACTGAAGAGGTTTTGAGGTTGCTAGGCTCTTTTCATGTGGCAATTCTACTGGGATTCTATTCCAGCTGAGATTTACAAGGGACAGTGTCTACTGCTCATATAAAAGCTGATGGAAATTTTCTGACAAGAGCATGTCATCTCCTAGGAGTTCCAAGGATCTTTCACGGTCCATCTCTATAAAGGAAAGGGAAATAGATTGCACTGTGACAATCACTAAGGGTGACTTAGTCATTGCTGGTAAGAATTTTTACCAGATTTCTCCTTAACAAGCTAATCTTTCACCTGGAAGATGGTCATCTACCTGAGAGCCAGTGTGGCCACAGAAAGGGACAAAGAACAGTTGGCATAATGTTTGCTGTGTGACAATTCCAGAAGAAATGCTGGACAGAATAGAAGCTATATATACTATTGATCTGCCCAAGATCATCATGAAGGCTCATGGGAGATCAAGGAAAAATGTGATTGTCTGGAGAAGTTCATCAGTATTGTATGTCAACTTCGTGATGGAATGCTTGCTTGGATCTTGATGATGGATGATACTCTCGAGCCTTTTCCAGTCACCCACAGAATAAAGTTGGGCTCCCATGCTTTTCAGCACCTTCAATGAAAATGAACACCCTCTCACCCTGAAAGTAAGTTAAGTTGAAAAGGCTACAAACCAAGACTAATGTGAAGGGAGGGCTGGTGTATGACTTTTTGTTTGCAGAGAATTGTGCACTCAAGGCAGCTTCTCAGGCTGAGAAGCAACAATTTTCTGTTGCTTGTGCTAATTTTGGCTCAACAATTAACACCAAGAAATCACAAGTTTTCCACCAGTCAGCACCATACCATCCCTCCATGGAACCAGAGCTCACAGCAAAGGGAGGGATGTTGAATGCTGTAGACAAGTGCACTTACTTTGACAATATACTTTCCAGGGATGTCCATATGGATGATGTTGGCGGCACATGCATTGTCAGAGCTAGCTCAGTGTTTGGGAGACTCCAAAGGAAAGTGGAAGAGAAGTAAATGCTTATTAAACTGAAAGTTTACAAAGCCTTATGCTTCTTTCATTGCTGTGTGCTGTGAAGTTTGGACAGTCTACCAGTGCCATGCCAGGAAACAAAACTGCTTCCATCTGAATTGTCTTGGGAAGATTCTGAAGATCACCTGGCAGGATCAGGTACCAGATACTTAGATCCTTTCTAGAATTAAATTGTCAAGCATTCCAACTCTACTACAGCTCTGATGGGTTGTAAGAATGCCAAACATGTTTCCTTAAATGATTATTTTGCAGAGAACTTAGAGGGCAAGTGCTCCCATGGAGTTAGAAGAAGTGACATACGGGCACTCTCCAGGTCTCTCTGAAGAACTTTGGAAATGGCTGTGAGCCATGGGAGATGCTGGCGCAGAACTACCCAGAGGGATCTGCCAGCATTGTACCTTAATCGCAGTGATGTCCTCTTCAAGAATGAAGGACTTGGCACTGAGGGATGACACAGGGATGCCTTGATGGAAGCCAGGGAAGGGGATGCAGCAGAACAGGTCTGATCTTGTTCTCTGCTCTCTCTCCTGAATGTGACTTGAACATCACTCAGCATGGCAGCCTGGACACGTGTCTGCCCACATGAACTTGAGTCTAGATTTCAAGGCTGTTGGCCATCTCTTCTGTTTTGCATTTCTTTCCATGAGCATGGGTGGCTAGAGATATTGAGATGGATATTTTCAGCCTGGGACGCAACTCTGTAAGCTTCTGGGCTTCTCGGGTGATGGCTGCCTGCACTGTGGGGGGTACCGTCTGCACTAGCATAGTGCTCCCTGGACAAGAGCCCTGATCTCTATTTTCAGAAGATAATAGACGTTGAGAGAACCCAACAGTAGAGCTGAGGTGAGGGTGAATGGCTGTTCAGCAGCATCCTACTAAATGTTTCATGATTGAGGCTGGTTCTAAAACATTTGCTGAATAGCAGAAGTTGCTGCTCTCTTCCTTTTGAAATTATATTTTATTTATTGATACACATGTTATATTCCCCTCCCACCCAGTGAAATGTAAGCACCTTGAAGGCAGGGACTATTTCCAATAAATTTTGTCTTTCTGTCCCCAGAGTGCTATGTCCTGAATAATGTTTGTTGACAAGGTGGGGGGGGGAAGAGAGGACTGCCCCAAAAGGGCCCAGAACTTCCAGCATTCACATCTTCTCTGCCCCTTGCATCTCCAGAGGAAGGTTTGGTGATCTTGCCTCCAGAAATGTGTGATGGGATGGAGCAGCCCTCGATCTCCTTGATGTAGGGCATGCACAAGAGTGCTATGTCTGTTTCCTGTTGGCTTATTGCATGATGACCAAAAAAATAGAACTGACTTTACCTAGAAAAGAATGGAACATTGTACCTGGTGGCAAGTTCTGTGAGAACTGAAGAGAGGGTTAACAGTGATGCACTTAGCTGCAGCTTGATGCTGACAGCCTTCTCTCTCCACCTGGGTCACCATGGGCCCATAAACGATCATTGCCTTTTGCCTTCTGATATGTCCTTTCCTAATTTTAGGCAAATTCGTATCGGAGATAGAACAAACCAGGTTATGAGTCTGTGACGTTCAAAAGGCTGATGGCAGATACTTTCAGTAGCTGCAGCAGTCGGTCAATCCACAAATATTTTTTAAGTTTTACTCTGTGACAGGCTAGGAATACAAAGAAAGGAAGTGGGACGGCAGCTCTGATGGTCAATTCAGCTTAGTAGTGAATCAAACCATTGGCTGAAACACTGCATTCTGCAAGCAAAGAATGGCCTCATCTATTGGCTTGGCCATACCCTGAAGTTGAACTTGATGGGGAAAACGGTAGCCATCACTCGGTAAGTTTGAGCCCATTTGCTAATGGGATGAAGGTGGAAGATGCATGTTCTAAGTATGGGAGGTTTTTTTTACTTCAGTTCTTGCTATAACTTTCCAATTAATATCCCACTAGTTAACTAGTAGTAGCTAAATAACTGATGTACAATATGATATTAGGAGACAGCAATGGGTCAAAAATTATATTGCGGCAATAATCATGGGTGATTGAGAACACATAGATGGGGACTCATGGGCAATAGTCTAAAGACATCTATCTCCTAAATCTCTCCATACCCTTTGAATCTGGTGAAGTCATCTGATCTGTTAGTGTGGATTGGAAGAGTAAACCCAGTGCCTGTAAGCAACAGATTAAAATGTATTTGTATCTAATTTACACTTATTTATCGGTGTTCATGTTGTACATCCTCTTTAGAATATAAGTTTCTTGAGGGCAGGAACCTTTTCATTGTTGTATCCCTAGGACTTAGTGCAAGCCTTGGACATAGCAGATATGTAATAAATAGTTTTAATCAATAATTGCACAGTAGGTACTAATAAATGCTGAATTAAGTATGGGGGAAAAATAGCCTTTGGATGGACTTTCTGTCTGAATGACCTGTGTCACCCCTGTACATGTGATGACTGTATTCTTCCACACATCCCAGGGGTGGGTTTCTCTTCACTCACTCTGGATGAAATGGCAGTGTTATTTCCATATTGGAGTTATTTCTGACTTTGTTTAAATGGATAGTTTCTGAGCAATTTGATTCCTTTTCCCAGATTCCCTAGATGGGCCTTGGGCTTGGGTTCGATGAGAGGTCAGGAATTCAGCCAGCCAGGACACATTCCATTTCCCTTAAACACTGGACGCTGCTAGAAGAGCCAGTTACCTGGGGCTCTGAAAACCAGCTCCTTCTGTACTCCATGGCTGCAAAAGGCCTCACGCTCCCACCCACTGTAGTGAGGTCAGGTCCCAGCAAGGGCTGGAGAGAGGACGGGGAGTTCACCACTGCCAGACCTGGAGGACCCTTTCCTACAGACCAGAGAAACCCACCAGGCAGTTCTCTCCAGCTTCTTCAAACGAATTGGGGCCAAGAGAAAATGAACCATGATGATGATGGTGATTGTGCTTTTGCTGTGAGTTCAGAGATTATGGGAAGTGGCGTAGGGGTCAAAGGTCTGATTATCAAAGATGGTGCTTTGAGGCTGACTCGTACTGGCTCTGGGACTCCAGGCAAGTCACCCAAGGCTCTCTTGCCTATTTAATGGGCAAGATTACAAAAAGCTAGACATCTGCCCAAGTTACAGTGGTGGAATGGGTTTCTCCACTAGACAGTCCAATTAATGAGGGGAGAAAAAAATTATGGATCCAAATTACACAGCACAGGGGAACAAGGTAATGAAATCTTTTTTTTTTAAATTTTATTTGCAAAACATATGTATGGGTAATTCTTCAACATTAACCCTTACATAGCTTTCTGTTACAGATTTTTCCCCCCAGCTCCCCACCCCTCCCCTAGATGGCAGGATATCCACTACATGTTAATTATGTTAAAATACTTGACAAATCAAATATATGCATACATATTTCCAAACATCATTGTTGTGCAAGAAAAATTGTATCTACATAAAAGACATATCAGATAAAGGAAATATAATGTAAGCAAACATCAACAAAGAGCATGAAAATGTTATGTTGTGGTCCACATTTCACATCCCTCTCTCTGGGTGTATATGGCTTTCTTGAGTGAACAATTGGAAGTGGTTTGAAACATTTCGTTGTTGAAGAGAGCCATGTCCATCAGAATTGATCATCATGTAATA
>JAJPUD010000624.1:545330-569025 GCA_023553655.1 Myrmecobius fasciatus | reverse complement strand
TGTGCAAGAAAAATTGTATCTACATAAAAGACATATCAGATAAAGGAAATATAATGTAAGCAAACATCAACAAAGAGCATGAAAATGTTATGTTGTGGTCCACATTTCACATCCCTCTCTCTGGGTGTATATGGCTTTCTTGAGTGAACAATTGGAAGTGGTTTGAAACATTTCGTTGTTGAAGAGAGCCATGTCCATCAGAATTGATCATCATGTAATATTATTGTTGCTATGTATAATGATCTCCTGGTTCTGCTCATTTCACTGAGCATCAGTTCATGTAAGTCTCTCCAGGCCTCTCTGAAATCATCTTGCTGGTCATTTCTTACAGAACAATAATATTCCATAATATTCATATACCATCATTTATTCAGCCATTCTCCAATTGAAGGGCATCCATTCAGTTTCCAGTTTCTAGCCACTACAAAAAGGGCCGCCACAAACATTCTTGCACATGTGGGGCCCTTTCCTTCTTTTATGATTTCTTTGGGATATAGGCCCAATAGAAATGCTGCTGGGTCAAAGGGTATGCATAGTTTGATAACTTTTTGAGCATAGCTCCAAATTGCTCTCCAGAATGGTTGGATCCATTCACAATTCCACCAACAATGCATCAGTATCCCAGCCCTCCCACATCCCCTCCAACATTCATCATTAACTTTTCCTGTTATTTTAGCCAATCTGACAGGTGTGTAGTGGTACCTCAGGGTTGTCTTGATTTGCATTTCTCTGATCAATAGTGATTTGGAGCACCTTTTCATATGACTACAAATAGTTTTAATTTCATCCTCTGAAAATTGTCTGTTCATATCCTTTGACCATTTGTCGATTGGAGAGTGGCTTGAATTTTTATAAATATGAGACAATTCTCTATATATTTTAGAGATGAGACCTTTATCAGAACCCTTAAATGTAAAGATGATTTCCCAATTTATTGCTTCCCTCCTAATCTTGACTGCATTGGTTTTGTTTGTACAAAAACTTTTTAACTTAATATAGTCAAAGTTATCTATCTGGTTTTCAATTAAGAGTTCCAGTTCTTCTTTGGACATAAATTTATTCCATCTCCATAGGTCTGAGAGGTAAACTATATTATGTTCCTCTAATTTACTTATAGTATCATTCTTTATATCCAGATCATGAACCCATTTAGATCTTATCTTGGTATGTGGTATTAGGTATGGGTCAAGCCCTAATTTCTTCCACACTAGTTTCCAATTTTCCCAGCAGTTTTTGTCAAATAGTGAGTACTTATCCCAGAAGCTGGGGTCTTTGGGTTTATCAAAGACTAAATTGCTATAGTTATTGCCTATTTTGCCTTGTGAACCTAACCTATTCCACTGATCGACTACTCTTATTTCTTAGCCAGTACCAAATGGTTTTGATGACCGCTGCTTTGTAATATAGTTTTAGATCTGGTACAGCAAGTCCACCATCATCAGCCTTTTTTTTTCATTAATTCTCTTGAAACTCTTGACCTTTTGTTCTTCCAAATGAATTTTGCTACTATTTTTTCTAGATCTGTAAGATAATTTCTTGAGAGTTTGATTGGTATGGCACTAAATAAGTAAATTAGTTTGGGTAGTATTGTCATTTTTATTATATTCACTCGGCCTACCCATGAGCACTTGATGTTTTTCCAATTGACTAGGTGGTAATGAAATCTTTAACCAATCAATAAACATTTAGTTAAGTGCCTATTATGCACCAGGTACATGTGCTAAGTGTTAGGGATACAAAGAAAGGTAAACAACAGTACCTGCTCTCAAGGAGCTTACAACCTAACATGGGAGACAACATATAAACAATTATATATGAGCAAATAATAGAGGGGATAACCTGGAAATTATCCTCGAGGAAAGTTACTTGCAGTGAGGAGGACTGAGAAGGATTTCCTGTAGTAGGTGAGAGTTTAGCCTGGATCTGAAGGAAGCCAGCAAAGCCAGGGGGCAGGGATGAGGGAGAGAATTAGGTGCTGGAGAAGTTTGTAAATGGGAAACACTCTATTTGCTGCCTTTATTTGAGTCTCTTACTTCATATGAAACAGAGCAGCTGTTTACAGTGTGGGATAGTGGAGAAAGGGCTAAATTTGTCTTCAGGAGACTTGTGTTCAAATCCAAGCTATCTCATCTCCAATGGTTAAGTAGCTAAAGGATATTTTTAAAAAGATATGCATTATTATTATTAGCAACCCTATTATCACTAATAAAGTGATATCAGGAAGATATCTACAAAAATAAGGCAGGCCACATAGTACGGTGAATATAAAAGTGACCTTGCAGTCTCTTGATTCTGAGAAGGGATCTATAGGCTTTGTCAAAGGGGTCCAGATCACAATGAAAGAGAAGATCCCTCCCCTGCCCTTCCCCCCTCATTGGAGTGATCATGGATCTCACGGAAGAGATCCGGGGCTCAGTAAAATCCCATTATTCAAGGAAGGTTTGAAGGCACTTGCTGACTTTAGGGAAGCCTTCTTCCTACCAGGAGATACAAATGGTGTATCTTTCCTGATACAGGCAAACTCTTTTGGGAAGTAGAATTCTCCAGTGTTAATGCCTCAGGTGACCTTAATAATGAGAAGATGGTGGAATAGTCTTCTCCATGGCTGGTATTTCTCAAGGAATCCCTCATGATCCTGGGGGCTAAGAGCCTTTACTTAAAGTTGCCTGGGAGTTTGCTTTTTTTTTTTTAATCAATAAATTCAACAGGATCCTATCTTCTCTCCACCTGTCAGTCAATTGCATCAACAAAAAGTGTTTGCTTTAGAGGGTAGTTTCCCCAAACCTGGATGTTACCTTCGCCTATTTGCATCAAGGATCATCTTTATGTTTTCATTCAGTCCTATCTGACTCTTCATGACTCCACTTGGTTTTCTTGAAGAGATACTGGAATAGCTTGTTACCTCTTTTTCCAGCTTATTTTACAGATGAGGAAACAGGCAAACAGGATGAAGTGACTAGCCCAGGGTCATACAGCTGCCCCCCTTTGTGAATGCAAGTTGGAACAAAGGGATTATTTGTTTTCTTTTCAAAACTTTTACTGATATTTTTAAGGTTATTGCAAAGATCAAATGGGATTTATTTATGAAGCACTACTTAATATAGTACTCAATAATGCTTGTTTCTTCTCACCTCCTGGTTAAGCTTGATCATTATAACTCACAACATTCTATGCCTATTGTTTTATTGTTGCTATTCTTTCTATTTACATTATTGTAGTCATTGTATATATTTCTCAGTTCTTGGAAGCACAAAAAAGCTCCTCTCTTGCCCTCTCTTTTAGAAATATTAAGACATAAAATATTTCTCTGGGCTGAAATCCTTTCCAGATTTAACTGAATGAGGAAAACTTTATCAGTATTTTACCCAGCTGCTAGGATAACAATGTCCTTCAGCAAATCCTTTGTCCATCTTCAAAAGTCTTACCCATTCTTGGTGAGGAAACTGGGTTAAAATTTAAATAGGAGATAAAACTTCTAGAAAATGGATTAAAGATGATAATACAACTTTAGAACAGGAATACCTTTATCTAATTAAGGTTATTACCTATCTCCAGGGCAGCTAAGGGGCACCTTAGTGAATAGTGCTGGTCCTGGAGTCAGAAAGTCATTCTCCTTGGTTCAAATCTTACCTCAGACACTTCCCAGTTGTGTGATCCTGGGCAGGTCACTTAAAACTGTTGACCTCAGTTTTCTTCATCTGTAAAATGAGCAGAAGGAAGTGGTGAACCACTCCAGCATCTCTGCTGTAAAAACCCCAAACAGGTAATGAAGAGTCAGACATGACTCAACAACAACCTGTCTCCATACTTGTCCCAATTGAATGGTTTGGGAGAGTTATTCTTCAGGGTCCATCCTTGCCATTTTTAAAAAGTGACTGTGTTCTATGGATGAATAAAAACTGTTAATTCAAAATATTTATCTGAGCTCTGTAACTGTTTTATTCATTAATATTTGCTTGAGAATATTATAAATTATAACTTAAGAATGGCTCTAGCCAGAGAGATTTTTGAAGGCAGGATGGATTTCTGTTCCTTTGGATTTCAGATTTTGTTTCTAAGCAGAGATACTTGGAATTACAATCATTGATGAATACAATTTGTCTCTGCCCCAAACACAGAGTACACCAGTTCTACAGCTTAGCTCAAACTTTTTTTTTGCCCTTTCCTGAGTAATTAGCAGAGCCCTGAATCATGGGACCTACATCATAGGTTGATAAGGCAGGAGGAGGAGGTTGCTTGAGAGTGATGTCATGGCACCCATGAAATTTCCTCTTTAGCAGCCCCTCGTTCAAGGGTGTCAGACTCCAGTCTTGTAGCCAGGAAAGGGGTGTTTTGGGAGCAATGAACTCCAGAATCTAGTTTCTAGTAAGACAACAGGCTTTCTTTGGTAGGGTTTGAGTTGGATGTTGCCTGATAAGCAACCTCAAATTTGAGAGTTGAGGATATATCAAGAGAATTTCTTGAGCAAAGAAATCAATCAATCGTAACTTAATTATTAATTATAACATTATTAAGCACCTACTATGTGCCGGGTACTGTGCTAAGCTCTGGAGGTGCAAAAAGGGGCAAAAGACAACACCTCCCCTCATGGAGCTTCCAGTCTAATGGCTCTAAGAGAGTCCAGAGGTTGATGTATGGGACCAGAGATTATCCATGGCATACCAACAGCCAGAGAAGAGTGAAGCTGATGCAATTAGGTTTTGTTTTCCTTTTCCTTTCATCCTCCCTATATAATGTTGGTTTTGATCTAGTTAATGGTGTGGTTACTCAAACAAATCTGCTAACCTGGGTTTGAATCTGGGTCTTCTGGTGTTACCCAGGTTCTTCAGTTTCCTCATGTGTTGGACTAGTTGACTTCTCAAGTCCCTTCCAGCTCGAGATGTCCTACCTGTGAGAGATTGCAGTTCTGATGCTGAGTGAAATGAGTAGAACCAGGAGATCATTATACACGGCAACAACAATACTATATGATTATCAATTCTGATGGACATGGCTCTCTTCAACAATGAAATGCTTCAAATTAGAGGAACGTAATATAGTTTACCTCTCAGACCTGTGGAGATGGAATAAATTTATGTCCAAAGATCTGGAACTCCTAATTGAACACCAGATAGATAATTTTGATTATATTAAGTTAAAAAGTTTCTGTACAAATAAAACTAATGCAGACAAGATTAGGAGGGAAGCATCAAATTGGGAAACCATCTTTACATTTAATGGTTCTGATAAAGGCCTCATTTCTAAAATATATAGAGAATTGTCTCATACATATAAGAATTCAAGCCACTCTTCAATAGATGAGTGGTCAAGGGATATGAACAGACAATTTTCAGATGATGAAATTAAAACCATCTCTAGTCATATGAAAAGTTGTTCCAAATCACTATTGATCAAAGAAATGCAAATTAAGACAACTCCGAGGTACCACCACACACCTGTCAGATTGGCTAAAATGACAGGAAAAGATAATGATGAATGTTGGAGGGGATGTGGGAAAACTGGGACACTAATACATTGTTGGTGGAACTGTGAATGGATCCAACCATTCTGGAGAGCAATTTGGAGCTACGCTCAAAAAGTTATCAAACTGTGCATACCCTGTGACCCAGCAGTGTTTCTATTGGGCCTATATTCCAAATAGATCTTAGAGGAGGGAAAGGGACCCACATGTGCAAGAATGTTTGTGGCAGCCCTTTTTGTAGTGGCTAGAAACTGGAAACTGAATGGATGCCCATCAATTGGAGAGTGGCTGAATAAATGATGGTATATGAATGTTATGGAATATTATTGTTCTGTAAGAAACGACCAGCAGGATGATTTCAGAGAGGCCTGGAGGGACTTGCATGAACTGATGCTGAGTGAAACGAGCAGAACCAGGAGATCATTATACACAGCAACAACAATATTACATGATGATCAATTCTGATGGACATGGCTCTCTGCAACAAAGAATTGTCTCAAAGCAGTTCCAATTGTTCACTGAAGAAAACCATATACACCCAGAGAAAGAGATATAAAATATGGACCACAACATAACATTTTCATGCTCTATATTGAGGTTTGCTTGCATTGTGTTTCCTTTCTCTGATTTTCTTTTTTTTTCTTGTAGATAGGATTTTTCTTGCACAATTTGTCAAGTATTTCAACATTATTAATATGTAGTGGACTTCCTGCCATCTAGGGGAGGGGACCAGGGGGTAAAATTTGTAATGGAAAGCTTTGTAAATACCAATGCTGGGGAACTACCCATACATATGTTATACAAATAAAAAGCTTTAATAAAAAAAACAATGAAATGCTTCAAACCAGTTCCAATTGTTCAGTGAAGAAAGCCATATATACCCAGAGAGAGGGATGTGAAATGTGGACCACAATATAACATTTTCATGTTCTCTATTGAGGTTTGCTTGCATTGTATTTCCTTTATCGGATTATTCTTTCTCCTGCATACAATTTCTCCTGCACAAAAAATGATGTGTGGAAATAACTATACATATATTCGATTTCTTAAGTATTCTAACATAATTAACATGTAGTGGATATCCTGCCATCTAGGGGAGGGGTGGGGAGTAGGGGGGAAAATTTGTAACAGAAAGCTTTGTAAGGGTTAATGTTGAGGAATTACCCATGCATATGTTTTACAAATAAAAAGTATTAATAAAATAAAAAAAGAGAGATTGCAGTTCTCACATAGGTAATCAATTTGTCCAGTCAGCTGCCTTCCAACTCCGTTTTGAAGAAAGCATATGTGGTTTAGACTTGTGAGACTGCTAAGGAGGCTATAAGCCTTTGAGGACGGAGAGCTAAAAAGCAGCTAGATTGGGAAACCGAGGCCCAGAGAGCCAAGGGACTCTTGAATCACACAGTAAGTGTCAGGCTTCCTGCTTCTAAGCCCAACACTTGAGCCACTGGCTCCTGCTTTCTCCAGCATCCCTTTAGCCATCCTCCTCTCCTCCTTGCCCACCTTTGCACTGGGCACCAAAGGTGAGGGAATTTCTCCATCTCTTCATCACCTGCAACAGATAGAGATGCTTACGTGGTGATCACCTTCAGGGTGGTCGTTTTTTGTTCTTGTTCTTGTGCTCATCACGAACCGTGCAACGTCAGATGATTAAGGTCCCATGAAATGACAGTGTGTTGAAACCAATTCTGCCAAATGCTGGTCTGACTCTCCAAGGAGAACCTGGGAGCTAGCCTGCTTTGGGGCTGCAAATCTCCTTCGTCTTCTGCTTTCATTTATCACGAGAATATAAATATTTGTGTGTCTGAATCTTTCCAAAATTACACTGGACCAAGATCTTACACTCAGAGTACCTAAAGTTAAATTAGTCCTTCTAGACAGTCTGCAACAGAAGAATTCGTAGCAGTCTCTTTTTCTCCTAACGCCCACCCGGGCCTGGGGTCCTCTGGTATTTTTTTCCTTCATGGGTTGCCACGGCGAAAGAATTCGTGACCCAGTGGGCAGAGGAGTGGTGGCGAGCTGCTTATTTCACGGGTTGGTCCCAGGTCTATAGGCTCTGTCTGTTGGTGGGACCACCCTCGGACTGCAGCGTGGAAAAGCCTGCCAGGGATAACTCTTTCTGCCCCCTCCTCCCAATCTTTGAGAGTCCCAGGTCACCCCCAACCCATAATCAAGTGTTCGAATTAGTGGTTGTGGAAATTCGAATGGAAACCTTTGAGGTTTCAGGCCCTGGCATGGGACTGAGCTTTCAAGCCGAGTCTTGCTTCTATTTGGGGGGAAGTAGAATATTTTAAAGTAATAACTGAGAATTGTGCATGGAGTTAGACATCTTGCAATTTGACTATTACTAGGTTATTTAGAAGATGGAGAGTTATGGCTTGTGGGTTAAGGAGACTGTCTTCAGTCTTCTTTCCCAAACCCATGGCATTTGTGGGTGCCAAAATGTGAACAACACTAATAAGCATGTACAGTAGCTCCCCTGGACCTAGGACCTTATAATCTTGGGTTATATTCTGTTAAAAATGAGAGACAGAGAAGAGAAGAAAGAGAAGAGAACCAGAGATGGGGGGAGAGAGAGACAGAGACAGAGAAAGACAGAGACAGAGAGAGACAGACACAGAGACTGACAGAAATAGAGAGAGAGGAGAGAGAGAGAGAGAGAGAGAGAGAGAGAGAGAGAGAGAGAGAGAGACGGACACAGAGACTGACAGACAGAGAGAGACACAGAGAAAAGAGAGCGAGAGAGAGCAAAGGTTGGAAGAAAGGGAGGAAGTTAAGAAGGAACAAAAAAAGAGAAAAGGAAATAGAAATAAAGGAATGAATGAAATGGAGAGGGAGAGAGAAAGAAAGAGGGAGGAAAGGAGAGAATGAGATAGAGACAGAGAGAGAGAGAGAAAGAGGGGAGAGAGGGAGAGACAGAGAGAGAGACAGAAAGAGAAAAGGGGAAGGGAAAAAAGGGAAGGAAAGGAGAGAAGAAATGGGGTGCAGGCTCCAGCAGACTTTAGTTTCCTACAGTTAGTGAACCACAGGCGTCAAGCCCAAATCCTGGCAACGTGAGGGTTTATCCAGAATGTTCTCTGGGAAAAACATTTCAGATGTGGGGGTGGGGAAATAGGGGGCATACACACTGTGTACAATTTAAATTCTTCTAAGAATTTTTTTCTTTAAAAAATTTCCCCCTTTCCTTAGCAAGAAAAACTTTTATCTTCTCTTAGAAACTCAAATTCTGTGATTGTTGATGGCAGATGAAGCATCTCTGCTGGACCCAATGAACTCAGGTTTTACTCCAGGGCTGCAGAGCTCCCTCCCATGGAGACTGAGTTAACTGCTAAATTAAAAAAGAAAGTTTTATTGATACTTTTTTTTTTTCTCCCAACCACAGATATTTACCGATATTCTCTTCTCCCCATCAAGTTCAGAAGGGGACACAGAAACAAACTGGATAAATGTGTCATTAACTTATTAAATTTAATAGACAACTTTTTGAAGGAAAAAAACCCATGAAACCCCAAAACAAACTGTTCCCAACAGAAGTCCACAGTTTCATTTACAATTCTCTTTGATTCTTTGCACTTGGAGATTTGCTGCAGCTGAAGTTCCTAATAAGAAAGATTTTTTGCAACTGAAAAGATACATGGAAGATCATAACTACAGAAGGAATTTCATTCTTTATGATGTTTTAAACTGTTATAATCTTTTCTATTTGTAATGGAAAGTACATAGCTTTGGAGTGGCCTTTCCCAACCCCTTCAAATGCTGCTGGATCCTTTTCTAAGAGTAGAGCTGGTGCATCTCCCCTCATAGAGCTGGGGGACCCCCAAGCATTAGGAGGTAGTTTCCTTTTTTTTAAAATGTTTTCCAACTACATACAGAATCAATTTTTAACATTTATTTTCTAAAATGCCGAGATCCAAATTCTTTCCTTTCTTCCCTCTTCTCAACTGGGAAGCAGCTTTCATATGCTATGTAGCTTAGGAGCCCCTAATAGCAGTCTTTTCTAATACTCACCCCCAACCTGAGGCTGAGCACTTTATCCCTCTGATGTCAAAGTGGATTTGGGAGAGCTAAGAGTGATCAGGTGAGAGCTGGCATAATTAACTCCATGTTATTCTCTGTTCACCATTTGACTCTGCATTTCCCAAGCAGGGACAACAGGCCAGCTGCCTAGAATCTCTCCTGTCGGCCTTTAATTGAGGCAAAAAGGCCTTATTTTGAAAAGGAGGGCTTGGATCGTTGAGAAGTCTGTGCTTCTTCTCTGGCTAGTTAGCACTGGTGAATAAGTCTGCTCCCAAGGAGAGGTTCCTTCCGTTGGGACAAATGATGGGCTTAGGGACCTTTCCAGTCTATAATCTTCTTGCTCTGACCCATCCACTCTCCAATAAATGCTTCTGCACTTTTGTCTGGAATCAGGAATTTCCAACCTGGCCATAGACTGTTCCTAGCTGTATTAACTCTGGACAAGTCACTTAACCCCATTTGCTTTAATTCTTCAATTGTCTCCATCTGGAGAAGGAAATGGCAAACCACTCCAGGATCTACGCCAAGAAAACCCCAAATGGGGCTGGCAGATTGATCACAATGGAAGAACCGCCTCTTTTATCTGATGTGATCCATGGACAAGACTGACACAATTATCATTAGCCGAGCTGTAACAAACACATAGGTCCCTCATCTCCTGGTGAGCTATGTCACAATGGTTGAGTAAACTGTATTTTTCTCTATTAGTCTCCCGTGCTGGCTTATTGGTTGTGGCTGATCAAGAGCCTCAGAGAATTCAGGCAACACTGATAACCAGTTCATTTTGCCTCTTGATATCAATTAACCAATCATTAGCAGGTCAATTGACATTGATTTGCTCTTACAAAGGTCTATTGATTAAGATGTAGCTTTGTGCTTAATGATAGCCTGCTTGGGGAGCTGGGGGGGGTGTGGAGAATGAAAGGGGGAAAAAAAGTAAAAATAGTGCACAGAAAAAAAAATAACCTAGAAGGAAGCAAAGGAAAGATAGATACTCATGAATATAATTTCTTCTATTATTATATATCCTTCCTTGAACTGGTAATTTATTGTTATATGTTTTGAATCCTCCCTGATGTTCTCTTTTGTTTTATTTTCCTTTTCTATTCAGTTTTTTAAAATAAAAAAAAATAAAAAGACTGCTCAGAAAAAGAAGCTATATAATAAGACATAAAATACAAAAACATCTCACCACCTGACCTGGCACTAGGGCACACTCTTCCCTTTACACCTCAGTTCTTGAGGATAGTAGACTAAAAGTGGTTATCACAAAACACTACTCCCACCTCCCAACTCAGCCAGAAGCCCTTGAATGGCCTTGGTCTCAGGACAGAGTGGGCAGACTTAAATCAACAACTCAACAAAACTCCTCCCATCAAATTCACTTCTCTATACTAAGATGGAGGAATTGATCCCTTACTTGCGGGACACAGGAGATATACTCTCAGCTGCTGGGTCTCTCCACTGTTGAGCTAGGTCCAGCCGGTCACCCCTCAGTGGAGTTCCCTGGGCCTGATCAGCTGCTGTGGATTTGCCCAACTAGACTTTTGGTGGTGCTTCTGACATTCTGAAAGTCACAATATTGTTGTTTTCTTTTTTTTCCTTCCTTCCCCCTATTTAGTAGTATTTTATTTTTAAATTACATGTAAAGAGTTTGACATTTTTTAAAAAATAAATTTTAATACACATTGCTTTATGAATCATGCTGGGAGAGAAAAATCAGAACAAAAGGGGAAAATCATAGGAGAGGAAAAAAAAACAAAAAAAGAAGTGAACATTGAACATGTTCATTTACATTCAATATCCATTTCTTTTTCTGGATAAAAATGACATTTTTTGTCCCAAGCCTATTGGGATTGCCTTCAATCACTGAACTATTGAGAGGAACCAAGTCTTTCATGGTTGATCATCACACATTCTTGCAGTTATGTGTACAATGTATTCCTGACTCTGCTTCACTCAGTATCAGTCCATGTAAATCTTTCCAGGCCTTTCTAAAATCAACTTGTTCGTCATTTAAAAAAAATAATAATACTCTATCACCTTTATATACCACAACTTGTTCAGCCATTCTCCAGTTGATGGGCATCTACTCATTTTCCAATTCTTTGCTACCACAACAATTTCTGCACATTTGATATTTTTATATGATTTTGAATTTCAATTTTTTCTTCCTTTCTCCTCTTCCTTATTCATAAGACAGAAAACAATATAGGTTCATGTTAAACATATTTTCAAATCAGTCATATTGTGAAAGAAGAATCAGACCAAAAGGGAAAAACCATAAAGAAAAAAAAAAGTAAAAATAGCACGCTTCAATCTGCATATAGACTCCACAGTTCTGTGGATAGCATTTTTTATCATGAGTTTTTTGGAAGTGTTTTGCATCACTGAACTGCTAAGAGCAACTAAGTCTTTCATAGTTGATTATCACATAATTTTGCTGTTATGATACACAATGTTTTCTTGGTTCTGCATCAGTTCTGATGTCTTCCCAGGTTTTTCTGAAATCTGCCTGCTCATCATTTCTTATAGCACACATTCAGACACCATAATTTGTTCAGCCATTCCCAAATGATGGGCATCCCCCAATTTCCAATTTTTTTGTTGCTCTATTTTTAATACTCATTTATGGATAATCAGAGAAGAATAAAAACAGGGAGAGAAAAAACAAAAACAAAGCAAAAAATAAAAGCATGCTGTGTTTGAAGGCATCAGGTTGGGGAACTTTCCCATGTTTCTTTCTCCTCACTTAGAGAGAAGAAAGACCTCAGAGAGACAGAGAGGAGAAAGACAAGGAGCTAGAGACAGAGAGCTCCTATTTCTTTATTAGAGCCTTTCATATGCCCACTTAGGGCCACACCACCATGGAGTAAACCCTCCAGGAATTTGGAAAAGGATACCGTCACTCCAGGAGGCTAGTTCCCAAAGCTCCCCATGGGCCGGCACCGGCAGAGCCTAACAAACTGGACCCCCATTAGTCAATGCCTGATTACTATAGACAGACACCATTATTTTGTGTGAATTGGAATCCAAGAGAAGAGAGGCTAGGCGACTACCACAGGTGTGGTAGGAGTCAGCAAGGCTGACTCAGAAATTAGCTAACAGATCATACTGGGCTGCAAAGCCACAGGGAATGCTATGCTATAATGGGGGACCTGATAGTCAGAGGTACCTGGATTCAAGAGCTCTAACAAAGAGTAGTTGTATAAATATGGGCACATCCCTTCTAGGGCCTCAGACCACCCCCTAAGACTGTAAGTTGCACATAATTTTATTTTCTTCCTTAGTGGAAGGAGTTTCCACACAGGCAGGCCTATAAACTAATGAAATCAATGTTCTGGGCAAAAAAACCTGAAATATCCTCCCAAACCATATTTGGCTTTAGTAAGTTAAGATGAATAAAGGGGAAAATATTTAATAAATATTGCTTGTTAAATGGGATGGCTCTCTTAGAGGGAGGGGGCCAGATAGCTCAGGTAGACTTGAGATCAAATCTACCCTCAGATATTTGTGTGTGTGTGTGTGTGTGTGTTGTGTGTGTGAGAACTAGCCCTGGGTCACACAGCTAGTAAGTGTTAAATGTCTGTCTCAAGTCTTCCTAACTCCAGGGCTGATGTTCACTGAGCCACCTCATTGCCCTTTCAGATACTCATTTCTGTAAGAACTTGGTCTGCCTCAGCTTTCTCACCTGTAGAATGGGGATAATTATACCTATTCCCAGGATTGTTGTAAGGATCAAATAAGATAATATTTGTAAAGTGCTTGGTCACTTAGTCAAAAAACATTTATTAAGCTCTTAGTATGTGCCAGACAACATGCTGGGGATACAAAAAAAGGCAAAAGATAGCCCTCACCCTAAAAGAGCTAACAGTCATTATTTGACAAAACTCCTGGGGAAACAGTATGACAGAAACTAGGGATAGATCAACATATCACATGTTATATTCAAGATAACGTCAAAATGGGTCTATGATTTACAAATAAAGGGTGATACCAAAAGCAAATTAAGAGAGCATGGAATAGTTTATCTGGCAGATTTATGGAAGAATTTAGGACTAAATGAAAAACAGTTAATTTTTATTATATAAAATTAGAAAGCTTTTCCACAAACAAAACCAATGCAACCAAAATCGAAAGTAAAACAGAAAACTGATAGAAAAATTTTTGTAAAAAGTGCCTCTGACAAATGCCTCAGTTCTCAAATGAGAACCTAGTATAATTTATAAAAATACAAGTAATTACCCAATTGATAAATTGTGAAAAGTTATGAACAGGCAATTTTCAGATAAAGAAATCAAAACTCTTCACTTCTGTGAAAAAAATGCTCTAAATCACTACTGATTAGAGAAATGCAAATTAAAACAACTCTAAGGTACTACCTTACACCTATCAGAGTGAGGAATATGACCGCAAAGGAAAATGTTGGATGTTGGAGGGGATGTGAGAAAACTGGAACACTTTTTTTTTCTTTTTATTAAAGCTTTTTATTTGCATAACATATGTATGGGTAGTTCCCCAGGATTGATCTTTACAAAGCTTTCCATTACAAATTTTACCCCCAGTCCCCTCCCCTCCCCTAGATGGCAGGAAGTCCACTACATGTTAATAATGTAATAATAGTTGACAAGTTGTACAAGAAAAATCCTATCTACAAAAAAAAAAAAAAAAAAAAGAAAATCAGAGAAAGGAAACACAATGCAAGCAA
Organism: Myrmecobius fasciatus; assembly: GCA_023553655.1. NCBI lineage: Eukaryota > Metazoa > Chordata > Mammalia > Dasyuromorphia > Myrmecobiidae > Myrmecobius > Myrmecobius fasciatus. Next base: position 554,839 of record JAJPUD010000624.1, on the reverse strand, counting down.
ACCTCAATAGAGAGCATGAAAATGTTATGTTGTGGTCCATATTTCATATCCCTCTCTCTGGGTGTATATGGTTTTCTTCAGTGAACAATTGGAACTGGTTTGAGACAATACTTTGTTGCAGAGAGCCATGTCCATCAGAATTGATCATCATATAGTATTGTTGCCGTGTATAATGATCTGGTTCTGCTCGTTTCACTCAGCATCAGTTCATGCAAGTCTCTCCAGGACTCTCTGAAATCGTCTTGCTGGTCGTTTCTCACAGAACAATAATATTCCATAACATTCATATACCATAATTTATTCAGCCACTCTCCAATTGATGGGCATCCATTCAGTTTCCGGTTTCTAGCTACTACAAAAAGGGCTGCCATGAACATTCTTGCACATGTGGGTCCCTTTCCCTCCTCTAAGATCTCTTTGGGATATAGGCCCAATAGAAACACTGCTGGGTCAAAGGGTATGCACAGTTTGATTACTTTTTGAGCATAGTTCCAAATTGCTCTCCAGAATGGTTGGATCCGTTCACAGTTCCACCAACAATGTCTTAGTGTCCCAAAACTGGAACACTTAATAAACTGTTGAAGTTGTGAAATGATCCAACTATTCTGGAGAATAGCTCAAAGGGCTATAAAATTATGTAGATTCTTTGACCCAGCAATACCCTTGTTAGGTCTATATCTCAAAGTCATTCAAAAAAAGGAAAAAGGACCTATTTATACAAGAATATTTATAGCAGCACTTTTTTGTGGTAGCTAAATATTGGAAATCAAAGGGATATCCATCAATTGGGGAATGGCTGAATAAGTTGTGGTATGTGATTGTAATGGTTTACTATTATTATAACAAATGACATGCAGGATGATTTCAGAAAAAACCTGGAAAGACTTACATGAACTGATGCTGAGTAAGGTGAACAGAATCAGGAGAATGTTGTACATAATAGCTAAAATGGTTGGGTGAAGAACTGTGAATGAGCCATTCTCAGCAAGATAATCCCAAGGGACTAATGATGAAGCAAACTCTCTGCCTCCAGAAAAAAAAAAAAACAAACAAACTGATATTTATTGAATAGACTGAAGCATGCTATTTTTTCTTTTCTTTTCTTTTTGTCTTTTGAATTTTCTTGTATAAAATGACTAAAACAAATGTTTTACATAACTACACTTATATAACCTATATCTGATTGCTTACCATTTCAAGGAGTTGGGAGGGGAAAGAAGGACAGAATTTGGAACTCAAAACTTTAAATGAAAATGCCAAAAATTGGGGGAGAAAAAAGTGACTGACAGCTTTCTTTGCCTATCTCACAAAATCAAGTCTTTCCAGTTCACATTCCTTCCATGTGCTCACAGATGTCTGGCTCTTTTTGGGAAAACCTCCATAATCACAGCTTAAGGTTTGCAGAAGTCCGTTATTACATTATCTCCTTTGGCCTTCCCCACAACCCCCCCCCCCCCGGGGCAGTAATGGTCTAGGAGCAGGAGGCAGCTCACACCTCACCCTCCATAGCTGCTCTCAAACCCTTTGTGAGTTCTCCCTTAAAGATCTTTATTGTCCAGGCTGCTGCCACTCTAAGCCGGGTCACTTCTCTTATCTTGAATACAGTACCTGTTTCAGATCCAACCAGCCCTTACCATGTGCCAGGCACCGTGTTAAGCTCTGGAGACATAACAAAAACAAAAACAAAATCTGTCCTGGGGGAGGTGACCTTCTGAAGCGAAGGGTATACTTGCTGTTAAGTTGGTTCAGTCCTGTCCAATTCTGTGACCCCTTTTGGGGTTTTCTTGGCAAAGATACTGGAGTGGTTTCCTTCTCCTACTCATTTTACAGATAAGGAAACTGAGGTAAGCAGGGGCAGGAACAGTTAAATAAGTGCAAAATATGAATGTGCAGTAACTTGGAAGATTAGCAAAGGTCACCAAAAGATAAGCCACATTTACATACTGCTTTAAGGTTTCCAAAGTGGGTAACAAATATCTCGGGAGTAGGTGCTAGCGTTATCTGTATTTTACAGTTGAGGAAACTGAGGCAGATAGTGATTTGACTTGCTCAGAGTCAAAAAATCTCTTAAGGGTGTGAGGCTGGATTTGAATTTGGGTCTTCCTGAGGAGGGAAAGGGAGAGAGGGAGAGGAATTGGAAAAGGGAGAGAGAAAAAGAGAGAGATAGGGAGAGAAGGAAGGAGGGAAGGAAGGAGGGAGGGGGAGAGAGAGGGAAGGACGGATAGACATAGACACACAGAGACAGAGAGATGGCCAACAAAGGCCACACCAATTTATAATAAAAACCTGCACATACGGGGACTTCAGTCTACATGCTTATGTCTCTGGACATGCTGGCTCCCAGGTCAATACGCTTCCATTCTCATCCAGGATGCCCCACATGGGGCACCAGGATGTGGGACTCTGCATTGCCCTATCCGGTAGCCTCCTGTCCTTCTGTCCATCAGTACTCTCCTCAGGATCTGTCCTCAGCCAAGGTTCAATGATCCTCTCCAGGGCACAGGGCTCACAGATCTAGATCCAGCCCTGACCTCTCTCTGGAACACCAGTCCCACAGCACCAACTACTTCTTGGGGCATTCCAACTTGACCAAAACGTTAACCACATTCTCGGCTGTCTCTTCCTGGCTCCTTGCCCTTATTATGGCCTCATTTACCCCCTTTCACACTCCGGTCCTGTAGCAAACCAAGTTATCAATACTTTGTTGTTCTTTTGTGATTCACTTTATTTATGTACCCTTCTTTTTGCTATTTATACTCTACCCCCATCTTCAACCTGGGCTCATCCCCACCAGTCATGCAGAGGGTAGGAGCACAGATTTAGAGTCAATAAATCAACATTTATTGGGCACTTACTGATTACCAGGCACACTCTCTCTCATCTCTACCTTCCTGGCTTCCTTCAAGTCCCAGTTAAAATCCCACCTATTACAGGAAGCCTTTCCAAATTCGGATGCCTTCTTAATGATTTCCTATTTATCCTGAAAATAACTTGTTCTATATATATTTGCTTGCTTGTATCTCCCATTAGATTAGTGCCATTGGAACAGGGGCTGTATTTTGCCTCCTTTTGTATCCCCAGTGCTTAGCACAAATGCCTAATAAATGTTTACTTTCATTTATTTTTTTAACTTTTATTACAATGTTCTCTTGGTTCTACTCACTTCACTCAGTATAAATCTCTCCAGACCTCTCTGAAATCCTCCTGCTGATCATTTCTTATAGAATAATAATATTCCATTACATTCATACACCATAACTTATTCAGCCATTCCCCAACTGATGGGCACCCACTCAGCTTCCAGTTGTTTCCCACTACCCAAAGGGCCGCCACAAACATTTATGCACATGTGAGTCCCTTTCCCTTTCTAATAAATGCTCATTTTCTGGCACTGCACTAAGCTGCACAGACACAAAGTAAGACAAACATAGCCCCAACCTTGTAGGACATGACATGCAAACAACGATGTACATAAGATACAAAAAGTGGCTAATGCAAGGTCATCTCTGAGGGAAGGTCCTTGCAGTGGGGAGTGGGGGTGTCCTTTGGCAGAAGCTGGGTCTCGGGGTTAGGGAAGGAGACGGCACACCATGTATGGGGGGGAGGGATGGCCTGTTCAAAGACAAGAGAAATGGGGGATGGAGCATGAGGAACACATTGTAGCCAGAAGTTCGTAGGGGAGCAAGGTGTAAGATTAGGAAAACAGGACGGGGCCAGGTCATAGAGAGCTTTAAATGTCACACAGAGGATTTATATCTGGCCCTGGAGTAAGAGGGAACTGCTGAGGTTCACAGAGGGAGGGGGCAGGGCAGGCAGGTGATCAGATTTACCTTTGAGTGGAGGATGGTTTGGAATGGAGAGAACCCGAAGCAAGGGGACATGAGAAGGTGATGGGGAAAGTAAAAATGACAGTTGGCCACAGATTAATTATCTGGAATGGGGAGAGCCAGGAGCAATCATGGGAGCCTAGCATGGAGGTGCCCTTAACAGTAATAGGGGAATTGGCAAGGAAAAGGGAGGGTTTGGGGCATAGTTGAAATGTCCCAAGTAGTTGGTGATGTGACTAGTGTTCCAGAAAGAGGTCAGGAATGGATCTAGACCTGAGTTCTTTGCACTGGAGATGATCACTGAACCTGAGATCATTGGAGTTCCCACCTCCCACCCACAGGTTTCTTATGAGCCAGTAGATAAATCAGTTTTGTTCAATGCAACAAGCACTTATAACACTCACACTAGCACAATTAGCTCTTAGCAAATAAGGAGGCAGGACCAGCAATTACCAAAGATTATTCCAATTAATATTCCTAAGGCTCTTTCCCTGACAGACTTCTAGGGGCTCCTTCCTGCTGATAGGACAGTATATAATCCCCTCTAATTACAGCCTTTCATAAGGTGGCTCCACTTTTCAGGCAGGCTCTTCCTTCCTTCCCCTTACACATTGTAAGTGTGTCTTTCTACGACAGCTCATCCCCTATGTACCTTCCCTGATCTCACCAGCCAACACTTCTTTCTTTATCCACTTTTGTTTCTCTAAGGGTCCTTGAGGGCAGATCCTTTTTCTGTCCCCAGCACGATGCTTGACATTGCTACTTACTGAACTGAACAGTGTTGCCTTTTCCAATGATTCCCCCTCCCTCCATGGCAGTCTCATGCATGAGACAGCACTGATGGGGATCTTTAAATTCCCAAGCTATGCCTTTAAAAAAAACCCAAAAAACCTTTTTGTTTGTGCAGCATCACTGCTGCTATAAAAATCAAGCCCCATATTTGGGTTGGAATAACCACAATTAGGGGCTAAATTAGGAAATGAAGAGCAGCCAGGTTTCATTAGCTAGCTAAACATAGGCTTTATGTCTGGGTTCCACCTCTGGAAGACCATAAATATGGTGTATTTACAGACCTAATATAAAAGTCACAAACAGTCTTGGGCAGCGGAGTCACCCCCACCTAACTTGGAAAGGGCCTCCAAATCTTGGACTTATGCAAACCAAAATCCCCTTCCTCCATATTGGCAGTTACAGCTTGCAAAACCTCCCCTTCCTCCAGGATGCTGATTCCCATTAAAGGAAGTCCACTCTCTTTTTAGGGGTTAGTCACTTTCTATAGGAACCCTAATTTATCTTCCTGAATTAGTTTTCTGGATTTTTTCTTGGGGGGGGGGAAGGGGATGGTGAATGGACCTAGTCCTTATTTATCATTTGCTAAACCTTTCCTGTATTTACCTGAATGCTACAGCTTACCTTCAGTAGAAGGTCCTCCCCTTGAGGGCAGGTGTCCCTTCAGTTTCTGCCCTTATAGCTTCAGGATTCTCCATCCCAGTGACCTCATACAGTGAAGTGCTTAAGGATTGCTTGGGCCAGGCCAGTCAACATAACAAGGTTAGCCAGGTAAGGCAGACAAGCTCATCCCAGCAGCTAGATGGCGCCATAGTGCAGCGTTGGCCTTGAGCAAGCTGTCAGTTCAAATCTGCCTTCGGACACAAGCTGCAGTCATTCATCTGCCTCAGTTTACTCTAGCTATAATGGGGATATTAACAGCATCTCTCTCCTCGGGTTGTTGAGATCAAATAATATTTGTAAAGCATAGAGTAGGTGTTGTATAAATGATCATTTCTTTTCTCTAGCCCCTTTATCAAATTAGCCACCCAAAATGCCCAACTTTCCAGTTTGTATAATTCAATAAATGTTCCAATGTAAGTGGGATATTAAAGGTGCTAATACAACTGGCCCAAAGCAAAACTTTAATAGGCTATAAAGCAGATTCTCTAGGTAAAAAAAAGTCATTTTAAATCAAACTAATAAAGTCACCAGGTAGGCCACAGGAAGGGCTCACCTAAGTTCAAATCCTGCTTTTGACACTAATTTTGGAGGATAATCCCAGGCAAGTAAACCTACTTCTCCTAATGTGCCCATTTATAAAATGGAGAGAGCCCATAGCAAAGCAGCATCTTAGTAAGAGAGAAGGCCTGAAACATGGCTGAATGAAGGACATGTCTCATAGATTAGAGATATGACTGAAAGTCAAAGTATGTCTTTGTAGGGTTATACACAACTGTCTGTCACTGTAAATTCTTGATCCTGATACGGTGCTTTTAAGGCACCATCCTCACTCTCCGAACCTTTTCTGTAAGGTAAGTCAGGGAGAAAAGAAAAGGGGACACTACCAGGGGTGACAGATGGAGTCTGATCATTTGTGCATAATAAGCAAAAAACCACTGAGAGCTATTACAATAGAGAGGCACTGATTTATAAGTTTTGACTTAGAACTAAGGATCACCTACAATGGATACTCTATTTTAAAGTATCATCTTCCAAAAAAAAAAAAAGAGAGAGAAATAGAATGTTTCTAATGTCTAGATGTTGTTTAAATTTAATGCTCTTATAATAACAGCCTACCAGATATGTTACTAGTCCTTAAAAAGGCCTGTGCTGAAAAACAAACAAAATATATATAAAATAAAAAAAATTTCTTAAGACTTCATTCAGAGATTTGAAAATCAAAAGGCCACAATGGATACAAAACAGGCCTTGGAACCAAGAAGGCCTGAGTTTGAGTATTAATTCTGAAATCTACTGGCTTTGGGAACTTGGGCACAATCCTTAACTTCTCCATATTCTGGGTATGGCTCTAGGGCTGTATGTTTCAGGTAAACCCAAGAACTCTGGGACAGACAAAATTGTGACCACCACAAGAAACAATCTAGTCCTTATTTCTAGCTCCAGCAGTAGTGTGAATGTGAGGCTTTCCCTTTTATTCTTTCAGGCTTACTTCAAACAAACACAGCCTTTACAGGGAAGGACACCTATATCTGGGTTGATTGATGGTCACATCCCTTTTCTTAAGAAAGTCTCAGCTGTGACCAGTGTCACAGACCATGAGCCAGTCAATTCAACCCTACCTTCACTGTGACTGAAAGTGTCTTCAGTAGTCATGTCAGTGTAGACTTGTGGGCACCAAATAAGAAAATCCCATTATACCTGCTTAGAAAGGCAATCTAGAAAGGAAACTTAATGAAGTAGAAAGCAGCTTTTAATTCTGATTCTTTGACATGGATTGGTTCTCCTGGATGGCCTTGTTTCCACTGAATTTGTCTCCTAGACTTATGGAGCTCAGGGCCTGTAGAGACTTAGGAGACAACACCTCTCATTTTATACACAGGGAAATGTTGACAGAGAGTGTAATCATTTGCCCAGAGTTATCCAGACTGCTGGCCCTCCAGGCCTGTGCTTGTGCTTTCTCTTTCTTTTATAAAGAAATATAAAACTTGAAATCTCAAGACAACACCATGATTATTTTAGAATCCTCATAACTCCCAATATTTGTTTAAAAATGAAATGGCAAACTTGGGTTCTAACAAGTCCAGTAAGATGATCATGTGTAATGGGTTCTTAGATACTACAAACCACAAAGGAAAGTCTCAAAAATATAACTTAAAAAAATTAAATAAGTTAAAATAAGTTTAACAGTCAGTTGATAAAACATAAGTTTGCCCTGTTTTAATTACAAGGACTAGAGTTCATTTTTCTCCATTTACCAGAGAAAGAGAGAAAGGCACTGGAGGCTACTGAACCTTTTTCTTTGTTGTTTAATATCACCATGGGAAAGGGCCCTTTCCAGCATTTGAAGAAGCTCAGACCCAAGTTAAAGAGAGAGAAGCCCTTCTCACCGCCTGGTTTGAGGAGGTTGTGACTATTCACTTCATTGAAGGAGCCTTAAAAGGAGAGGCTCTACCAAAAGACAATATATGTAAACAGTTAAGATAAATGGATGGTTCCTCCATTCTTGCCAATTTAAATGGACATGAAGCAATTTGGGATTATAAAACTCTGAACCTAAAAACAAACTGTACACCCGTGAATTTGAAGTTTTGTTAAGACAGATGAAGAATAAAAGCATTAACTACTACTCAAATACTGGGAACCTCACACTCAGTTTAAGCTCCTCACTATACATATTTACAGTATTTATAAATATATCACAGTTAAACACTGACCTGTATTTACAGTACTGCCTTCCCCTAGAGACATACCAGCCAGCAGCCCATTAAATATAATAATTCCAAAATAAAATTCAAACAAGTTTTACCTACTACAACTAATTTCACTAATGTCAGGAAAGTTACAATTGTCTTGGCAAGAATATTTTAACTCTACAGTGTAAAGGGGGTCAAAAAGTGATTTCCTTTTCAACCATTAAAATATATTTTTTTCTTTCAAGCATTAGTTTTGTTTAGAATGAGACGAGGAAAATTTATTCAGTCCCACCCTAGAATATATACAATCTTGATTCCTTTGGCATAAATGACTAAAACAGAGGTCAAGTTTAGTCACTGGTATTTTGAAGTTTGTCTCCCCTTCCTAGGTAACAGGGCTGGGGAGGCTGGCCTGGCTCAGAATTAGGACCAGAGGTCCAGTGACCACCGTGTGCAACTTTCAATATATAAACCTAAGAGATGGTGAATAATCAATCACATTTCCCGTCCAAACATCCGACGCGACGTCTCTGGTGGTCTTAGCCCGCTTTGGGGGCGAAGCTGGTCCCAAACACGGGGTTTGGAGAAATGGAAACCCGGGAGGCCCCTATATCTAGGGGAGTCGCCATCTCTGGGGTGCACCAGGAGGTTACAGCAGGGAAGGCGTCGGACCCCGTGGGGGAGGGAGGGGCCTAGTCGGAGGCCCAAAGTACACGGCCGGCTCCGGGTCCTCCTTTCCAGAGCTGCCGCTCCGCCCCCAGGTCACACCGCCGAGGGGGCTGCCGGGGTGCAGCGGCTTGGCTGGGCTGATCCTCCTCTGGCTGCCGCAGAGCCTTCTCCGGGGCCGCGCCCATCGAGGGGCCTCAGAGTCCATGCAGCCGCTCCAAGTCCTCCTCCCACTCCGGACTCGCGCCCTCCGGGGCTCTCAGGGGATGCCTTCCCGGCGCCTGCAACACTGCGAGGGCGGGACGTCCCAGTCATAGATGTAGGAGAGGCGCAGACGCAGCTCTTGCGGGCACAGGCGGCCGTCGCGGGCCAAGCTGCGCTGCTTGGCGCGCATGTCGTCGGGGCTCTGCTTGTGCGTCACCAGGTAGAGGTTGCTGCAGCCGCGCGAGCGGTACTCAGTGTCGAAGCGCGGGTCGTGCTCCCGGCGCACGTCGAGGGGCGCCAGCCAGGCGCCCAGAGACACGTCCTCGCTGCGCCAGCGCTGCAGCACGTCGCGGCTGCGGCTCACGAAGCGCACCAGGTCTGCCGAGAGCACGTAGCCGCCGCCCAGCGCGTAGGGCAGGTAGTGGTCGCAGAGCAGCCAGGCGGCCTCACGCCAGCGCCCTCCCGTCTGCACGCGCCCGCGCCCCGAGAAGAAGCCCCAGTACAGGCGGTGGCGCTGCTCCGGGGAGCGTGCACGCAGCTCGTCGCGCAGGGCGCCCAAGCGCACGAACGTGTCGTCGTCTGCTTTGAGTACAAAGTCGAAGGCCAGGCTCTCGTCGAGCCACGTGAACATTGCCAGCACCTTGGCCGTCAGGTTCTCATAGGCGTC